>CM061135.1:93911864-94153071 GCA_030789695.1 Scilla litardierei | reverse complement strand
TCTCAGCTCTGGCCTATGCGGGCCTTAGTCACGCTTCGCCTCCGTCGTTTTGGGAAGCGGGGCGTGACACAAGATTTTCTGAGACTTTTTGGGATTTCTACCCTATGTATTTAAGCACATTTTAAGCCCTATTTCAGAGAGAAACTTTGGAGAAACTTTTGGTTTAGCTTTTGTTACGCCCTAAAGGCTAGCCCATGGAATTGAGGCCCGTATGGGTTGAGGGCCCACGCAGACACGTCACCAACTCTCCAAGTGAGACACCAACCGAGCTAGAAGAGCACCTCGACTCAAATTACCTCGCCCCGCTGCAAGCATGCCTTCCAGATCACTTAAGAAGCTTGCCAACGGGACCTTCCAGCTCGCGGTGCCGAGGACAAGCTCGCCTACCCTCCAGCAGAAGCACCGTGTGGAGAAGCCGAACTTGATCGCCGACCTTAACTTGCCCCTGAGGGTGGCTAAGCATAAATATCTTTGACAAGGTGACATGGGCTCATCAAACTTCATTAATGCCAGGAGTTAAGGGAGAGAACTGATGGCCGCCCCCGCGTCTCATTAATACTTCTGACACATCCTGACACCATTAATGCGGTAAATATTCCTGACATCGCCTCACTACCAAGTGCCTATTGGGATGATTCGACAACTGACAAGACGACAAACAACCGCCTCTCAGCCCTATAAATACCCCCTTATGCCTCTATTGAGGGGGTTGGTAAGCTGTTATTGCTAAGTAAAATCTGCTAGCTCACTTCAATACACAAGGCCAGATATCTTCCATATATTTGCGCCTTCCACATAAGCCAGCCGCACTTCATCGACCCGTCTTAAGGTCGCCCAGTGTGCCCGGTGCCTACATCTTACGTCACCTGTTGACTTAGGTATTGGAGAGGCTAAGGGCTGACAGCCAGCCCTGCCTCTTTGACCTGTTGTTCATCCTCACAGGAAGCTCGCCTCAGCTACCGGGAGAAGGCGACCTTCAGGCGATCGCCAGGCGACCTTGGAGCCTTCACCTCTGAAGAGAGCTCCGAGTCATGCTAACCTTGTCATCTACCCAAAAACTTGTAAATCATTGTACCCGTAATTCACACAACAAACAAATTTCATTGTGTGCGGACTTGACCTACAACGGTTGGCGCCGTCTGTGGGAACGAGGGTTACACCCATGTCAAGATCCTCATGTCCTCAGCACAATTCTCTCCACAGAAAGTCACCCGCCATCATGCCCCCTTTTCCACTGAGGAGGCCGGGTCGACTTGAGACCATGATCGACAACGCCTTGAGGCCACCTCTGACCAAAGGTCCTCATTCTCCCAGAAGACCTTTCCAAGTGAATCAACCCCTTGAGGGGTCAGCCGTGGCCATTCAGGACGCGACCCTTGGCATCTACAAGAGTATCCTGGGCTTCACCAAGATGATGAAGGAGTGGATCGCTGCGCGGCAGGCAGGACAGTCTCAGGCAGAAGGCCCCTTTGAGCCCCGTGACGTAAGGAGAGGCCCCCTCCCCCAGTTTGATGAGGAAGTAGAGGCACATCAGAGGTGGTTCGACGAAGCAGAGGTAGCCACTCTGCATGGAAGATCAACAAGGAGGAAGAAGCCTCCCAGTATATGCGATTACAGGAGGAAGCATCTCGTCGATGACTTCGACTCCTTGATGCTGAGAGAGAGGCTCCAAGAGGGGAGACGAGGAGTCCCCTTGGCATCAGCCTCGATGGTGCGAAGGGACACCCTACCTGATCATCTTGTTAAAGCTACCGTCACAGGAGATCACCCAGCCCGAGGCAAGGAGGGCGCGAGTTTCGTAGTAGAAGCCCCCCGGCAAGATCACAGTTCTCCTAGACAGGGAGACGGAAGGCAGAGGAGCCGCGACCATAGTCCTACCCATTGGGAGAGAGGGGGGAATGCCTCTGAGAGTTGAGGTGGCTCATCCGGTGGTTCCAATCGACAGGATGGAGAGCCAGCACCTCCCCCGACACTGGAGAGACTAATCCGTTGACTCGCAGGGTGATCTCAACCCCGATACCATATAGGTTCAAGCTACCTCATGTTGAACTCTATGAAGGTTCGGGCGATCCCCTGGAGCACGTGCAGCTATACCAGGACGTGATGGAGGTCAACATGGAAGGCGACACCCTCCTTTATTGAGTTTTCAGAACCACCTTGAAGGATGAGGCGAGGGAGTGGTATAACGGCTTGCTCAATGGTTCCGTTGATTCCTTTGATGACCTCTCGCGGAAGTTTTGCAACCAATTCCTAGCGGGGTGGAGGAGGAAGAAGGCGTCGAATTATTTGTTCACGGTGGTCTAGAAGGAGGGGGAGACCATTCGTAGCTTCCTACAGCGATCCAACAAAGAGTGACTTGGCGTGATGAGCTGTGGCGAAGAGCTCCACATGGAAGCCTTCAAAAAGGGATTGGCAAACATAAGTCTTCACAAGTCAATGCTCCGAGAACCCCCCCACCAACCTCCCTGACCTCTACGCTCGGGCAGCGAAGTTTATGCTGAGCGAGGAGGCATTGGGGATGGTGCAGAGAGCCCCAGCCGGTGCAGCCCCCCATGTTGAAGCCAGGCTCGGTAAGCGACCGAGGTGGGATGAGCGCCCCCAGGTCTGCGACTAGGACCGGGGCAGGGGTCGTGACCCAGACCGCCCCCAAGGGCGTGAGCAGGGGGACCACGAGCGCAAAATCGCCCCGGACCTTTGAGGGGAATCTTCTCTCCCAGAAACCCTGCCCCGAGGGGCATGCCAGAGAGTGCATAGGAGGTGGCACACTACACCCGGCTCAACGCCTCCTGGCCAAAGTGATGGCGGTGGCCCTGACTGGTGGACTCCTCAAAGACCTGCCCCCAGAGGTGAGGGTGAGAGGCGGTAGGATGAATATGAAGAAATATTGTCGATACCACCGCGATAACGGCCACGACACTGATGACTTCTTTTCCCTGAAGAGAGACATTGAGCGGCTGATCCAAGAAGGACATCTCTAGAGGTTTGTCGACCCAGTTAGACCTGATCGAGGAAGGAGAGCTGCCACGGGGCCTGATCAACCGACCCACGATGTTGAGCAAGTGGCCCATCACAGGCATGAGTCGGTTGTGCGTGTGGATGTTATATGCGGTGGGCCGGCCCAGGGTGGCACATCGACGTCTGTAAGGAAGGCATATGCTTGACAAGTCCTGACGACGGATGCCGACATGGGGGCAAAGCGGAGGAGAGTGGCTCGTCCCCCTATCTCCTTCTCTGATGATGACCTAGAGGGGGTCGAGCTACCCTATAAGGATGCCATCGTCATTGAAGATCTCGTCAGCCTGACGATTGTGAGCATGCTCCTGGTTGACACAGGAAGTTTGTGTGACATCTTGTTCTTGTCCACGATTCTAAAGATGTGACTTGACCAGGAGGATCTGAAGCCATGCTTAGTCCCGATTGTCGACTTCAATGGACATTCGGTGCCCATTGTGGGGGTGATCACGATGCCGGTCACCTTGGGGGAGAGGCCTAAGGTCGTCACTCGAATGACGCAGTTTGTAGTCGTCGACGTCACCTTGGCATATAATGGCATCATAGGGCGACCTTACATGACATCCGTTGAGGCTCTTCCCTCACTCCTGCATCAGATGGTGAAGTTCAAACACTGCACGGAGTTGGACATGTTAGGGGGTCACAGAAGCTCTCCCGAAGATGCTACATCGGCTCCACTAAGCACAAGGGGTCCGAGCAAGCCTTGTCGATTGACCTCCTCGATGAATGGAAGGACTTCGCTCATCAACGACCTGCTCCTGTGGAGGACATAGAGGAGGTACTGATGACGGAGGAAGTGAACAAGATGGTGTCGATCGGCACGAAGCTCCCCGAGGGGCTGAGGTCGGACCTAATTCACCTCCTTAGGGCAAATGCAGACATCTTCGCATGGTCGCCCTTAGACATGCCCGGAGTCGACCCAGGTGTGATTGCCCTTGAGCTACATGTCGACCTCGAAGCGCGCCCCATCCGACAGAAGAAGAGAGGGGCAGGAGGCAAGAAGAAGCAAGCAGCAGAGGAAGAGGTGAAGCGACTCTTGGAGACCAGATTCATAAGAGAAGTGAGCTACCCTGAGTGGCTTGCCAATGTGGTCATGGTAAAGAAGCCCAGCGGCAAATGGCGGATGTGCATGGACTTTACCGACCTCAACAAGGCCTGCCCGAAAGATAGCTTCCCGCTGCCCAGGATTGACCATCTGGTAGACAACGCCTCCGCTTATGAGTTGCTGACTTTCATGGATGCCTTCTCCGGCTAAAATTAGATCCAGCTGGTGCCCCACGACGAGGAGAAGATGTCATTCATTACTGGCCAGGGGACATTATGCTACACCAAGATGCCTTTTGGCCTGAAGAATGTCGGGGCGACCTATCAGCGGATGGTGGACAAGATATTTCACCAGCAGGTCGGCAGAAACCTGGAGGTCTATATCAATGATATGCTGGTGAAGTCCAAGCAGGCCAAATTCCACCTCGTCGATCTTGGTGAGACCCTCCATGGGTGCAACACTATAATCTGCGGCTCAATCCAGTGAAGTGTATCTTTGGCGTCTTGTCTGGGAAGTTCCTCGGCTTCATGATCACGAAGCGAGGAATCAAGGCTAACCCCGACAAAATATCCGCCCTCATCAAAATGAGTGAGTCAAAGACGATCCGAGACTTGCAGAAGCTGAACGGCCAAATCGTCGCACTGGGGAGATTCTTGTCAAAGTCCGCCAAAAGGTCACTCCCTTTCTTCAAAATCTTGAAGGAGTCCCTCGACGTCAGGAAGGGTGACATGAAGGGAGTGAGATAGGATGACAGCTATGCCCTAGCCTTCAGCGGCTTAAAGCATATCTGTAGAGCCCGTCGCTGCTTGCCAAACCGGATGAAGGGGAGCAGCTCGGCCTCTATCTTGCCGCCACTGAAGAAGCTGTCAGCTCGGTCCTAATCAAAGAAGAAGGGGGGATCCAGCGGCCAATCTACTATGCAAGCCGGGTGCTCCAGGAGGTAGAGAACCGCTATAGCCCGATCGAGAAGGTCACCTAAGGCCTAGTACTGACAGCAAGGAAACTCCTCCTTTACTTCCAAGCACATTCCATCATCGACTACACCAACTTGTCGCTTGAGAAGAATCTGAGGGGGCTGGAGATATCGGGCAGAATGTTGAATTGAAGTGTCAAGCTCAGTGAGTTCGACATCATTTACAAGCCCAGGGCGGCGATCAAAGGCCAGGCATTGGCAGACTTCGTGGCAGAGTGTGCCATTGAAGAGGATAGCGTTGCGACGCTCGAAGCCCAACCGGACACACCACCATCACAGCTCGTCGATGAAAATCTTCCCTCCACATCAGCGCAGTATAGAGGTGAGCTGTGGATCATCCATATCGATGGGTTGGCCACGGTGGGAGGCAGTAGAGCTGGCGTAGTGATCGAGACCCCGGAAGGAAGCCTGCTAGAGTATGCCCTCCGCTTCAACTTCCCAGCAACCAACAATGTCACGGAATACGAAGCCGTCATCAATGGGCTGAAGCTATACAGGGTGCTGTGGGCAACAAATGTGCTGTTGATCAGTGACTCGAGGCACGTCGTCCAGCAGATTGAGGGCAGCTTCAAAGCCAGGAAAGATCTGATGAAGCTGTGCTTAAAGTGCGCCCGAGTCGAGCACTCCGGTTCGAGAAAGTTGTGGTCAGGTACCTCCCGAGGTCCAATAATCTCTGTGGCGATGCCCTCTTGAAACTAGCATCCTCTTCTCCGACCGAGATTGGGAAGGCCATCTACATCGAGAATATGCTTACACCAAGTCTCTGGGAGGAAGAGTATATATGCATCGATCGAGAGCTGTCCTGGATGAGCCCGATCGTCGCCTACTTGGAGAATGAAACCCTACCAGAGGACATGTTGGAGGCATGAAAGATCGAGCGACGGGCCTTGACGTTCGTGATCTTCGACGACGTGCTCTACCAGAAGCGCCGTGCGAGGTACGACGTCTTGCCTTATCTAAAGTGCCGGGGCACAGGAGGGCAAAGGAGGTCGTCCGTGAGATCCATGAAGGGCTCTACATGAACCACTATGGAGGACGCACTCTGGAACACAAGGCTATCCGATAAGGTTATTATTGGCCGACCATGGTGAAGGATGCGACTAACTATGTCAAGAGATGTGAAGAGTGCCAGAGGTTCTTCATCTAGGAAGACGTATGCCCTTGAGGCATTTATCCTATGATAATCATCTCGTTCTAATAATTATATGGTATTAATTATCCTAAGTATGAATTCGTAGAATCATATACTTAGATAATTTCCTTAGACTTATAGTCAGGTCATTACATATCCAGATGTAGATCTCGATTATAAGAAGTTAGTAACCGAATAGAAACTTTAGTCTTAAACGGTTCATGGTCATAGATGTGTCGAGAATAGGATATCGACACATCGGTTAGACCATTGTGTCTTTGTCTTACCCTAGGGTAATGATGATCTCATAGTCATTCGACTTGGCAAAGTCGGAGACACGACAAATGTGCTCATTAGAGAATGAGTTCACTGAACGACCAACTTAGAGTTATTAAATGGTTAAGCTTTAACGAGTCTGTCAATAATAACTCTAGACTGATGATAGGCAAGCTGGTCCTTAAGACCTGAAGTCATCAATACGAACCTGTGAATGGATAGTGTCACTTAAATCTATGATCTAGCTTTGAGGCTCGGCCTGCTGAAAGATCTTAGGTTGGGTGACACCTGAAGCTCAAGAGGGAAGTAGATGACTAAGATGGGATTCATCTCTTCCGTTAAAGGGAAGTTAGTGTCACTGATTAGTATGGTCTTTGTGTTAATCCTCGGCCGGGGTACGATGTAGGATGTACAACGTGAATACGACAAAGACCGCTGTATACTGACCAAAGCTGGCTAGTGGGGTTAACGGTAAACCATACCCTAGGCCATGTAGAGACACAGTCTTGACGAAGGGACTAAAACTACAGAATTCATCACTGACATAGTCAGAGTGTTCCTGACGACACGTTCGTCAATGGGTCGATCATGTAAGTATGATTCTGAAACAGGGACGACCCCTGCTGCTCGTGGTTACCATCGTCTAGGGGTTTCGAGCACCAACCTGTAATAGGGGCAGGCTGTAGGGTCTCACACCGAGTAGTATCCACGTCTTAGTAATAGGAAGAACGTTAAGAGGAATTCATTCGATGAAATGGAATACTTAAGTCCACAAGTTAGTTGTGAGTTCAAGTTTAATAGGGGACAAATTATGCATGTGATGCAAACTAGATTAAATGTGTCGTAAATTGTTTACGACAATATTTAATAGCATAAACACGTTGAAAAGTTTACCCGGATGACGAGATCGTCCGGGTCTAAACACAGGTTCAAACCGCGTCAAAAACGGAGTCCGGATGCTCAAGGTAGAGCCAAAACAGTTAAAGAACACAAAGGGGTCAGCCCAATCAGATTGGGCTGACCCCAGCCGCTCAAAAGGGGCACCAGCCCACTTAGGCTGGGCCCGCCCACTATGCGGGCGGCCACTCGACCTGCCCGCTGTGCGAGCGAGGGCCCAAGCCTGCCCGCGCAGTGGGCAGGTGCCCGACCCGCCTGCTGTGCAGGCAGGTGCCCCGCGTAGCGGGTTGGGTGCCCGGCCCGCTGCGTAAGGGGCGGGTGGGGCCCACAAAACCTAGGGTTGCTTAGGTTTTTGTGACGGCTGGCATATGTACGGAATTTGTTGGTTTTTCCAACTATAAGACGATGTTTGAAGGGTCAAATGACGTCAGATTGACTCCTCGTTTGTTTCTACGTGTTCACCATTCGAAGCTCTTCGAAATGATAGCTTACATGGTGTCTGACGTTCAATGATGAGGGAGATTTCATTCGTTGAAGTTGGGCCTTTGAGAAAGGCTTGCTAACTTCATTAACT
Organism: Scilla litardierei; assembly: GCA_030789695.1. Classification (NCBI taxonomy): domain Eukaryota; kingdom Viridiplantae; phylum Streptophyta; class Magnoliopsida; order Asparagales; family Asparagaceae; genus Scilla; species Scilla litardierei. The sequence goes on along the minus strand of CM061135.1, from coordinate 94,145,162 downwards.
TAATTAAATCCATCTTCATTTAACCATGTCTCACTATACTCGTGAAGAAAAAGGAGGAGCCGACTCCCTATATAAATAGGGGTGCCCCCTTTTCGTTGTAGAGTGCACCAAGTGATCGATTCGAGAAGCTCCTAACTTTTGAGCACGCTCGATCGTGAACTTAAATATTCCTCTCCTCCTTTTCTTCCTATCCTCCCGTCGGGTCCTAGCAAGACTACGAGGAGGTTTGGATCGGATCCAGACGTCTTTGACATGGATCTGCTCAAGTGAAATTTTCTTCAGCAAGTGATCGGCTCGGAGGTGGCTCGGGTAGATCAGTTCGAGGGCGCAAGGTGGCTCGACTATGAGGAGCGAAAGAATGTGGTGCGGTATATCTTACTTGTCCCAAGGCCAAAATTTCGGGTATGTCAGTTCGTAGCTTTTTAGAATAATTAGTTTAATAATGTCGCAGTAGGCTAAATCCCTCTTGGGGTGGTCATATCCACCCCAAGTTGGCATAGATCTTGGCAAGGTTCTGGCTTGCCTTAATATTTAGCATAGTTTTCGTATTTCTGTTGTTCATGATTTCCCCTCTGTTGTCTGACCGGCTTAGGACGGGCACAGATCTGAGCCCTAAGGGTCTGCCAAAACCCCTCATTGGTATCAGAGCCTAGGTTTGCATGATCTTAGATTGCGATGTTATTTTAATTATTAAAATTGATTACTATCTGAATGTAATGATTTTAACTTTATTTGATAAATGTTAGAATGAGCATGAAACCTTTTCTTTTAAAAAATTGTTTTAAAAGCATGAAAGGTTTTAAGAAATTTGTCTATATCATGAGATGATGTTAAAAATTAAATTTCTTATTATAACATATTTTGAAGATTATTTTATGCGATAATATAATCTTAGAAAGGATTTAAAAATGTTTTAATGATTTTAAATACATTGTTTATATTAAAAATTATTTGATGATTTTTATGAAACCGACATTTTATTAGATAAAATGTTTTTGTTTTAAAATCTTGTTCTTTTTTAAATGTTAAATTTGAGCATATTAAATTATTTATATGATAGATGTTTAACCTGTATGTTCTTTCTTTAATGTCACATTGTTTGAACCCTTATTTTATGCAATAAAATTAGTTGGTTGTTGTTAATGGACATGATGAATTATTTAATTATTCATGAACCCCTTTAGGTTAGCCATTATTCATTAAAAATTTTATAAGATGAATTTTTAAATGTGACATGCTATGTTTTAATGAACACTTACAACATTTAAACCTAATTCCCGATTAGGGTAGTCCGCTTTAATTGACGATTATTATTTTAATCATTTCAATAATAATTCCCTTTTAATGATTACTATTTTAAAGTGTTGTAAGTGATTTATTAAAATCCTAATAAAGATTAGGGTAGCACGATGAACGAACAAACCTTTTAGTTGATAAGGATCTAATAAAAGTTATTGAACAAATCCATAAAATTTCGAATTTTAAGGATCCACTAGTTGATAAGGATTAACTAGATTTAATAAAAGCTTTTTAGTTGATGGACAATCGTAAGATTGATGAATTTCCTTCAATGGATCAAGATATCGGTCAATGTGCTTGGCTAAGCTTGTTAGATCACCTCAGCTTGACTAGGGATAATAATCCTGGCTTAGTCACTTCCCTGGCCACGCCCACTAAACCGCAAGGAGACGAATCATGACTATGAAAGTCCATCGACTATACCTAAGTCAAATACGATAATAATTTTGTTCAAGATAAATCATAACCCTCCTTATTTTAGGAGTTGGTAACTGTAGGACCCATGTTCCAGTAGTCGAGCTATACTCAAGATGTGACATGGAAATCTTATAGAAACCGACTTCTTAAATACATATGACGAGATCTTGACTTGACCCAAACCATCGTGTCGTGAATACACCGAGCACCGACGTAAGTTGAGCTAATGATGTAGTCTAGACTTTAACCAAAACCGTCGTGTCGTGAATACCGAGCGCCGGCGTAAGTTAAGCCATTGATGTAAGTTTAGTCCTGACACAAACCGACGTATCGTGAATACACCGAGCGACGACGTAAGTTAGGCTAGACGCGAAAGCAAGGGTCTGACTAGGCTAGTCATTGTGATTTGGATGAGCACACTCATGATCATAAATTACTAAGGGTAAAACTTATAGGGAATCATATTTTATATGATTGATAAAGAGTTCGTCTACCGACTGCAGAGTCGGACAACATGTTAAGCTACACTCAAGGTTGTCAGACTCGGGGTAGTAGGATCCCTCTCCCACAAATATTTTAATATATTAAATTGTTTATTATTGTGGCTTTAATTCTTAAAATTAGTGGGAAAATATAGTTTAATAAAAACCATTTAAACTGTACAACGAACATATGCTAATTAAATATCTATTTAAATGCAGAATGGAGTCGGGTGTGAAGTACATGATTGAAAAGAACATGCTAGATGGGACTAAATATAAAGATTGGCTAAGTAATATTAAGTTAGTCCTCTCACTAGCTGGGATAGGATATGTGCTGCTCGAGGACGCTCCAGACAAGCCTGACGAAGATGCAACCACTCAGAATGGGCATTTTTCAGTGTCTCACTCGGCCGAGTGAAGGAGTCACTCGACCGACCAGCGAGACACCGCTCGGCCGGCCAGATCGGACATGCTCCAAGTGTGCACTCGGCCGAGCATCAGAAGCCGCCTCGGCCGAGTGACGTATCCCGTCCGCCCGAGTGGCACTCAGACGACGCCCCTCAAAAAGAGCCAACTTACTGTTTTTCGTCAGTCTGAGCAGCAGAAGCCCGACTCGGCCGAGTGGCAATTGCCGACCGCCCGAGTGAAGATAAGCCCATCGGCCGAGTGACGACAACTCACTCGGCCGAGCGACGCCCGAAGTGAAGACCCCCAAAGACCCCAGATTTACTGGAAATTCTCATGGTCTCTTACTCGGCCGAGCGACTCTTGTCACTCGACCGAGTGAGCAGCGCTGCCTGTAGCGGAAATCACGATTTTGGAGCTACGCAGGGGCAGTTTGGTCACGAATTTTTGGGCAGTTTTGGGGGATATTTAACCCCAGATTCTAACCTAGTTTAGAGAGCTTTTTCCTTGCTTTTGGCAGCCTTTTTAGATTAGACTTTTTAGAGTTTAATTCTTGTGATTGGAGAGGAGAGAAAAGTGTTATTTTGTTGGATTCTTAGAAAGCTACTTTGGTTTGTCTTCCTCTCCATTAAAAATCCTATTTTTATTGTTATTTTGAATATTGCCATGAATTTCATTGCTATTTCTATTGATTATTCTTTCATTAGCAATATGAATTGTGAGTAGTCTTAACGTTTTAGGGCATGGGGGATGAACCCTACGAGCCCAATTTCCAATTTGTGATGATTTGGTAGAACTATTGCTAGAATTGCTATTAGGGTTAGTTTGGGATTGATATATTACGGATAGCTAGATGTTCATATCGATTGGGATTTGCACGAGATTGGATCCCAATTCGATAGGAAACCCTAGAAATCCGAATTGGGTTGAAATTGAGTTTTCGAAGTATCGGTTTGCAAGAGATTGGACCGATACTAGGATTCTCGGTTGCAATTCCATACCGATACCCATTTGCAAGAGATTGGACGGGTAGGAACTATCCCAACCTAGGTCGTGGCCCGAGTTTGCACGAGAGTGGGCTCGGGATGCGATTGAACAATGATGTTGATCCTAATGCTAGCTTGCCTATGCTAGGGTTTGCAAGAGATTGGACCCGAACCTAGGTTTGCTTTAGACCGGCAATAGCGCGAGAGCATGAGCCAGGTTTTACATTCAGTTGCAACTAGTTCACCTGAAATTCTACCCTAGCAATTGTGGATACAATGAATCACATTGACGAGATACGGTGAGTAGTGGGGATTCCCTATTCCCTATGCGTCTTTATTTGATTTTATATCTCTATACTTTGTTTGACAATTGTGACAACATCACCGAGAGGCATTTTCCTACTCTTCTGTCCCTATAGCCAGGTTGTTCGGAGAAGGCACTGTCCGACGTCATCCCCGTGTTCGATACCCGCTCACCGCTACACCGTGCGCTTGCGGTAAAACTACACTGTCGCTCTTTAGGGTGTACGCCCGGGTGCGATCAAGTTTTTGGCGCCGTTGCCGGGGAGCGGCGTTTTGACAGAGTTTGATTCGGATCACCCGGTTATTTCTCTCCAATCTCTTTCTTTATTGCTTCATTCTTTTCTAACTCTGTTTACAGCCCCATTTTGCAATCCCTCCCGAAATTCTCCACGAAATCTTAATAGGCAAAATGGGGGATGCAATTCCAATGACTGAGTCTGACCAGGGAGATAATGAATCTTTTGTGGAGCTTCTCAGGGAACTTATTGATGAGGTCTACGCTACCGGAGCTTTTGCTATTAATATCGAGGACCCCGTCGAACAACTATTTGCTAGCTTCGTGATGGATCAAATATCCCCGGATGGGACTATTGGGGGCGATATCAGAGTTGATGTGAGGGACGACAAGCTATATTTTGAAGGCGATAGAACATGTGTCGAAGAGTACTACACTCCTGAGGAACACTTCGAACAAGCAGATACTCAGGGAGATGCACTCTATTACCCTCACTCTTGCATTTATGAATCTGCTGACATATATCTTGATCTCAGGAATGAACCGGAGCAAGGTTGTGGTCCTATCGATGCAGGCACAGAATCGGAGAGCGTTTATTCCGATGCACCGTCCTCACTAGGAAGCGAATCTGAGCCCCCATTCGAGAGTGAGCTAAATTCAGATGTTAAAGGAGAAGTCAAATTCACACAAGGTGACGAAGCAGATGGTGCGGCACCCTTTGAGGTAGAGCTTAAACAACTACCGCCGAATCTAAGGTATGCTTTCTTGGGTAGTAAATTGACCTTCCCGGTGATTGTAAATGCCCACCTCGGCCAAGACCAACTTGAAAAATTATTAGAAGTCCTTAGGGATCACAAGGATGTCCTTGGTTACACAATCTCTGATCTTAAGGGAATAAGCCCCAGGCTATGCACGCACAGGATCCACTTGGAAAACACTGAAGCCTCTTCTATTGAGCCTCAAAGGCGGTTGAACCCGAATATGAAAGAGGTAGTGAAAAAGGAAATCCTAAAATTGCTTGATGCTGGAATTATCTATCCGATCTCTGATATTAGATGGGTTAGCCCCGTTCACGTCGTCCCCAAGAAAGGGGGATGACTGTTATAAAAAATGATAAAGGAGAGCCTATTTCTACACGCACAGTCACGGGATGGCGAATGTACATTGATTATAGGAAACTAAATAAAGCCACCCGAAAGGACCATTACCCATTGCCCTTCATTGATCAAATGCTTGAACGCCTAGCTAAACATAAATACTTTTGTTATTTAGATGGGTATTTGGGGTTCTTCCAAATCCCTTTGCACGAAGATGACCAAGAAAAGACCACTTTTACTTGTCCCTATGGTACCTATGCCTACCGTAGGATGCCCTTTGGTCTTTGTAATGCTCCCGCCACCTTTCAAAGGTGTATGACATCCATATTTTCCGATTACATTGAAAATATTATGGAAGTGTTTATGGATGATTTTTCGGTTTATGGAAGTGAGTTTGACTCTTATTTGGCCAATCTTACTAAAGTCCTTAAAAGGTGCCAACAAAATAATCTCACTCTAAATTGGGAGAAATGTCACTTCATGGTCACAGAAGGTATAGTTCTTGGGCACCTTGTCTCCTCGAGAGGAATTGAGGTAGATAAAGCAAAGATTGAGGTAATCGAGAAACTTCCTCCTCCTATTAATGTCAAGGGCATTAGAGCTTTCTTGGTCATGCGGGGTTTTACCGCCGCTTTATCAAGGATTTCGCCTCGATTTCCCGACCGCTTACTTCCTTGCTTGCTAAAGATACTCCTTTTATTTTTTCAGGCGAATGCTTGCAAGCCTTCAATACCTTGAAGGAAGCACTAGTTTCCGCGCCCATCATACAACCACCGGATTGGAGCCTTCCTTTGAGCTAATGTGTGATGCTAGCGACCAAGCCATTGGAGCGGTATTGGGACAAAGGAAAGAAAGGAAGCTTCATGCAATATTCTATGCGAGCAAGACATTGGATGACGCACAAAAAAACTATACAACTACCGAAAAAGAGATTCTAGCGGTCGTCTATTCCATCGAGAAGTTTCGCTCCTACCTCCTTTTCCAAGGTGATTGTCCACACCGACCATGCGGCATTGAAATATCTTTTAAACAAGAAGGAGGCCAAACCTCGGTTAATTAGGTGGATACTCTTGTTGCAAGAATTCGATTTGGAGATCAGAGACAAGAAAGGTACGGACAATGTTGTGGCGGATCATTTGTCTAGGCTTATTCGCGACAAGGAGGATGAGAGTTTACCTATCGACGACACATTCGTGGATGAGAGGCTATACGCCATAAAGCCCGGGGAAGTGCCTAGGTACGCGGACTTCGTCAATTACTTGGCTTGTGGAATTAAACCTCATGGGATGCCCACGCATCAAAAGAGGAGATTTTTGCATGAGGTCCGTAACTATTTTTGGGAAGATCCGTACCTCTTCAAGATATGCAAAGATAGTGTTATTCGGAAGTGTGTTTCTAAAGAGGAGGCAACGTCTATCATTTTGCATTGCCACGGTATGCCATGCGGGGGACATCATGCCGCCTCTAAGACAACCGCTAAGATTTTGCAGAGCGGATTCTTCTGGCTAACAATGTTCAGAGACACCCACGACTTTGTGAAGGGGTGTGACAGGTGCCAACGGACCGGGAATATTTCCAAACGCAATGAGATGCCGATGAGGCCCATCCAAGAAATTGAACTTTTTGATTGCTGGGGAGTGGACTTCATGGGACCTTTTCTGTCAAGCAACGGTAACAAGTACATCCTATTGGCCATTGACTATGTCTCCAAATGGGTGGAAGCCATCGCTACTCCTACCAATGATGCAAGGGTTGTTTCTAAATTTTTCAAGCAGAATATCTTCCCACGTTTCGGGGTGCCTCGTACCTTGATAAGCGACGGGGGACGCCATTTCATAGAAAACAAGTTTGAAGCCATGCTGAAGAAGTACGAGGTAAACCATAGAGTTGGCATGGCATATCACCCCCAGACGAGCGGCCAAGTGGAGGTCTCGAATAGAGAAATAAAGCAAATTCTTGAGAAAACCGTGGATCGATCTAGAAAGGACTGGTCAATGAAGTTAAACGATGCTCTATGGGCATATCGCACAGCCTTTCGCACTCCCATCGGCACCACACCGTTCCGACTTGTTTATGGGAAAGCTTGTCACTTGCCGGTAGAGCTGGAACACCGCACGTATTAGGCCATCAAGACCCTCAATTACGATTATAAGAGTGCGGCGGTGAGGCGACTCTTGGACATCAACGAGCTTGATGAGATTAGGAGGGACGCCTACGAGAGCTCGAGGATTTACAAAGAAATGACCAAGATTCTCCACGACGCACGAATAACTGTTACGGACTTCAAAGTCGGAGACAAGGTATTGCTATATAACTCCCGGCTACGAATATTTCATGGGAAATTGAGGTCACGGTGGTCCGGACCTTTCACCATCAAGCACATACAACCGGGAGGAGCTTTTGAGTTAGAAAGTAAAGACGGAGCCACATTCAAAGTAAATGGACAAAGGCTCAAGCATTATTCTGAGGGCGTCCCTGTGGGAGAAATAAGTAGAGTTTATCTGCTTAAGGGGACGACCGGATGATCTTTCGTACCTCCTTGAAGAGGTTATTGAGGAGGCGATCCCCCATTCCATCGGCGCTCTATTCAAGGATGACTTTGAGGAAGGGGCCGGACTTGAGCCAAAAAGAAAAGATGGAGCATTCCTCCGACCTCTCCATGGAAATTGATGAAGGGGACGTTGATGTCGCGAGAATACGAGAGCTCTGCAAGCTCTCAAAGATGAAGACTCCAAAGAAAGCCCCACCGATACGAAAATCAGTGTCACCGGTGAAGCCGAGGCCCGGAGCAAGCACTAGCTTGGGGGAGCCACCCCCCAACACTACCCGAGGCGAAGGAGCACTGAGGAAGAACATGCCGCCACAACATCCAAATTTAAGTGTTCTTCCCAATAAATTCGATGGATGCATCTCATATGCACCCACTATCCCGCATTAAATTGAAAATCAAAGGGGGTCGAGCTCAAGACCTTAAACGAGCGCTTGTAGGGAGGCAACCCGACGGTTATCGCTTTATTTTTACTTTTTTCTTTATTTTTGTTTTAGAAATTATTAGTGTTTTGAGTCGTTTTGCCTAAAAAATTCGTGATAAAAGGTCCTATTTTTCTTGGACATGAGAGGAGGACATGATGCCTATCATTAGGAGGATGAACAAGGAGACGAGGAGTGCTCCAGGAATGCCGCTCGATGCTTAGGAGGAGGATGAAATCGACTGGATGAAGAAAAACAGAGATTAGAGCCCAAACAGAGCCAAACAGCAGAAAACAGGGTTCACTCAGCCGAGTATACTAGTCACTCGGCCGAGCACATAAGCTCGTCCGCCCGAGCGGCTCACGGACGAGGGAAGTCTGCTGTACCCAACTCTCTGTTTCTTGTCTTGATTTCAGTATAATTGCCACTCGGCCGAGTGTAAATCTTCACTCGGCCGAGTGAAACTGATACGCTCCTAGGGTGAGTATTGCCGAGTAGCTTGTGCCACTCGGCCGAATGGACTTTTTCCACTCGGCCGAGGGTGGCAAGGCCACTCGGCCGAGTCGTAAGCGGGGAGGAATTTTCCAAAATATTTCCATTACGATCACTCGGCCGAGCGACTTAGTCACTCGACCGAGTCGTAACTTTTCCTATATAAAGGGGAGCGAGTCGACGCATTTTTCAAAACGAGAAAAAAAAACCCCAAAACGCCCGACTGCTCGTATCCCTCGGCCCCATTCACCCCCCCACTCGCCCGACCGCCCTGCCCGCCGCCGCGCTCGGCCGACCACCGCCGGCCGACGCCCCCTCTGCACCGCCCGAGTCGCCGGCGACTCCCTTGCCGCCGGCCGAGCTCCGTACGCCCTATTTCGCCCGTTTCTCTATTTTTCTCCTATTTTTGACGATCCATGTGCTAATCGAGACCCTAGCCCAAATCAACTTCAAAATCTATCTATCATACCCCTAACCCCCATACATTTTGAATATTACTCGCTGATATCTTCGTTTGATGTGCATGGTATATTGGGGAGCTTAGGGGAGCCTAGGGGAGCTCCCGGGGAGAGTTTTTGGCTTTGTGGAGGCGGCGTCTTTGCACGCATCCACCATTTTGCTCTCGCGGCGTGTTACGGTATATTCGCTCCACACATTTTTGCACGCCGCATTTATTTCGTTTTTTGGTGAGCACCCGGGGCCACATGCCGCCCTGGACACGGCCACGCACCAGGAGAGCTTCCGCCAAGCGGAAGCGACCGGATGAGCCCGGCCCCTCCCACGAGATGGAGGACTCTCCTCCGCCTACACCACCTTACCCCGCACAGCCACAGCCTGCAGTCCCCGTTCACCCCGCACAGCCATAGCTTGCAATCCACGTTCACCCCGCTCAGCCACTCCCTGCCGACCCACTGCCACCACCGGCTCCACTTATCGGGCCACTGGGGATTACGTTCCGGTACGATGCACACCGCGTCGTTTTCGAGCGCATTTCCCAGTGCTCGATTGTACCCTCCAGGTTCGTACACCTTGTAGACCTAGGATGCCTGGGGGTACTTGAGGGGATGCTCATGTTGTATAACAACGTGGGTTGGCGAGATTTTTTCCAAGTGTCAGCGGACACCTTCGTCCGTCCGACACTTGAGGTTCTGAGTTCTATAGCCCGGACCAATGAGGGATGCTCGTTTAGGTTTATGGACCGAGAGTGCCAGGTCACTCTCGGTATGATGAGAGCATTCTTTTCGTGGCCCGATGTCCCTGGGGCCGACCGTGGTTACGCCCCCACTCACATTCCCCCACCTTCCTTCGATTCCCACGCTTTCTGGGCCCGGATCACGGGTTTACCAGCTGCCTTTGACCCTAGTAGGGCCAAGGCCTCGGCCATCATCCACCCCTGCCTCCGCATAGCTCAACGCCTTATGGCGACTACCTTTTTGGCGAGGTATGAGCCTAGGACGATGTCCACGCCGGAGCTTTATATGCTCTACACGATGATGCGCCCCAGAGCTCTAGCTAGGGAGAGTGATGAGTTGGTCCCCGCCGTCGTGATTGATATCACGAGCTGGTTTTTGGACCGCATCATCGTATCGGTGGGCGCTCGCTCACCGATATGTTACGGCGGTCTGATCACCCGGCTCGCCCTGATGACCGGCGAGGACCTTCCGGCTGACCTACGACGAGCTCCGGGCCCTACTTCACTGTCCATAGACGTCATGGCCCGGATGAAGATGCTTCGTCTGCACGGCCAGCGGTACTGGGTTTGGTTGCACGGTCCCTACGGTGCTGATTACATGATCCTTCCGAGCCTAGCTCGGACACAGATAGCACCAGTACAGGTGGACTGGCTTCCGGCGATGGATCTCCTGATCCCCGCCACCTACGTGCTTGAGGCCGAGGATGCCGAGCAGGCTGAGCAGGCCCACGCTGCGCACGCTGCACCTGTTGACCCCGTGGCCCCACAGCCTATCCCTGATATTTCTGCTGCTCCCGCCACCACTGTCCACACTTCTGACGGGTGTCGGGAGTACACTTGCTGAGACCGCCTCCACTACCACCGCTCCCTCCACAGCTGGCCCTCTGTCCGTTGAGCCCCTTTGCTTCGCACTACCCTAGCGCCCACCTTCTTTTGTTGCGAGCGGAGAGCCTTCTTTCGCTGCGGTCGTGGAGACCATGGCTAGTATGATCTCCGCTGGGATTTCACCTTTTGGACCCCACACTGCATCCCCAGCGGTTGTCACCTCTGTCTCCACCGCAGCCGTACTATCTGAGAGTGTCGTGACGTCTGTTCCCACGTCTGTGTCACTGACCTCTCTTGTCGCCTCGTCACCACTTTTATACTCCACTTCCGTTATTGCTGCTTCCACCTCACACCAGCCTGCGCCCCAGCCTCGCACTGAGGCTAGGCCCCCACTTGTGAGCACAACACCCTTCCTCCACTTGCCTGCTGAGCCCATCCACTACACCACCCGAGTCCGCCAGCCCCGTCCTGCACAACACAGACCAGTGCGCCCCTCTGCACCACCTCCCCCCGACACTGTACTTCATAGCATTCATGCTCTTGAGGGGGCGGTGAGTGGCCTCAGAGGTGACCTCAGGACCATGTCTGCCACCGTCACAGCTATGGCCAGCCGCTTCGACCTACTTCCGGGCATTCACTATTGCCTCACCCAGATTCTCGATCGGCTTCCTCGTGCCCCCACACCCACCCAGCAGGTACCCACCCCCACTACTACACACACCCAGTCTGCTTCCACACCCACACCCACACCCACCCAGCAGACTGTTCCCCAGCCACCACCACCTCCTCCTCCGCCTCAGGACGGAGACGGCGTAGCCCCACCCTCTTAGGCACCCTCGATGCCATTGATCTTTTATGTCGTCATGCTGCACGTCTCTGCTTGGTCCTGATGATTTCCCCCCCCCTCACTGTTTTTGGGTCCACATTTTGATCGTATCTTTCTATATCATTTTTGGGAGAGAGGGAGAGATTGTTGGTGTCACACTCTTATATCTGATTCACTCCTATATCTGCATGCATCATGTCCGCATCATACTTTTCATTTTGTTATTTTTATTTCTTTTTCATCATGCATGCATCCTCACCTACCCCTCACATTACACGTCTCTCGGTGTGCCACACTTCGCACATTGAGGACACTGTGCACTTTAGCTTGGGGGAGTGAGTTCTCACGCTTTTCGATATACCACCTTTATTTCTAGTTTTTTTTCACGCCATTTTCCGCTTTTTGCACTCACTTTCATCACTTTTTCCTTTTTTTACATGCATCACGTTTTTCTTATCATTGTAAATAGTTTTATTTTCACTCTTTATCTTTATTTCTTTTCATCTCATACTAGAGATGATTTTTCTGTGATGATGATGACGCGGAGTTAGCTTTCTCTATATGCATGCTATATTTTTCGTGTCTTAGCTTTTATTTCTGATATCATATGATGTGATCTACCTTGCATTTAGAGATAGTAACCCACACTTTTTCCATATGAAAATGGATGAAATTTTATTATTAGTTGAGTCTGAATATTCATATGTATGCTATCGCAGAAAACACACCAAGATTCACGCATTGAATGCTTATATCTGGAGTACCATTTTCTTTTCCTATATCACTTCTATTTGCATGACTTGTACACTTCACTTCAAGATGATTGAATGATGTTAGCTATGATAAATCTGGATTAGTTAGCTTTTTTGTGATCGAAACCGAGTAGATTAGATTACCCTGTTGAAGTTGTCGTGCACGTCTTATAGAGTGAACTGAGAGACATATTTATTTCTTTCTCCACACATCTTGAACATTAATTCTCTACTTTAAAATCATTGGTGAATCTCCCCTTAGCGATTCTAGTATTTGGCATTTCCCCCGTTATTAAAATCCTAGCTCCAAATTTCCCAAACCAAAAAGAAAAAGAAAAAGAAAATTTCTTGTATATCCTTCTTTCTCTTTGATTTGGGATCATTGTGTATATATGCTATTGATACAAAAAAAAGAGAAAAAGAAAAGAAAATGAAAAGAAAAGAGAAAAGAATCTCAATAAACGATCCCATCTCATACGCTTTCTCTCTTTCTTCCCCCTCTTTTTGTTTTTATTTTTATTACTTTTGGAGCTTCATAAAAATGGGGATGTAAATATTGTTTTTATGCCACCACGCTTATAGATAAGCTTGGGGGAGAGAATCCAATGATGTGTGAGAGAGTGACTACTTGACGGTGCATGATAACCTAGGCTAAGTAATATTCTATACTCGGTGGGATTGTTTTAGCTTCACGAAATCCAGAAATCTACGCCTAGCATTCATTTCGTGAAATCCACGCTTTTCTATTCTTTCTATTCTATTGCATGATATTCTTATACTCCTCATAGAAAGCAATCAATTGAAAAGTGTGTGATCTGCGATATTGTATACCGCTTTAGATGATTCAGACAATGTTAATTTTAGAATTATTCCATTTTTCATGCTATATCAATATTCTTGGGTTTTCTATCTCTATTTGCACCATTATACTATGATATCGAAATAAAAGTCTTTGACATGTGTTTTACGTTCGGTGCACGCTATATGAGTAAGCAAAACCCACGTCCTGAGAAAAATGATCTAGCAGCTTCCCTCTTCGCTCTCTTCTTTCTTCTTCGGTTTTCGTTTTCCGTTTTTCCATCGTTTTCATTTTCTAAATTCACCGGGTTCACCTTTTACTTATCTTCCTCGAGGACGAGTAAGAGGTAAGATTGGGGGATTTTGATCACGCCATATTTTACACCTTTTTTCCGCATGTTTCAATGCCATTTAGATCGCTCAAATCACGTTTTTCACGATTTATCGACAATATTGCGATACTTTTCACGATTTGTTGTTTTTGTCGTATTTCAGGAGATTTGGAGTGATTTGGAGTGATTCCAAGATACACCTACTCCGAAGTGTCAACGAAGACTTCCCTGAGAGGTATTTTGAGATTGGAGAGGAGCGGAAGAAGAAAGAACGTCGTAGGAGCGACGAGGAGGCAAAAACACTCAGAATGGGCATTTTCAGTGTCTCACTCGGCCGAGTGAAGGAGTCACTCGGCTGACCAGCGAGACACCGCTCGGCCGGCCAGATCAGACACGCTCCAAGTGTGCACTCGGTCGAGCATCAGAAGCCGCCTCGGCCGAGTGACGTATCCCGTCCGCCCGAGTGGCACTCAGACGACGCCCCTCAAAAAGAGCCAACTTACTGTTTTTCGTCAGTCTGAGCAGCAGAAGCCCGACCGCCCGAGTGGCAATTGCCGACCGCCCGAGTGAAGATAAGCCCATCGGCCGAGTCACGACAACTCACTCGGGCCGAGCGACACCTGACGTGAAGACCCCCAAGACCCCAGACTTACTGGAAATTCTCAGGGTCTCTTACTCGGCCGAGCGACTCTTGTCACTCGGCCGAAGGTGAGCAGCGTTGCCTGTAGCAGAAATCACGATTTTTGAGCTACACAGGGGCAGTTTGGTCACGAATTTTTGGGCAGTTTTGGGGGGGTATTTAACCCCAGATTCTAACCTAGTTTAGAGAGCTTTTTCCTTGCTTTTGGTAGCCTTTTTAGATTAGAATTTTTAGAGTTTAATTCTTGTTATTGGAGAGGAGAGAAAAGTGTTATTTTGTTGGATTCTTGGAAAGCTACTTTGGTTTGTCTTCCTCTCCATTAAAATCTATTTTTATTGTTATTTTGAATATTGCCATGAATTTCATTGCTATTTCTATTGATTATTCTTTCATTAGCATATGAATTGTGAATAGTCTTAATGTCTTAGGGCATGGGGATGAACCCTACGAGTTCCGATTTGTGATGATTTGGTAGAACTATTGCTAGAATTGCTATTAGGGTTAGTTTGGGATCGATATATTACGGATAGCTAGATGTTCATATCGATTGGGATTTGCACGAGATTGGATCCCAATTCGATAGAAAACCCTAGAAATCCGAATTGGGTTGAAATTGAGTTTCCGAAGTATCGGTTTGCACGAGATTGGACCGATACTAGCATTCTCGGTTGCAATTCCATACCGATACCCGTTTGTAAGAGATTGGACGGGTAGGAACTATCCCAACCTAGGTCGTGGCCCCGAGTTTGCACGAGAGTGGGCTCGGGATGCGATTGAACAATGATGTTGATCCTAATGCTAGCTTGCCTAGGCTAGGGTTTGCAAGAGATTGGACCCGAACCTAGGTTTGCTATAGACCGGCAATAGCGCGGAGAGCGGTGAGCCAGGTTTTTACATTCAGTTGCAACTAGTTCACCTGAAATTCTACCCTAGCAATTGTGATACCAATGAATCACATTGACAAGATACGGTGAGTAGCGGGGATTCCCTGTTCCCTAGGCGTCTTTATTTGATTTTATATCTCTATACTTTGTTTGACAATTGTGACAACATCGCCGAGAGGCATTTTCCTACTCTTCTGTCCATATAGCCAAGTTGTTCGGAGAAGGCACTGTCCTACGTCCTCCCCGTGTTCGATACCCGCTCGCCGCTACACCGTGCGCTTGCGGTAAAACTACACGGTCGCTCTTTAGGGTGTACGCCGGGGCGCGATCAACGCTCCAGACAAGCCTGACGAAGATGCAACCTATGAAGAGAAGGAAGTCTATAATCAGTACCAGATGGATGCCGAGAAGGCCAGGTGCCTTACTCTGGCTTCAATGAACAATGACATGCAAAGGAAGCACAAACATTTGGATGTTCAAAGCATGCTTCTGAATGCAGAGGAGTTGTATGGCAAGCGTGTTGGATCTGGATCCTAGCTTAGAGGGGGGTGAATAGGCTTATAAAAATATTCTCGTGCAACCCACGAGAAATCACACGTAGTACCTACAGATTTACCGTGGTTCGGTCGTATCAACGACCTACGTCAAGCCCCAAGCAAATACTTGCATTAATAAGTTCCTTCTGTATACCTACAATGGGGTCCTAACTCCAACTCCCCACCTAGACTATACCACACTCAACAAAGTGAATAACCCTATCAACCTAGTAAATGTGTATCTTAACTGCACCAACATGTCAAACCCCTCTTGTCTAGCCCCAACCAGACAGTCCCAAATAGTCACAAATAGCGGTAAAGTTTCCCCTACAGAGATCTACACACAATCACAAATATAATGATAAAGTAAAGGGTTTAGAAATGCTCAGATTGTGATGGTGTGTCGTCTTTATCGTTCAGCACGTCATCAGCTTCAGTCTGGCGCAAACGACGTGTCATGCCCCGCTTTCCAAGTATGGAAGGAGAGACGCGAAGAGGTCCGCTTAGACTGAAGCTGTGAAGCCATAGTCTGATAAGCGTCTGTGTAATCATACATTCGCAGATTTTTGCATTGCAAAAGAAACAGCAAAAATAATAATAGTAATTGAAAGCAGTTAAAAATTAACAAACATTCAACAACATACAATTTAAATTCAAAGCATCCAGATAGTCATAAAAAGGAAATTATTAGAGTCTAAAAAGAAAGGCCCATAGCATGTCCGAAACTAAATCATAAATAATGACCAACCTCAAGCTCGACGTTAGCAAACTGTCGTCCTCAGCAACTAACTCAGGCTCAAAACCTGACATGCGACACCCAAAGAGAAAATGGCACATGTCAGCAAAAATCTCCAAAAAGGAAAGGGAGACGTTTGTGCAAGGAAACGTAAAAGCAAAAGAGTGCAACTAGCAGTTCTAAAATAATGATGACATGGCATGATATTAATGAATGCAGCAGTTATAATGAACATGATATTTAACAATTCTGGCATGTCGTAGCAAAAGCTACTAAACAATGTTTCATGAAAAGAAGTAAAACATGTGTTCACATTGTGCACAGAGTTTACTCCTTACAGTTGAAGTTGCTGATCGGGCACACTTCTACGCTGTGTGACAGCTTAACCCTACCGCTTCATATGTATACTTTCTAGATCACGAGCCAGGAAGTATTTATACATTTCAAGCTTCTGGAATACGAGCCAGGAATTATTCTTTATTCGGCATAGGGGTGCACCTAGCCTCATTCATTTTGTAAGAGTCAAAATCCTACTCGTCACAGTTTACATTTCAATAGTAATATGTGCTACACAATCACGACAAACATTCCAATACATGAAATGACATGCAATATGAGCAGATATTGAATTGCATACAGTTATATAAAAATAAACATGACATGTGATATGCATGAAATGACATGGTAAGGGTGTCGAATCTAGCTTCATTATCAAGCTAGATCTAGTATGGTGTCGGATCTAGCTTCGTTGTCCAGATAGATCTAGTATGGTGTCGGATCAGCTTCGTTGTCAAGCTAGATCTAGTACGGGCGTCTAGGAGACTACCATTTCACCGCCTAGTCTCTTTTGCATTAATTCACATAATGGCCTAAACTTGGCCTACAACAACAACCGAGCAAGTTTCACTTGCCTGAAACGACGAGATGCAAGTCTCAATTCAACGGAGTCTAGAACTTCATATGTGCTCAATCCACAAACACCAAATCTACAGTCCCATATTATTAATCTCGATTAGTTATTTAATCAAAAGCAATGAAATTATGGGTTTTATCTTGTTAAGCAGGCGATGTTTGGGTTACTACGATTAGAGATTACCTGAACACGATGCGAGAGCTACACTGACGTCAGGTTACGACGTCAAGGGTTGGATTCGGTAGCGATCGAGGTACGACGTCGGCTACGGCCAACGGGGAAGACGGTGACAACTAGGGGTAGTAGCACGTCATGGAGATGGCTGCAGAAGGTGGATGAACGACAGAGGGACTGCCGTGGGGTCGCACGGACTGCAGGTTACGGCCTGGGTGATCTACACGCGGATCCATGTGAAGAGAGAGGGTGCGGCCCGAGCAATGGAGGGAGATGGCCGAATGTATGGCAGTAGGAGGAGAGAGGGGTAGTTTTTAATGGGCAAGGGCAATTTTGAGGGCTGTTTTTGGTGGTTCGGCAGGTTGGGAGAGGAGCCGTGGGGTTGTGGCTGGCCGGAGGGATGAACGGAGCTAGGGGAGGCCGGCAAGATGTCGTCAGAGGAGAAGGGTGCATGAGTTTAAGGGGGAGCCGTAAGTTATTAACAGGGAACATCAATTTTGCATGGTGGTCGAGGGTTTCTTGCGGTTTGGGGGGTGTGCTGTCAATGGTGGAGGGTGGCCGGAGGTTGGGCTGCCAGGGAGGTTGGCCGGCAGCAAGGGGAAGGCCGGTGTGGGCTGTCCGACTAGGGAGATGGGTGGCCGTGAGTTATTGGAGGATGGATCGGCAGTATTTTAGAGAATGGGGGAGGTTGCTTACAGTTTAGGGAGGGAAGACTTTTGCGTGGAGGAGGAGGTGGTGGTTGTGCGGCCAAGGGGGTGGCCGGAGGTGGCCGTGGGATGTGGTGGATGACGGCAAGGAGAAGGAGGTGGCCAGATCTGGGTGTGTGAGATTTGCATGGCGGCTGACTGATGAAGAAAAAACCATAGGCTTGTGATGCGTAAGTTGAGGGTAATGTTGCTAAATAGAGTAGAATAGGGATAGATTTAGGGGTGATTGGAGAGAGGGTGTGTGAGAGGGGGAGGGTAGAATTAGGGTGCAATTAGCTAGGGAAATAATTCTCATGTGACGCATGATAACCTATATAATTTAATTAGAGTTAGCGAGGGTTAATGGAAATTAAAGGTGATTAGTGCGAAATATCAATTTAACGGTGTCCGATAAATACAAGAAAAATATCGGGACAACTATGTCGAAGAGAGGATCGAGACTACGATGATCGGTCACGAGCTAGGATAACGGAAAACGGAACTAAAAATAAAAAGATCAAACGTCGAAGTCTAAAGTTACGACACCTCTTCAATCGAAGCTGTTTTGTGGAAGAATGAGACGTAAAATGACGTTCACGAAAAATTCAACAAATAAGTACTCTCTCAGAGGGTCACAACAACATATAACTTTGCACGTTTGGGATACAAGAGGAGGTCACAAAAATACGCGTACGAACTAGAAGGTACGCACACGAAAAACACACGATCGAAAAGCGACCGTTACATCCTACCCACCTTAGAGCAAAGTCCGCCTCGGACTTTCTAACTAAAATATATCTAGCCATTCTAGTAACTACCCCAATCATATCACATTATAATTCAAACAATGTATAGTTACTACAAGTGCTTATATATGCACTATGTAGTCAAACATTAATACTACAAACATGTATATATGTACATATGCACATTATAACCTATACCTATCATAGAAAGTCAAATTCATACACGTACTTCAGTCGTCATATAGTCACGTACATCCCTTATATAACTATCACTCACTTATCACGTAACCATGGTACAGATACATACATAAAAATCGTTCACACCAGCAAATACAATCATAGTACTTTACGTATAGATAACTACCTATGAACAAAATATCATGGATATACTGCTCCCTTATATCTCATAGTGTACATTCAACACCAAACATATCAACACATGTAAGCACACCATACAATATTAAATCATGTTTGCTATATCTAATATACATTCACCCCTAATATAGTTATTCTAATAACGCAGATACTTCATCATATCTACACTTCACTTACAATCATATAACTATATTCAAGACACAACACATATACCATAGTCGCAAACACCTATAGCTAAGTACATACTTACCCGTGCATGGTGCACGCCCACACATGCTAATATACTATTCATACATGCCACTCATACCACTATATACTTAGCACTTCTACACACCTAGTTTAGCTAGCATATATACATTCAAACATGTAAAACCTTAGTAAAAAACTACACAACAAGACCAACACCTATAGCTATATAATGGTATAGCCACCCACAACTATGTGTGTAATGTAACCATGTACAACCAAACCTATCACTATACACACATCATCCATTACTATGTTCATAACACTATATACAAACTACAGACAAATATAACAATATACTTAGAGTATACCTCCTCAAGCATGAGTGAGACTCAAAGACACATACAAGAAGCAGAATACTATATATATCTCTCGATATTTATACCGATACCAACGCACCACACTAATATATATATACACAAACCAACGTAATCATATCACTCGTCACACCATACAGGTAAAAATCAATGCTATCATATACACACAATAATATCAATCATAATTTATATAGTCTAGTAACATCCCCATAATGCAATCACTTTACATACTATAATAATATTACAATATCAGCACACGTATACAATCATAATACACTATCCCATATATGCATACATAGAATAGTCATATACATATAATATATTCACACCATAGCAATTTACATATAATTAGTATACTATTACTTATACATATCTATACATAGTTACGACATACAATAATCGTGTATACCTCATGGTATACACGTACACACACAACATCCCGTAAAGGAAGTAGTACTGTACAAAATTATAACCCTATTACCATACGTATATCAAACATATTCATATAGTATGTATATATAGTACGTACGAGCACATGCTCATACGTACTAATATATAGACCATATAATAGGCATGCACACTTAACTATAAGTACACCTATTATCATTACACCTAACATGCACATGACTTACTAGTATACTATTTCAAGCATTTACAAGTACCTTCAAACTACATACACCACTAGTAGATATTCCAACACTAATCCTAATATACACAGGCATGCCTAAAGTGGTATAACTATCCACACATATATTTATAAATACTATCATTCATACAACTTCATATATATCATGAATAACACTGAGTATGCATATATAACACAAGAGGCAATCATTAATATACTAAGGGTAGCACACTCAAACATGAGTGGTACGCGAGAGTTCACACACACGGGTCTACACACTCTACCTATACACATGCACCACGACAACATTCCAATAATACTAATGGGCCCACCACTAAACTAAGGTTGACATAGGCAACTGCAAGCACTAGTAGGATGACTAAGCAGTAGGTAAGGGTACCGAAATCAAATAGTGTGACGAAGAATGATCGAGATGAACGTGTTCAGATAAGGTGAGGATAAGGAGATAGCATGGTTAGGTGGAACAGAGATATAATTGTGAATATTTAAGTAAGGAAAAGAAAGATATAATAATATCATTATAAAATACAGGAGAATAGTATGTAGATGATATAAGTTAAAATACGAAGTAGGGATTAGACGAAAGAATATAAAAACGGGCATTCTTGAAAAGTTGGAGTTCTCTTTTGTATAGAAAAATATTTAGAGGTCGGTACAATAAGTTGTTTGAAATAGGTTTAAGTAGTATATAAATAATAAGAGAAAATGGTTTATTGGATTATCGGAAGATCATTATATGAAGGAAGTAAAATATTCACACAAGTATAAAAGATATTGGTTAGAGAATATTATAAGATAGTAATTTAAAGATTTCGGCGAAAGAGTTTCGAAATTCAAAGAATGTAGGAAGTCTAAGTACATGCTAAATGTTTTCAAGGAATTTAAACTGGGGAGGAATTTAAAAAAATAATATTGAAAATACTTTTCGAAGGATCAGGATGGTAATGGGGAAGATTCAATGATTGATGATGAAGAAGAATCATGTGAATCGAAAGCAAAGAAGTGAATCAAACATTCAAAACGTAAATACGACTGGGAAGTAACTTAGTGGATCCACTACGAATGGAATCCTATGGTCATAAGCTCAAAAGTGTAATGATTAGGAAATGATAGAAATTAGAGGTTCTAATTACCGGCCGACTAAAGATCAGGAGAAACTTAACACTAAGACTTCCTTATGAACTAGACTGTAATAGAGATCTCAGGAAAAGGATCTTTAGAGAATCAAGATTACGTTCTGCTGAGTTCGAAATTGATGGACCCAAGTGAACGACTAAAGGAAAAACTCTTAATATGATCAGGATTGGGTGAGAGGCTACTAAGGTAACCTAAGATGAGTACGAATAAATCTTAATGAAGGTGCCTGACTATTAAACCTGGACATCTATCTAAGTCTTCCTACCATCTAAGACAAGGAAAACCTTCATATTAGACTCAAATTTTATGACTTGAATGTTTCAAATGTTTCAATGGATGTTTTTATTATTATCGTTGTTTCGATATTTCGCAGGTGCAACGACCTGCATGGGCCACCACAAAAACCTGTCACGTCCCGCTTCCCAAGTACAGAAGGCGAGACGCGAAGAGGTCTGCTCAGACTGAAGCTATGAAGCCACAGTCTGATAAGCGTCTGTGTGTTCATCCATTCGCAGATTCTTGCATTGCAAAAGAAACAGCAAAAATAATAATAGTAATTGAAAGCAGTTAAAGATTAACCAACATTCAACAACATCCCATTCAAATTCAAAGCATCCAGATAGTCATAAAAAGGAAGTACAAGAGTCTAAAAGAAAGGCCCCAAGCCTGGCCAAAACTAAATCATAAATAATGACCAACCTCAAGCTCAACGTCAGTGAACTATCGTCCTCAGCAACTAACTCAGGCTCAAAACCTGACATGTGACACCCAAAAAGAAAAAGGCACATGTCAGCAAAAATCTCCAAAAAGGGAAGGGAGACTTTTGTACAAGGAAACGTAAAAGAAAAAGAGTACAACTAGCAGTTCTAAAATAATGATGACATGGCATGATATTAATGAATGCATCAGTTATAATGAACATGATATTTAACAATTCTGGCACGTCGTAGCAAAAGCTACTAAACAATATTTCATGAAAAGCAGTAAAACATGCGTTCACATTGGGCACAGAGTTTACTCCTTATAGCAGAAGTTGCTGATCGGGCATACTTCTACGCTGCGTGACAGCTTAACCATACCCCGCCACGTGTATATCTTCTGGATCACGAGCCAGGAAGTGTTTATACATTTCAAGCTTCTGGAACACGAGCCAGGAATTATTCTTTATTTGGCATAGGGGTGCACCTAGCCTCATTCATTATGTAGGAGTCAAAATCCTACTCGCTGTAGCTTACATTTCAATAGTAGCATGTGCTACACAATCACGACAAACATTCCAATACATGAAATGACATGCAATATGAGCAGATATTGAATTACGTACAGTTATATCAAAATAAACATGACATGTGATATGCATGAAATGACATGGCAAGGGTGTCGGATCTAGCTTCGTTGTCAAGCTAGATCTAGTATGGTGTCGGATCTAGCTTCGTTGTCAAGCTAGATCTAGTACGGGCGTCTAGGCGACTATCATTTCACCGCTTAGTCTCTTTTGCACTAAATCACAAAATGGCCTAAACATGGCCTACAACAACAACCGAGCAAGTTTCACTTGCCTGAAACGACGTGCTGCAAGTCTCAATTCAACGGAGTCCAGAAATTCCTATGTGCTCAAACCACAATCACCAAACCTAATGTCCCATATTATTAATCTCAATTAGTTATTTAATCAAAAGCAATGAAATTACATTTTTTATCTTGTTAAACAGGCGATGTTTGGGTTCCTACGGTTCGAGATTACCTGAACATGACGCGAGAGCTACACTGACGTCGGGTAGCGACGTCAGGGGTTAGATTCGGTAGCGAGCAATGTACGATGTCGGCTACGGCCAACGGCGAAGACAGAGACAACTAGGGGTAGTAGCACGGCATGGAGATGGTCACAGAAGGTGGATGAATGGCAGAGGGATTGTCGTGGGGTCGCACGGACTGCAGGTTGCGGCCTGGGCGATCTGCGCATGGATCCGTGTGAAGGGAGAGGGTGAGGCCCGAGCAATGGAGGGAGATGGCCAAATGTATGACAATATGAGGAGTGAGGGGAAGTTTTTTAATGGGCAAGGGCAGTTTTGAGGGCTATTTTGGTGGTTCAGCAGATTGGGAGAGTAGCCGTGGGGTTGTAGCCGGCCGGAGGGATGAACGGAGCTATGGGAGGCCAGCAAGATGTGGCCGAATGAGAAGGGTGCATGAGTTTAAGGGGGAGCCGTGAGTTATTAAGAGGGAATGTCAGTTTTGCATGGTGGTCGAGGGTTTCTTGCGGTTTGGGGGGTGTGCTGTCAATGGTGGAGGGTGGCCAGAGGTTGGGCTGCAGGGGAGGTTGGCCGGAGGCAAGGGGAAGGCCGGTGTGGGCTGTGTGGCTAGGGATATGGGTGGCCGTGAGTTATTAGAGGATGGATCGGTAGTATTTTAGAGAATGGGGTAGGTTGCTTGCGGTTTAGGGAGGGGAGACTTTTGCGTGGAGGTGGAGGTGGTGGTTGTGCGGCCAAGGGGGTGGCCGGAGGTGGCCATGGGATGTGGTGGCTGACGGTAAGAAGAAGGAGGTGGCCGGATCTGGGTGCGTGTGATTTGCGTGGCGGCTGAGTGATGAAAAAAAAACCCTAGGCTTGTGATGCGTAAGTTAAGGGTAATGTTGCTAAATAGAGTAGAATAGTTGTAGATTTAGGGGTGATTGGAGAGAGGGTGTGGGAGAGGGGGAGGGTAGAATTTGCGTGCAATTAGCTAGGAAAATAATTCTCATGTGACTTATGATAACCTATAGAATTTAATTAGAGTTAGCTAGGGTTAATGGAAATTAAAGGTGATTAGTGCGAAATATCAATCAACAGTGTCCAATAAATACAAGAAAAATATCGGAACGACCATGTCGAAGAGATGATCGAGACTACGATGATCGGTCATGAGCTAGGATAACGAAAAATGGAACTAAAAATAAAAATATCAAACGTCGAAGTCTAAAGTTACGACACCTCGTCAATCGAAGCTGTTTTGTGGAAGAATGAGCCATGAAAAGACTTTCACAAAAAATTCCACAAATAAGTACTCGCTCAGAGGGTCACAACGACATATAACTTCGTGCGTTCGGGATACAAGAGGAGGTCACAAAAATACACGTACGAACAAGAAGGTATGCACACGAAAAACACACGATCGAAAAGCGACCGTTACATGGTGTCTCGATCTGACTCCTGGATCTCAAGTTGTGGCCCTTTGAAGTTGCGTGCACAAATTAGTCTGTGTTCAAATCAATCCCAGTTCAAAACCAAATTAATTCGGTCTGTGCGCACAGTAAATCCTTTAAAAATTCTGCGTCAGCAAACTTCTCTTCGTCCTTTCGTTTGCATGGGGTACTTGTCCATGTCAGCACGTTCGCTTGAGTTTGTCAGAGGGGGATGCTCTCCGACTCAAACTTGACTTCGTTGTGGGGTTCGACTTCTTCTACCTTGGCAATCGCTCTGATGAATCCAACGGAGAAGCAGCTCTAGCGGCGACGGTTTGACACCAGAGGCTGTTCACGACAGCGTCAACGACAAGTCGATGGCAGCTCCAACTTGTCTTCGACTTTAAGCTCTCAACTCCGGTAGCGGGATATGATCGTCGACGGTTGCAAATGAAAGCACGGTGATGGGAGCATCAACGGCTCCGACGATGGTTTCTTGGCGATGATGGATCTTCGACGACGCCTCCTTTTCGACTTCTCCAACTTCGATGGCAACGACGGTGACTCTGACGTTTGCTCCTCCTCCACGGCGGCAGCTGCTTCGACGGTGGCAATCAGCTTCGACTTGTGGCTCTCGTAGCAACGGTGACTCGATGGAAGAGCTCCGACTTCGGGGATGGCGACTCTACATGGGCTCTCCTCTGCACCGTATGACAGCTTGACACCGATCTCTCAACAACAGCTCCTCCGGTGACTTTGGGTTGCAGCGTTTTCGTGGATAATAGTGTATGCTCTTGCTTGGTCGACGTAGGTGATTTGATCTACGGCAGTGTATACTTCGTTGGGGTTGATGGTGTTCACGACGAAGTGGGCTTCGTCAGCGGCAAGGGGCTCAACGATAGCTTCAAGAGTTGTGCTTGCTTGCGACAGATCTTGGTCGAAGCACTTAGCTTGAGGATGATGAAGACTAGGAACGATGATGATGAACTTCAGCAGCTTTGGCACACTCTTGATCCAATGAGAAGAAGGACCTCAAGGGTTTCGGTAAGATGAGGTGTTTGCATAGGAAACAGCTTGTGACAAGGGTTTTTCTCTTTTGATTATTGGTTGTAACTCCTCTCGTTTTTGTCGTAAGCTGCAAGCTTTGCATCTTGCAAATTTTGGTATGTCCGCTCTTTTCTTTTGGTTTGCTGCACCCTAGACTAGGGGTTAGATGATTGCTTATATAGTATATAGGCTAGGGTATTTGACAAAGGATGCGTCTAGGAGAGGATCCCAAATTTGTAGGGATCTGTGTGCCATTAATTGATTTAATCAAATCCCACATTGATTTGAATCCATCTCTCCTTCTTTGACTCATTCCAATTGCCATGTAAACACCACTTCTCTTCTCTTCTAATTAGCTATATGAATAGCAATTCCTCTATCTCATTGACGTAGTCATCGTTTGGGTATTTACGTTCTTGCCATCACTGAAACACACTTAGCACACACGTTAAATAGCAACACACGTTTGTCATCATCAAATTAGAGATCCTAAATCGTCACATCTAACAATCTTCCCTTTTGATGATGACAAACCCATGAAAGATTTGAGCAAATAAATATGCGTGTGTGGAGTGTGATAAAGGATGTAACGCAATATGATGTAAACAATGAGCAAGCATTACTAGCATGCACAATTTACTAAAGTAAGAAGCATGCTCCCTCTTTTCCAAGCTCCCCCTATACATGTTTTTTTCCAAGCTCCCCCTTCAACAATTAACACCATTTGATATCAAATCTTTCCTAACACTTTTCTTCCCCTTTTTTTACCATCAAAAGTAGAGTGTTAATGAAGTCAATCAAATATCACATTCACAAATAAATTATTATTGAGTATAGTTAGCACTTGCATGTCTTTTCTATAAAGTTGGCAATTCAAGTTCATTGAAAATCATAATTTAGACTTCACCACCATTGTGCAAGTGTAATAATATAAACATTGAAGTACAAAGGGAGATTCAATTTAGAACAACAACCAAATCAATCCACATTTTCCATTTATCATGAATATCACTAGGATTGATTTTTTCCACCTCATTAAAAATGAGTTCTAGATACCAAATCCCATAACATAGCCTATAAGGACTCTTAGATGTGGGGTTGGCATTGCTTGACGAGTAAAATACATCAACGCTAAAGATTATCCATAAAGCTTATGTTGGATATTCGTGGGTAATGTACTTGCCATGAATTGTATCCATTTTACATATGGAGCAATTTTCATGTATTTTTTTCATATTCATTTTGTGCTCAATTTTTAGTCATGGCAATACACATCATATCCCTTAGATAATTCAGTTTTTATTCATCCTACATTCACTTTCCAACATTCATCAAAAGAACCTCCAAAAGTACTAGACGTTTAGTATTCGTGGAAGTGCATACATAGGTGTAGAAATCAAATTAATCATTTCATGAAGCATGTCATGGCTACCAAATAGTTTCTAACATGCGTGAATAGCTATAACAATAATACAATGATTTCTTCAAAGGATATGAATGAACATTCAAGAAATACCACGTATAATGAATCATAAAGAGGTATTCATTAAGCACCATTTTTTTATTTTTGGTTTTTGGTTTTTTCTTTTCTTTTATAAAGAACTAAAGCAAACCTAAAAAGGAAACAAACAAGCACACAAACAAAAATTAAATCAAGCACACACAAAATCTATGAAGGTATTCAATGAATGCAAAGAGGGAAAAGAAATATACCTTCGCGTCACTATTTGACTAAGGAGCTAAAAGAATGAGACTTTAAGTTCAATGCTCCTCGCCAAAATCTCCACCTCACCTATAGGAAAGGTGTTAAGTGTGACCTTGGAAATCCAACAAGGTCCACTAGTGTTGGTCATCAAAGCTTTAGGAACCCACATTTGTTTGAACTTTATATTCGTGTTCCTAAACTTATAATAATAGGATGTGTGACCAACACTATCACAAGTAAAGCACTTTGCATGCATATTTTCACAATTGAGGGCACATTGTGGAATTTCTTAAATTTGGGCTTTTCACCATTTTTCAAACCAAATCCAAGTCCTCTTCTATTGTTGCCATATAATTGATTTTCAAGTATGGTATCCAACGAATGTTTTCAAATTGAAAATTTTCTTAATGACAATTCTAGATTAGAAACTTTGGATTTTAATAATTGACGCCCCCTAGATTTTGCAATGTGTAGTCAAAACGAGGATACCAGATTTAAATATCTATAACCGTAAGCACACGGTGTTGTATTGTGGCTTGGGGGTCGAACACGGGAAGGCGTGTGGTGTACTTGTTATCAGACAGGATCCGGATCACCCGATGGATGAGCTAGCCCTATCGCTAGGTGGGTTGTCACGAAATGAAACTACTAAAGATGTAAGATATAAAAAGGAACCTTGGACCTTGGTTTTCACCCTATCATGTATCCTCTCTATTACGACCGACGGATAGGAATTCGAACGGATTCTAGGAATTAGTGGTGAGACGTTGCCTCTAAAAGTGATACCACGCGTCCCATGGGCCCGATATTCCGATAGATGCCCAGGATGATACACTAGGTCTAACCGGATTTGGGCGGTGGGTATTCCCATGTCCATTAACACCGACCGACTCTGGGAGCACTAAGCTTGCAACGATTACTCTCGACCTTTCGTCCTGTCGTTCCCATGCTCTAGGATTCAATGTCTACGCTAGGGGTGTGAGCTGTGGTTATGGGATCAAATGCCAGTTTTATTTCCCCTTGGCCCGATGGGTAGAGGCGGTCTTTCTTCTGCCAATGATAATGAAACGTCCCGCGTAACCATCTAAATTCCTATATCCTATCGAAACCCTAATCATATGGTCATTCTAGGGAGAACCTACGAAGGGGCTTCCACCAATGTCCCAGATTAGGAAACTACTCACAATTCATTGCAAAAAGAGCAACATAACAAATTATAGCCATTAAAATCAATATCAAGCAATAGAATAGTGGAGCAAATAGTATTAAGAATGCAATGTCAAAGTATCAAGACAATCAGAGAACTTACAAAACAAAATAAATTCACAGCCGCCAAAATCCCTAAAAGCTGCTCAAAATGGGGATCTGTTTCTGGGAAAACCTTGGGTTGTATTTATAATAAAACGTCCAATCGATCGGTTGAAGCATCAACCGATCGGTTGAGACAAATGTCGAAATGGTCTTCAGCCTTTGAGATACTTTACCTGATCACTGAACCGATCGGGTGAGTCGTCGGGTCGTGAGCTGGGAGAATTTCGGCTACAGATGAACCGACCCGATCGGTTGGAATTCAGCTCCAAAAGACAGAGAAGACTATGGTATCCACCCGATCACTGAACCGATCGGGTGGGGCTTCTTCACTGCTGCTCCAGATCGGGTCAGATACGCGTGTACGAACCGATCAGGTGGATCTGTCCCCCCGATCGGTTGAGGGCTGATATGTGGTATTCTTTGACGTTTGGCCTTCAGGTTCTCGCACGACGCCTCCTGTTGCTCCAGAAACCCATGATATTTTCTTTATATGTCCCCAGCGCTGGCAATCTCCTGCAATGGCACAAAAACACGAAGAAAGTGAAAGAAAACTAAAAATCACAAGAGAATGGATACGAAACATTGGAAATCAACGAAAAATCGCGGAGAAGACGTGCGTGAATATATAAAATATAAATGCACGTCAAAATCTCCCAAGCTGAACCCTTCCTCATCCTTAAGGAAGACGAGCGAGAGTAGGAGCTCGGAGGGAAAAATAGAAAGGAAGAAACAGAAAAAGAAAGCAAAATCCTAGATAGCCAATCAGGGCCAACAAAAACTAACTCACCTCGCTAAGCATGCATGCGATAAACACATCACTAAACCCAGGAATATGAGTCCATACAAGTGTCATGAGTCCACGCGGTGAAGCACGAGTGAGTGAGGTCATGAGATAGCAGACGGTGAATAATAGTTCAAGCATGCATGAGAATAGAATAAGAATTGAAGCATATCATGTATCGGGGACTCTACTGCTAGGAACTAGGAGATCACTGCACGATTGCCTAGATAATTGCTAGAAAATTCCTATGTCAAGTGTATTCGAAAACGAAGGAGGTTGAGAAGGTGTGGAGTAGAACAATTGGTGCAAATTCTCGCCTACCCTTTATTCATGGTGGATAGGAATAATATTCACAACGGGAATTTTCTTTTTGGGTTTTGGGTATTTGTATATCTTTTTGGATTTTTTTGGCTATACAAATATTTTTTTCTCTTTTTTTCCTTTTTGAATTTTTCTTCTCTCTCTTTTTTTTGCTTTTTTGGATTTTGGGCTATATTTTTGTGTACTCTCCCAAGTGGGAGAACGATATACGACGAGGGGATTTGCACCAAGTAAAACAAAAAAGAAATCGAATTCTAAACACTTGGGCAAAAGCAAATTTTTTGGCGAATCAGAGCATAAGCGAAATGAGTTATCATAGTCCTATTTGTAGAGTACCGATGCATGCGAATTGAAGCGTAAATATATAATTCAAACATAAAGAAGCAGACAGTGGAGGGAAAATACCGCATATTCGAAATTGAAGCATGATAGTTTATGGGTCATCCAAGGACATGCATATAAAATGAAATCACAATGTAGAAGCACACCAACTAGCTAGTCAAGACAAACAACTCACACAAAAGCAAAGTGAACCCGCGGATCATGAAATGCAATAGGACTCGGCTTCCTAGGGTTAGTGAAAGTGATTATCGTAGCTAAGCTAGGTGTATGTGTGGTTTCGTGGCAGTTCATCATTTAGGGTCATCTTTAGGAGAGGGAGAATAAAAAAGAAGGAAAGAAAAAGAAAAACACGATGAAAACGACTCAAAAACGATGAGAAAGACACAACTGACGCACAAAGTGCGACTCCCCCAAGTTGAATCTTGCATTGCCCTCAATGCAATAGTAGTAAATATGGGAGGGCAAAGAAAATGGGAGGAAAGTATGCACCGACACAAAAAGAGGAAAAATATGAAAGACACATACAAAACACACAAGAAGAAAGATAGAAAAATAAAGGAAATAATTAACGAAACGAAATGTACAAAACACATACACACAGACACACAGAACAAGCATACAATGACGACATGACACGACAATAATCACACACAAAATTTAATTTTCCCCAAGCTGATCATGACAATGCTAGCAAAAATGTGTGAACATGGTGATGCAGAATAAATGACAAGGGGGAAATCAGAAAAAGGACAATCAATGAGTAGGAGAGGCAGTCTCCTCATCCTCCTCAGAAGAGATGTGAGGGGTGAGGTCGGGAGAGGTGATGGGTGTGCGGAGAAGTGGGGAAGGAGGGGGATGGAGGATGGATGGGCGATGTGGTGGTGTGAATGATGGGTGGTGTGTCAGTGGTAGAGGGAGGTGGAAAGGAAGCGACAATCGATGAGGATGGTGTGGGTAGTGATCTCGCACGCATAGCGCTTGGCATCCTGTGACGCAAGTAGGAGGCGGTGATAAAAGTGAAGGGTGGCAGAAGTGGTGGGTCTGTGGTGGTGGGTGGAGAAAAAGTGGCGGGAATGCAAACGGTGGTGGTGGGAGGAGATGATCGCCGAGGGGGTGATGGGGGATGTGATGGGGGTGGAGTAGCTGGAAGAGGACCGTGAAGCTGTGTAAGAAGACGGAGAATTGCAGCCATGTTTTGCTCGAGTGCGAGGAAACGTGGATGAGAAAGAAATGAAGTGGATGGGTCCGAGGGGGTAGAGGTAGATGCACCAGCACGTAGAGCAGCAAGCTCGGCCTCGAGAGTGAGGCGAGCCGAGGTGGCCTGTCAAAAAGCAGAGGTGGTGCCGGTGGTAATGGTCGTGCCGACACAGGAGGCAAGGTAGCGCCTCAGAAGAAACAGGGATAGCAGCCGAGGTGGTGACACTAGGGCCAGCCCAGGGGTCCCCCCTGAATGCAGGGATATCCTGCTCGCCTAAGTGGGTGGGAGGGGACGGTGGTCGAGGTGCATCAGGGAGTGGAAACTAAAGATGTAACCCCCCTACAAACTCTGGATCAGGAGGAAACGACCAATCTGCCGCAAGATGGATAGCCATGCGGCCAGGATTAGGTAGAGTGGTGTATGGAGTAGGGAGTGGCCGTAGTAAAAAGCAAACCGACCGTTGCCTTGCGGTCGGATCATGTGGGTATGACTCAGGACATTAAGATCGAGATATGTAGATCCTGGGGCACACGAAAAATCAGGGGGGGTAACGATGTTGAACCGGGGGTGTAAGGTAATGAGAGTAATGAGGCCACCGCAACAAAATTTACCCTTGTTTGCGCGGCTAATATCAATTAGTTTTTGAATTAGCCACGCACCAGCGTTAATGCATACACGCGGGGCCTCGAAAGAGATCTCGTCAACACCTGAAATGAATGGGTGGGTCATCGCCCACAAAATGAATAAGTCAGGGATAGTCTAAGTACCAGACTCATCCCTAGGAAGTAAAGTGCTCGATATGATGCGGTGGGCGAGACAGAATACTGGGTGGATGATGGAAGAGGCCTTGGCCTTGTCTCGAGGATATTGATCGTGAATAGTGAGGTGTTCCCAAAAATAATCGACATCGAAGTCGGCATGAAATTCATAGGGACGGATATGGCCTTCGAGAATTGGGAAACCGAAAATGTTATTGATGGTGTTCACATGGGTACGGAAATTTTGGTTTCGAAGGTGGAAAATCGATAATTGACCCATCCTCAGTTTTGAGAGTCGAGAGGAATTCGAGTGTGAGGGAGGGGTAAGATGGTGCATGGGAGTGTAAGAAACTTAGCTAACCTAAATTTGCAAATAGGGATCGACCCCGAAGAAAACTCTGAGATCAAGTAGGGTTTGACTGTGGGAAAACTTAGTGGCTAAGTGTGATCTTTGGTCGAGTCGAGTGTAAAAATCTTTGTGTGCCAGACTTATGTATCGGATTCCCTGCGGCCCCATCAGTGGGTCAACCACGGGAATGATGGGTTGGGTGGTGGTCGGATAGGCGGAGGAGGAGGAGAACGTGCACACTGCGAACATGTGGATTTGTGTCTCTTACGAGACGACCCTCTTCCTCCATGATGCGCTTACCCTTGTCGTTATCTTTGGCCATGATTGTGTGGCGATGTAATGTGATATGCAAGATATATGAGTGCACACAATCAACGGCGATGGAGAAAAATGCTAATACTTGGGCAACGTAAAAATAAAGCTGAGGAGCGAGTGTACCCAGTAAAGTAGCGAGTCCAAGGTCCTGAATGATCCTACACCGTATGATGGAGGAATTTGGGAAGCCGCAGCATGTCAATCCAACGAGAAATGAATTTTTGAAATGGGGGGCTAGGGTTAGGGCTTGGGCGAATTTGCGGATGAATGTGGTAGGGGGAGTGCGGAAGGTCGGAGAGTGGTGGAGGAAATGGGGGAGTGGATTTAGGAGGGATGGAAGTGAGGAGGGAGATCATTTGAGGGGAAAGGGGAGATGAACCGCTCGGAAGAAAGTGAGGGATCGGTTGAAATGAAATCGGGTGAAGGGGGGTATTTATAGGGTTAGGCGAACCGATCGGGTGAGATTTCACCCGATCGGGTGGGTCGATTTCGAAATTTCCTTGTTGAAAAGCAGCTACAGGTGAACCGATCGGGTGAGATTTAACCCAATCGGTTGACCGCTTCACAAATATCCCGAGAGCTCTACAATCGTCACCCGGTCTGCGACCCGATCGCCTCTTCTATCAACCGATTGGTTGATTTTACACCAAACATTCCCAAGAGCTCTGTCATCTTCACCCGATCCACCACCCGATCGCCGCAAGTGTCACCCGGTCGGTTGGCTTATGTTCTGATACTGGCCATCTTTAGATATTGGCCACCCGATCGGTTGATGCATGAACCGATCGGGTGGAGGCAATTTCCTGCACAGATACAAAAATTATCTAAGTCTCCCAATAAAAATTCCCATAGCAGAATTTATTCACTAAAACTAGTAAACTATCCCTATAAATGACAACAAAAGTTCAGAACATAGGTTGCCTCCCATGAAGCGCTATTGTTTAAATTCGTTTGCTCGACTCTCGTTATATGATGTTCATGGGGGTTTGTATGGGTGATGCCCAACGATCGACATCCCTTCAGCTTTTGGGGCAGGGGCTCATGTTGATGACAGCTGTGACAGGTGAATGGTCTCAACGACTCTCCCGCTGGTGATGTCTGGGGGCTTTTCCCTCATGTTGACGTCAATCGCCACTCTTCTCAGGATTCGTACTTCATCAGCTGTGATCTCCAGAGGCTCTTTTCCCTTGCTCTTTGTCAGAGCAACCTTCTTAAATCCGAGGGGAGTCGTCTGTGAGACACGTACTTCTTCAGTGACTTCTTCTTTTTCCAGCCCATTGTGTTCCTCAAGTCCTTCCAAGCCGTTGGGGGGTTCCTTGAAAGAACCTCCCAAGCTCATGTTTCAACAACTCTCTCTTTCTCTACCTCCAGTAGATTACATCTTTGTTCCTCTGGCGGAGACTTCATTGATAAGGCGAGGTCAAACTCTACTTGCTGATCTCCCACATTCAGAGATAGCTTTCCTTTCTTGACGTCTATGAGTACGCCTGCAGTCTCCATGAAGGGCCTCCAGAGGATTATCAGTGTGTGATTATCCTCAGGCATGTCCATAACTACGAAATCGACTGGCACATGCACACCGCTGATGTTGATGGGCAGGTCATCGACTACCCCCACGGGTACTTTACCGATCTGTCTGCAAGCTGTAAAGTCATCCCGGTGGGCTCTAATTCGCCCATATTTATCCTCTTATATAATGATAGAGGCATCAGACTCATTCTCGCACCCAAGTCAACAAGCGCTCGATTGATTGACACATCCCCTATTGAACGGGATAGAAAAACTCACTGGGTCCTTTAGTTTTGAGGGATTTGCTCGTTGAATTAGAGCGCTCCACTCTACCGTGAGGACAACCTTCTCTTTCCTTGTCCCCTTTGTACTAAGTCCTTCAAAAATTTTGCATATGAGGGGATGGTTTCGATTGCCTCCAGAAAAGGGATTTGCAGACTCAAGTCCTTCACCATTTCGAAAAACTTGCAGTACTTCTCATCGATTTTTTCTCTGGCAAGTCTTTGTGGGAATGGCACTGTAGGCTTGAAGACCCTCGAGTTTTCCTCCTCATTTTTCTTATTCTCTTTAAAAACTCCCTCTGGTGTTATGGGGTTTGATGCCGAAGCTCCATCGTCATTTGCCTTTAGATTTGGTCTCTCATCTACCAATGGTGCTTTGGGTACTTTCACGGCCTCTCTCGCGGAAATCTGCATACCACTCCTTAAGACTATTGCGAAGACATTTGCTTGACCTTGCGTCAAGGCTAGTGTTTGATTGGGTCCCCTTGGGTTCACCTCCGGCTGGCCCGGTAGTTGCCCTTGGGTCTTTTGAAGATTGGCCACCTGCAACCCCAGCTAGGTCACTTGATCGGTCAGAGTATTCTGCCCAATCTACAGCTGTAGGTTGATTTCTCCTCATTTGATATATACTGAGTCAAGATATTCTTGACAGGAGATATTACCCGTTGTTGATTATATTATTGCTGTTGTGGCAGGGGCTGCTGATTTCTAGGATGGTACTGCTGATACATCTGCTGCTGAGGTTGTTGGGGCTGCTGGTATAACTGCTGCTGCTGCCGAGGGGATGATATAGCTGCTGCCGAGTTTGTTGGAGCTGCTGGTATGGTGCCCTGTAGCTGAAGTTTAGGTGGTTTCGGTTGTTAGGAGAATATACCGGATTCAAGCTTGTCCTCAGCGGATAAGGTGCATTACCCGTAGGGTTATAGAAAAGAGCACTCACTTGATCCACCAGTGCCGAGATATCTCCACCATCAAAGTCTCCCAAGACTTCAGCTTCTACTACTGCCACTTGCTGAGTGTTGGCGCCACCGGCCCCTACTATGAAAGCTGAGATCTGGGTGGAAAGCAAATCAAATTTGTTAGACAGTTTATCTACTTCCTCTACCTGGTGCATTCCTCCAGATTTAGGTGTAGCGCGTTCGTCGCTCCACCTTTCATTGTTTGATGCCATATTTTCCAGAATGTCTCCGGCATCTACTTTATTCCTTGACATGAAGGATCCTCCAGCCGTGACATCCATTGAGGACTTCAAGTCGTCCCTCAGTCCATTGTAGAATAAGTTGATAATTTTCCATCTGGGTAGTTCATGATGAGTGCATTTTCTTTTCCTCTCTTTAAACTTCATCCATGCCTCATGCAAGGATTCGTGGCTGGCTTGGGCGAAGGAGGATATCTCGCTCCTCAGCTTCATTGTCTTTCCCGGGAGAAAGAACTTGTTCAGGAACGCATTTGATAGCTTCTCCCAAGTTGTAAATGTATTAGGGTCCTTCCCCTTCAGCCATTGTTTTGCCTTGTCCACAGAGAGAAGGGGAACAATCTCATCTGGATGGCTTCAGTTGACACGCCATTGATCCTGAAAGTGTCACACTTCTCCAAAAATGAGTCCAAGTGCTCGATTAGGCTCTCCATAGGAGCTCCTGAAAACTGGTCCTATTGGATCCAAGTCACCAATGACGGCTTCAGCTCGAAATTTCCAGTCGTAATGGTCGGAGGT
This sequence comes from Scilla litardierei, assembly GCA_030789695.1. Taxonomy (NCBI): domain Eukaryota; kingdom Viridiplantae; phylum Streptophyta; class Magnoliopsida; order Asparagales; family Asparagaceae; genus Scilla; species Scilla litardierei. Next base: position 94,108,927 of record CM061135.1, on the reverse strand, counting down.
TGGATGCTGGACGTGGACCCGATGGACGACACCGAGTACTCAAGCAAGGACTTCTGGGGAGTGACATTTTCTCCCATGTTGGCGGTAATCTCTACCCTTCTTCTTCTCTCGGTGTTTAGACGCCTCACGGTGGCGTTAATCTCTGGATCTAGAGGAACTATGTCGTCAAGACTTCTTGAGTTCATATGCATGAAAAATCAAGAAACACCTGTGAAGCACGTATGGTATAACGCCAGATAAAAACAAATGGTAAAGAATAAAAATAAAAAACAAAAATAAATATGTAGAATGTGAAAATTTTCACAAGGTGAGGATGTGAACTAGTCTCAGGGGTTCACAGGATCCTAAAAGAAACAAGCACGTTGCCTCCCCGACAACAACGCCATAAAGCTTGACGTCCCCTAGATTTTGCAATGTGTAGTCAAAACAGGGATACCAGATTTAAATATTTATAACCGCAAGCATACAGTGTTGTAATGTGGCTTGGGGGTCGAAGATGGGGAGGCGTGTGGTGTACTTGTTATCAGACATGATCCGGATCACCCGGTGGATGAGCTAGCCCTATCGCTAGGTGGGTTGTCACGAAATGAAACTACTAAACATGTAAGATATAAAAAGGAATGTAGGACCTTGGTTTCTACCCTATCATGTGTCCTGTCACGCCCCGCTTCCCAAAAGTACGGAGGCGAAGCGTGACTAAGGCCCGCTTAGGCCTGAGCTGAGAGCTCAGACCCAATAAGTGTCTGTGGTATTCCAAAACAAAGGAACAGGTCCTTGCAAGTTAGTACGGAACAATAAAAGTACTGAAAGAAAAGAGCATATCATTTTATTCCAAAATATTCATCCACAGTACTGAGAATCTTAAACGCCCGAAGAGCTAGAACTGCAGAAAAGAAAACTACTGGTGCAAGCACCCAACCTAGACAAGAAAACAAAAAGGTGCTAGCACCCAATCTAAACTGGAACAGAAACTCTGGAACAGCAACGAGATGCCTCTAACTCTGGTCCTCCTCTGGATCGTACTTTGGATCAGTACCCTCCGGCTCCACATCTGCTGACAAGTCCGCCTCGTCGACGTACTCTGGCTCAACACCTGACATACAGCACCAAAAGAAGGAACTGTAAGTCAGGTAAGGTCTACAAAGGGGGTTAGACCAAACTGCAAGTGTATCGACTATTTAACAATGGTTTACTGGTTGATTAGCATGCTGAGGTTATAGCAGAGGAACAAAAGAAAGTAAACGCAGCAGAAAAGTAAAACGTGACAAGTAGTTGTCGTAGCATGTGCTACCAACAACGGGACTAACCTAACAGGTGTCAAGACAAATCGGGACATGGCGGGACAAGACAAGACAAGTGTGACACGAAAGGGTTCATGCCTTACAATTTGAGGGGGATCAGACCCTCTCACCGTGCACACACTTAACCCTACCCCAAACCCAAGACAAGACAAGACAAGACAAGACAAGGGATCACTCGCTCTAACTTGGCGAGTGCCCTATTGCCCTCTGGGCTGTGTATCACGACAAGGGATCACACAGAGAGTGCCCTATTACCATCTGGGCTGTGTATCGAGACAAGGGATCACTCGGAGAGTGCCATATTGCCCTCTGGGCTGTGCAAGATGGGACGGGACGTGACAAGACAGGAAAGGTTATTCTAGGGTGTCCACGCGCACGCACACACAAGATAGTCCTACGATGTCAAAAGTTGTTATTGTCGGGCTCAGACTTCGTCGTCAAGTCTTAGCCATCAAGGGACGTCCCGGACGCTATCATTTCTCGTTCGGTTCTCTTTGTTCACAGTTAACAGTTCTAACAAACTACGGCCTAAGCACGGCCAAAAGTGCAAGTGGATACACTTGCCTGCGGTGGCGAGTGTGTCGTCCTCCTGGAGCGTCTCGTCCAAGCGTCTCGTCAGCAGAAGTCCGTCTGAAATTGTGTCACGTTGACGGTGTCAGGCCTCATTTTCAGTAATTCCTATTAGGGTTCATGTCTAGGTTATCGGGACTATCCTATTCGTCAGAAATCAGATTTTTGATGTTCAGCCCTATTCGACGATCTATCCTATGTGCACAGTCATCAAGTCCATTCGTCGATCTTTCTATGTTTGCATAACGTTTTAAAAGAGCGAAAAAGGAAATTTAATTAAAGTTGTCCACTTTTAGTTTAGGGTCTGATTATAGCTACGGTGGGGGTTGCTATGAGTTCGGGGAACCAACCTTTTTCAGAGTCTGGAATAGAATGAACGTAGTGGCGAAAAACTCCTCGTCGTCAAATCTGAATCGCGAACAAGATTCCAAAGCTAGATCTTGCGACGAAGGTCTACGACATGTCGTAACATCGTAGTCGGCAAATCCACGAAGAAGATCACCAAAGTGGGGCCCACAGCAGTGCTAGGGGTCAATGGGGGACCCACAACACTTCTGGAGAACTTGGGGGGCCCACGGTGGCAAGCGATACGACGGATGCGGGGTTGCGATGAAGATGCGGGGTTGCGATGAAGATCGTCGGTCGCAGCTAGCCGCTGCAGGGGTTTCTCTCGGTCAGACCGAGCGGAGCTCTCGGTCGGGCGACTTGCAGTGCAGTGGAGGCGGGGCTTGGTGCGGAGCGGGGGAGCGGATCGGTCAGACCGAGCGGGGCTCTCAGTCAGGCACTGCGGGTGCGGGGTTGCAGCAAGCGGTACGGAGCGGGGCGGGATGCGGGGAGATCTGTCGGTCGTAACGGGCGAATGCGGGGTGCAGCGCTTGCGGGGTTGCAACGAACACTGCAGCGGTGCAGAGCGGGGTGCGGAGTGGGGGTTCTCTTTGGTCAGACCGAGAGAATGCCTCGGTCGCACCGGGGGCGGATGCGGGTTGCAACGTTGCAGCTTGCAACGATGAGAAGCGGGGCGGATGCGGAGCGGGGGCTCGGTCAGACACGAGTGGATGCAGGGGTTCCCGTCGGTCGTGCGGGGCGGCTGCGGCTGTAGGGGTGCGAAGTTTTGGGGGGTGTTTTTGACGGCTAGGGTTTTGGTGTGTGCGAAAATAACTTAACCTAGGCTTATTTAAATAGGAAAGGGGGTTGGGGCTAGGTCTAGGGTTTAGGAAATTATCTAAAATAATTAAAATAACTAAAATAACTCTCCCTCACCCTCTCTCACGCATGGAGATGCGGCTAGGGCTTGGGCTTGGGTAAAAAATTATTTTGTATAGTTATTAAGAAATAGGAATTTTATTAGAATTAAAATACTTATATAAGTAGGGTTTAAAAATATTATAAACTTGGCCAAAAATAGAAAATAGGTCAAATGAAGTCTAAAAATTGTAAAATAAATATGGGGTGCTCGGGACGACGAAAGAAAGAGGGCTAAGAAGACGGATCTAAATTTCGATGTCGAGGGACGAAACTAAAAATAGAAACGTCACACGTCAAAACTGAAAATCGTGACGTCACTTCAAATATGATCAAATCGTGGAAGAACGACCCGAGAGATGTCATTCCAAAATAGTGCCACAATTTTATACTCTCAGAGACGATCACAATGACATATCATGCAAAAGTGTTCAAAAATCAAACAAGTCTAAGATAACTACGTGCACGGTCAAAAGCACGTGCACGAAGAAAGTACGATCGAAAACCAACCGTTACATCCTCTCCAACTTAGAAATGATTCTGTCCTCGGAATCAACATCAAGCACTGCTCGAAAAACGATGCGGGAAGCGCTCTCTCATATCATCTTCACGCTCCCAGGTGGACTCTCCAGGTGATCCATGACGCCACATCACCCTCACCAGGTCGACTACTTTATTCCTCAATTGCTTCTGTCGACGGTCCAAAAATCTGCACAGGCTGCTGGTCATACGTTAGGTCTGGGCGAACTGTAATCTCCGAGAAATCAACCGTGTGTGACGGATCACTGACGTACCGACGTAGCTGAGATACGTGTAATACGTCGTGAACTCCGTCTAAAGACGGTTGCAGAGCAAGGCAGTAGGCCAGTGCTCCCACACGCTCTAGCACATCGAAAGGACCAATATATCTTGGACTCAGCTTTCCCTTCTTCCTGAAACGAATGACTCTGCGGTTCGGAGAAATCTTCAGGAAGACGTGATCTCCAGGCTGAAACTCCAAGGGTCTCCTCTTGGCATCTGCCCAATGCTTGAAGCGATCTTGTGCAACTCTAAGCCTCTCCCTGATGTCTCTCACGACATCCACGGCTTCCACTATCATCTCTGGACCCAACAGCTCCCGATCTCCAATGTCATCCCAGCTTAGTGGCGATCGACATTTTCTCCCATATAAGGCAGAAAACGGCTCCATGCCAATGCTCGCCTGGTAGCTGTTGTTATATGAAAACTCTACGAAGTTAAGATGGTCCTCCCACGATCCCTTCAAATCGAGCGTACAAGCTCGCAGCATATCCTCCAGAATCTGAATAGTCCTCTCTGACTGGCCATCGGTCTGCGGGTGGTACGCCGTGCTAAAACTCAGACTCGTACCCAAATTCTCCTGCAGACTTCTCCAGAACTGAGATGTGAACCTCGTGTCTCTGTCAGACACGATGCTCACGGGGACTCCATGTAAACGTACAATCTCTTGCACGTACATGGTCTACATCACGACTAACTCAAAGAGGAAATTAAAAGAGAAGTAGAAATGAAATTTTTACCTCTAGATATTTCCTCGCCAAAGCTTCCGTAGACTGGCCCACTCGAAAAGGGATGAAATGCGCAGACTTAGTCAATCGGTCTATGACTACCCAGACTGCGTCATTCTGCCTCGGGGTCCGAGGTAAACCAGTCACGAAATCCATCGTAATATGTTGCCACTTCCACTCCGGGATATGAAGCGGTTGCAGCAACCCAGCAGCACGATGGTGCTCAGCCTTCACCTATTGGCATATCTAACATTGGAACGCTCCGTGCCACACCTCTCTTCATGCCAATCCACCAATAGTTCAGACGGAGGTCCTTATACATCTTGGTGCCTCCAGGATGTATAGAATATGGTGAGCTATGAGCCTCGCTCAACAGCTCCTCCCGATCATCACCTGCAGGTACACAGAGTCTGCTGCCATGCCGCAGCGAACCATCCTCATGAATCACAAACTCCGTCCATAGTCCAGCTTCAACCTGCATCCTGATCCTCTGCAGCTTCGAATCTCCTGCCTGTGCTGCCTTGATCTGATCCACGATCGTGGACTGAATCTGCAAATTCATGAATGAAAGAACCACACCAGGTAGGACGACCTCCAAATCCATCTCTCTCAGCTCCTGCTGAATCCTCCAGTCAGCAGTATGCATCATAGAAGTGGAAAGCCTACTCAAAGCATCCGACACTACGTTCACCTTCCCCGGATGATAGTGCAAGTCTATCTCGTAGTCAGCCATGAGCTCCAACCATCGTCTCTGACGCATGTTGTGCTCCTTTTGTGTAAGGATGTACTTCAAGCTCTTGTGATCGGTGAAAATCTTCACGCTCTCACTTAGCAAGAAGTGCCTCCAGATCTTCAGTGCAAATATCACCGTTGCCAACTCCAGATCGTGCGTCGGGTAATTCTTCTCATGAGTCCTCAACTGACGAGAAGCATACATGACCACGTGTCCATGCTGATGCAAGACGCATCACAGGCCCTTCCCTGACGCATCAAAATATACTTTGAAGCCTCCGCTTCGATCCGGCACTGCCAACACCGGTGCTGTGGTCAATCTCGTCTTCAAGATAATGAAGGCATCCTCACAAGCTTCTGACCAAAGGAACTCCACATCCTTCCTCGTCAGCCTCGTCATCGGCTCTGCAATCTTTGAGAAATCCTTGATGAACCGCCGATAATAGCCTGCTAAAAGAAGGAGGCTCCTGATGTCTGACGCTGACTGCGGAGTCTTCCAATCTCGAACTGCTCTGACCTTCTCCGGGTCTATAGATATGCCATCACCGGACACCACGTGTCCCAGAAATGTGACTCTGTCCAGCCAGAACTCGTACTTACTAAACTTGGCATATAGCTTGTGTCGTCTCAGCGTCTCTAGCACTATCCTCAGATGATAGCTGTGCTCCTCCTCAGACTTCGAATAAATCAGGATGTCGGCAATGAAGATAAAGACAAACTTATCCAGGAAGTCATAGAAAATTAAGTTCATCAAATTCATGAACACAGTTGGCGCATTGGTCACGCCAAACGGCATGAACACGAACTCATAATGTCCGTACTTCATCCGAAAAGCTGTCTTCGAAACATCATCCTTCTTCACCTTCAACTGGTCGAAGATATCGTCGATGCACAGAAGCGGATACTTATTCTTTACCGTGACATCATTCAGCCCTCGATAGTCCACGCACATCCTGCGGGACCCATCCTTCTTTTTCACAAGCAAAACTGGTGCACCCCATGGTGACACACTAGGGTGGATGAAACCCTTCTGCAGCAACTCATCTAACTGCTTCCGCAACTCCTCAAGCTCAGCGGGAGCCATACGGTACGGTGCCTTCGATATCAGTTGCGCTCCCAGCATAAGATCAATACCAAACTCTAAAGCTCTGTCGGGTGGCAAACCTAAGATATCCTCCGGGAAGATGTCGTCGAAGTCTCTGACGACTGTCGGTCGCTCAATCTCCATCTCCATTTGCATAGCTGCAACAATCGACACCTCCGGCTTTGCCCGATATCTGATGGGCCCAAGCGACTCATCCCTGCTATGGAACTTGAACTCCGGATGGCCTGGAATCCTGAATACCACCCTCTTGCTGTGACAATCGATCGAGGTATAGAAATCTCCTAACAAATTGATGCCAAGAACGACATCAAAATGTGACAGGTCATGGACAATGAAATTTGCAAAAAGCTCGTGTCCACTGACCACCAATGGAATCGATCGACAACCCAAGTTCACTGTCAACACTTCGTTCCCCATGGTGATGTCCCAACGCTTAGGGAGTGTATGGGTGGGAATGGAGTGACTTGTTACAAATCTCCAGGATATGATGCACATGGATGCACCGGAGTCGAACAAGGCCAAGGCTGGGTGAGAGGACACTAGAATGGTGCCTAAAATATAAAGAACTACGGTCAAACCAAGCTACTCTAACAAACAAGTCGAGCAAGAAACACTAACAATAAGATCTAAACTATGAAATGAAAGACTAGGATTAAAGAGTTAACTGCAATAACTCCATCCAGCTCCTCAGTCTCAACAGCTGTCATGGTATAAGACGGCCTCTGGGGTTGCGCTGCTCGCTGAAACATCTTCCTCTATGGCACCAAGGGTGGTCCACATACAGTAGGTCCTCTCTGGACTGGGGCAGGCGCTCTCATCTGCAGTAGGGCTGGTGCTCCAACAATAGCATTACGGGCTCTTGGACAATCCTTCGCAGCATGCGAGGCATCTCCACAAACTAAGCACAGTCCCAACTTCCTCCTACAGTTGACCTGAACATGTCCTGGCTTGCCGCAGAAGTGGCACGGACCCTTGTTCTGATTCTGCACTGGTGCTCCAGGCCTCTTGAATGGCACCGTCTGAACTGGCCTCATCGTCGGCCTAGCAGGTGGCCGGTACTGCTCCATAGGACGCTTCCCTCTATCACTTGAAGGGTCAGGTAGACGCGATATAATCTCATGATTCATCGCAGTATCTAGCACAGCTCACATAGTCGGGAAATCTGCCGAAGACATAGAAGCCTGAATCTTCGGACGCAGTCCCTGACAAAAGCGATCAGCTCGCTTCTCCTCCTTCCTTAGCATATGAGGGGCAAAACGATTCAGCATCTCGAACTCTACTTCATACTCCTCGACAGTCATATCCCCCTGCTTCAGATCTATAAACCTGCTCAACAGTTCCCTCCTAGCAAACTTGGTGAAATACTTATCCTTGAACATCGATCTGAAGGTCTTCCACTCCACTGGCTTCTCAAGACGCTTCTCCTCAATGCGCCACCAGTTCATAGCATTCTCCATCAGTTGCATCTTTGCTATCTCAACACGAGTATCATCAGGGATCTTCGCTGCTACCAACTTCTCCTTAGTGCTCTGGATCCACTCATCAGCATCTAGGGGTCCTTCCTTCCCCGAAAATGTCCTCGGTTGGAGCTCATTGAACTGCTTCACTCCTGGAGCAGCTCGAGGGGCAGGAGGAGGAGGAGGAGGTGCAACTGGGGGAGCCTGGGTAGCACGCTGGGACTGCTGAACCAACTGATGTTGCACCTCCAGCATCTCTCTCATCACGCCCAGAAACTGGCGAAACTCTTTGCCCTGGTCATCCAGAACTCCATCTCCTGAGCTCCCCGATCAGGTAGTACATCATCCTGCCATCCTATCGACAGAAGACATAGATTAGACTCGTACAATTACTTGATGATAATAAAATGAAGTTCAATACTTTGATTGTTTCGAATTTGCAGAAAGGGTGGGACCTGCATGGGCCACCACTAAAACCTGTCACGCCCCGCTTCCCAAAAGTACAGAGGCGAAGCATGACTAAGGCCCGCTTAGGCTGGAGCTGAGAGCTCAGACCCAATAAGCGTCTGTGGTATTCCAAAACAAAGGAACATGTCCCTGCAAGTTAGTACGGAACAATAAATGTGTAACGACTGGTTTTCATATATTTGGATTATCTATATTATATATATATATATATATATATATATATATATATATATATATATATATATATATATATATATATTGGTGGATTTTCTCCTTATGTGTGGTTTTCGTCTCCGTAGCTTTCGTTTTCGTTCGCTTCGTTGTGCTTTTCTAGCTTCTTCCTTAGAATCGTTGATCTTGGAGTAAGTCACTCATGACAAACTTCAAATCGCTCATATTTTAGAGTTAGAGTGATCTTAGAAGCTATAGGAATCTTCCCGAAGCTTCGCGCTTTATTTCGGCACTTTTTGTGCACTTTAGTTGGTTTAAGAAGGGGAACCAACCGACTAGATTGAGATCTAGTCGGTCGGCAACTCTTCTCAAACCTACTAGTTCATTGAATCAATAATTCAGGAGTTACTGTTTACTCTTAGTCGGTCTAAGAACAACCACCGACCGACTAGATGTCAAACTAGTCGGTCAGAACTTGCTCTCAGACTGACTAGTTCCTTTGATAAATTTCACCTAAGTTACTGTTTATCGTTAGTCGGTCTAAGAACGTTTTTTGACCGACTAGGTTGCAAACTAGTCGGTCAGCCATTGTTCTTTAACCGACTAATTTATTGACCATTTTGTCGGCCTGAGTTACAGTTTGATTTTAGTCGGTCACAGTTGGTCTACCGACCGACTAGTTCTCGAACTAGTCGGTCAACAACTCTTCTTTGACCGACTAACTGCTGTCAGAAACCTAGGGTTTGCCCAGCCACCGGCTTGATTCCTATTTAAACCCCCCTTCGTTTCTTTTCTTTCTTTCTCTTCTCTTGGCCATTTTCTTTCCCCCTTGACCTCTGATCTCCCCCAACCTTCCTCTAGCCATTCCTCCTTCCACATGAGTCCCTCTCCCTCTCCATTTAGGCCGGCCACCATGCATTAGGCCACCTCCAACCCCCAAAACCCCACAAAATCCCATTTCTCCAGATTTTCTCCCCATTTCCAGATCTGAGCCATAGTTCTCAGGATCGTTCTTCTGTTGCCGTGCTTGCTCGGTATCATTCTTCCGCTCCAATAGGGTAGTGAATCGATCCTTTAATATTCTCATAACCTGTTTGTGATTTTTGTTAAACCCTAATAAAACTAGGTTGGATGTTGTTCTAATATTGATTTGTCATGGCAGCGATCTCATCCCCATAGCTAACATTTTGTGACGTGCCTCGTTAATCGTCATCCTCGGTGCTAGGCAAGTGAAACTTGCCACTTAGGGTTTTAGGCCATGTTCTAGGCCATTTCCTTGTTTTAGCGTAAAAGAGACTAGGCGGTGAAAGGATAGCTGCCTAGACGCCCTTGATCTACCTTGACAATGAAGCTAGATCCGTCACCTTCATCATTCTTGCATGTCATGTTTAATTTCAATTAACGGTACGTGAATATCTGTTCATGTCATTGCATACTTGCTTGTTCATCATGTTTGTGTAGCACACACTACTTTAAAATGTAAGCTGCGGCGAGTAGGATTTTGACTCCTACATCGTGACTTGAGGCTAGGTGCACCCCTATGCCAAATACACTTCCTGGCTCGTGATCCAAAAGCGAGCTAGTTGTGCTAATCCCAACGCTCGATACACATGGAGGGGTAGGGTTAAACGGTCGCTTGAGCTTAGGAGTTGGCCCGATCTGCCACTCTAGCCAAAAGACAGAAACTCTGAGCACAAAGTGAAAATCGTGATAAGTGATTCGTGATAAGTGAAAATTGTGATAAGTGACTCGTGAATTAGTGATTTGGTAGCTTTTGCTACATCGTGTGTGCTTGTCCCTTCTTCTCCTTTTAACTGTTGCATCATACTTAAATGTCATGTCATTGCATCCTACTTGAACTGTTAGGTTGTTAGTTTACTTTCCGTTTCCTTGCCCAAGTCTTTAAGACTTGCTGACATGTGCCCCTCTCTCTTTTAGGTGACACATGTTAGATCTTGAGCCAGAGTTTGTTGGAGAGGACGTGGTGTTTGCTGACGCCGAGTCAGGACCCGCGTTTGCTGAGGAAGAGTACATGGACACTGGGGACCAGTCCTAGTGTCTTCGTTGATCTTTCCCTTTTATTTTAGACGTTGTAGTTGTTCGGTGTGCGGCACCAATACTTTGTTATGTTGTCTTTTGTTAGCCATGTTTTGGGCCTTTAGACTCTTTCCTTTAGCCTGGTGGCTTTTTTTGGATGTTGAATATTAAAGTGGACTAATTCTGAGATTGGTTAACTTTTATCAGTCTCCCTAACCATGTTATTATTATTGTTGTTCCGTTTGCACTTACAGGGACCTGCATATGTTTTATTGACGCTTATCAGGCGTGTGGCTTCACAGGTCCACGTCTGTGCGGACCTTCTCACGTCTCGCCTCCATTGCTTTGGGAAGCGGGGTATGACAGGTTTTGTTGGTGGCCCATGCAAGTCCGCTTTCTGTAACTGTGAATTATCGGATCAATGATAATAATATTAGATTGTCCAACAACTAAAATTCGACATCCGAGTCCTAAGCTATGAGTCTAATTTGTTTCGTTTTCTGCGTCATTGGATGGCAGGAAGGCGATTTACCCGTGGTGGTGGTAGCGCGCCCCCTCATGACGAGGAGCCTGAGCGGGAGCCCACCAATGGGGAGATGATGCGGATGATGCTTCAGATGATGCAGGTGCAGCAATGCGTGCTCCTGCAAGTCCAGAATGCTCCAGTTGCTCGAACTGCTCGGGCAATCCAGGATGCCCCACGCTCCGAGCCGGGAGCGAAGCAGTTTCGGGAGCTGGGTCCCGCTTATTTTGATGGGTCTGAGGGTCCTCTAGCTGCCGATGAGTGGATTCGGAACATAGAGGATAATTTGATCTGGCGAAGAGGCAACTCAAGGATAATGCTTGGAACTGGTGGGATGTGGAAGAGAAGATGCGGGTGGAGTCGATAGCTTGGGCTACCTTTAAGTCCAGGTTTGATGATGAGTTCTTTCCGAAGGCTGCCAGGAAGGAGATGCTGCAGCGCTTTATTGAGCTGAAGCAAGGGAGCTTAACGGTAGACCAGTACCACCAGTAGTTCACCAGGCTGAGTCGGTTCGCACCGAAGATGGTGCAGGATGCTGATGAGAGGGCTTAGAGGTTCTTGCAGGGACTTGCTTTGGAGCTTCAGAGTTTTGTGTCTTCCTCTGATCTGGAATCTTATCAGAAGGTTCTGGTAGCTACGAGGAGGCAGGAGCTGAACCTGAACCAGAGGAGGGGACATGTTACTGGAGCTGGGAAGAGGCCTATGGAGCATGCCAGAGTGGTGGTTAGGCCTGGATTCAGGCCCAACCAGCCAGCTCAGTTCAAGATGCCAGGTGGGCCTGTTCTGAAGACTTGCAATCATTGTGGCAAGCCGGTTCATGTGAAGGACCAGTGCCGGAGGCTTTTGGGTCAGTGTTTGGGCTGTGGTGATGCTTCACATTCTCTGAAGGATTGTTTGAGTATCAAGCAGCCTTGGAAGGCACCTGTTGCAGCACGGCCATTGTAGCAGAGAGCGCCTGTTCCTGCTGGACGAGGAGCAGCTCTTGTCCCACAGAGGCATGCTTTTCAGCAGGCTTTTCCGCCAAGGAGGCAGGCTTTTCTGATGACTGAGGTGGAGAGCATGGCTGTGGATGAGGTTATCGCAGGTAACTCTCCTTCTAGCTGTTTCTTCCTTAGTTAGTTTGATTGTTAGATTATGTTTGGTTGCTTGCACATGTTTGTTGCTAGAATATGATTTGATTGTTAGGCTGTTGTCGGTGTGATTCTGGTTTGCACATTTCCTACGCGAGTTCTCTTTGACTCTGGTGCATCGATGTGCATTATTTCTCGGAGCTTCGTGGAGAAGCATTCCTTGTCGACGTTCCCTCTTTCCAAGAGTTGGAATATCGTTACAGGAAATGGCATGGTCTCGGTGCATCGTGGTTGCAATTCTTGCCCGTTGGTGGTTTGTGGACATGGGCTTTACGCTAATTTCATTGTCCATGACATCATCAACTATGATGCGGTCCTTGGGATGGATTGGCTTGCGAGCTTCTATGCTACGATCGACTTTCGGAGGAAGAAGGTGGTGTTCGAGATTCCCGGACATCCAGTATTTGAGTTCAGCCGAGGTAGCAGTTCGCTTGGTCCTGTCAAATTTCGGGCCAGGCCAGTGGAGATTGTGGCAATGCAGATGGAGCAGGAGAGGCCAGTGGTAGTGCGGGACTTCGATGACGTCTTCCCCGAGGAGATGTCTAGATTGCCACCCGATCGAGCTCTCGAGTTTTCGATTGATCTTATTCCAAGAGCGCAGCCGATTTCGAAGGCGCCATATCATATGGCACCCGCTGAGTTGGAGGAATTGCGGAAGCATCTAGATGAGCTTTTGCAGAAGGGTTATATCAATCCTAGTGTGTCTCCGTGGGGAGCACCGGTGCTGCTGGTGAAGAAGAAGGATGGTTCACGTCGCATGTGCGTGGACTATCGGGAGCTGAATGCGGTGACCATCAAGAATAAATACTCGTTGCCTCGCATCGATGATATTTTTGATCAGCTTGGAGGATCAAGGGTGTTTTCGAAGTTGGATCTGAGGAGTGGTTATCATCATCTGAAGGTGAAAAGGAAGATGTTTCGAAGACAGCGTTTAGGACGAAGTATGGACACTACGAGTTTGTGGTTATGCCTTTCGGTGTAACCAACGCTCCCGCAGTTTTCATGAATCTGATGAACCTGATCTTCTATGACTTTTTGGACAAGTTTGTTGTTATCTTTATTGACGACATTCTGATCTATTCAAAGTCGGAGAAGGAGCATGCCTCGCACTAGAGGACAGTGTTGGAGATTTTGAGGAAGCATCGGTTGTATGCAAAGTTTTCGAAGTGCGAGTTTTGGCTGGACAGAGTTGCTTTTCTCGGGCATGTGGTGACTGGAGATGGTATTTCAGTGGATCCCGAGAAGATTAAGGCCATCAGAGAGTGGCCTGTTCCACAGTCAGCATCTGAGATCCGAAGTTTCCTTGGGCTTACTAGTTACTATCGGTGCTTCATTAAGGACTTTTCTTGTATTGTTGAGCCGATGACCAGATTGATGCGGAAGGATGTGCCTTTTGTTTGGTTGGGTGATTGTGAGAATGCTTTCGGTGTTCTGAGGGAGAGATTGACGACTGCCCCTATTCTTGTTGTGCCAGATCGCAGTGGAGGATTTGAGATCTTTTATGATGCTTCTGGCAAGGGTCTCGGTTGTGTGTTGCATCAGCACGGGCATGTTGTGGCGTATGCTTCGCGTCAGCTCAAGACTCATGAGAAAAATTACCCGATGCATGACTTGGAGTTGGCTGCTGTCATGTTTGCGTTCAAGATTTGGAGGCACTTCCTGCTGAGTGAGAAAGTGAAGATCTTCACCGATCACAAAAGCTTAAAGTATATTTTTACTCAGAAGGAGCTCAATATGTGACAGCGTCGATGGTTGGAGCTCATGGAGGATTATAAGATTGATTTGCAGTTTCACCCTGGCAAGGTGAATGTGGTTCCTGATGCGCTGAGTAGGCTTCCAGCGGTGATGATTTTGACCTCGCGGTGGAGATTGCAGCAGGATTTTTGCGAGTCTGGTGTGGAGATGGTTCTTCCTGAAGAGGCTTCTTCGTTGATGAGTATGCAGATTCAGTCTTCGATTGTGGATCAGATCAAGGCTGGCCAGACTGAAGATCCGAAGCTGGTGAAGATTCGGGAGCAGGTAGAAGCCGGTCTACGGACTGACCTTTTGATTCATGAGAATGGCTCGCTGAGGTTTGGAGCTAGGTTGTGTGTGCCAGCTGGGGATATCAGAAAGGAGTTGTTGGTGGAGGCACATAGTTCACCATATTCTGTGCATCTTGGTGGGACCAAGATGTACAAGGATCTTCGTCTGAACTATTGGTGGCATGGTATGAAGAGGAGCGTGGCTCGGAGTGTAGCCAAGTGTTTGGTTTGCCAGCAAGTGAAGGCGGAGCATCAGCGTACGGCAGGGTTGCTACAACCGCTTTCGATTCTGGAGTGGAAGTGGCAACACATCACTATGGATTTCGTGACTGGACTACCTCGGAGTCCGAAGCAAAATGACGCGATTTGGGTGATCGTAGATCGATTGACCAAATCCGCGGACTTTATTCCATTCCGAGTAGGACAGTCCACTGAGGCGCTAGCGAGGAGATACATGGAGGTAAATTCTTTTACTCTCCGTTTCTATTTCCTTTTCCTAGTTTGGATAGTGATGTAGCATGAATCGTGCAGGAGATCGTGCGAATTCACGAAGTCCCCGTGAGTATCATGTCGGACAGAGACACGAGGATCACATCTCAGTTCTGGCAGAGTTTGCAGATGAGTTTGGGTACACGTCTGAATTTCAGCACGGCGTACCATCCGCAGACAGATGGCCAGTCTGAGAGGACGATTCAGATCTTGGAGGACATGCTGAGGGCGTGCATGTTGGATTTCAAGGGTTCGTGGGAGGACCATCTACATCTGGTAGAGTTTTCCTACAACAACAACTTCCAGGCGAGTATTGGCATGGCGCCTTTCACCGCGCTGTATGGGAGGAAATGTCGATCGCCATTGAGTTGGGATGACATTGGTGATCAGGAGCTATTGGGACCTGAGATGATTGTAGAGGTCGTGGATGTTGTCAGGAACATTCGGGAGAGGTTGAGGATTGCTCAGGACCGTTTTAAGCAATGGACGGATGCTAAACGCCGTCATTTGGAGTTTCAGCTGGGCGACCATGTGTTCTTGAATATTTCCCCGAATCTTGGAGTGATTCGCTTTGGGAAGCGAGGGAAGTTGAGCCCGTGATACATTGGACCGTTTGACATTCTGGAGAGAGTTGGCGAGGTAGCCTACCGCTTAGCCTTGCCGCCATCTTTGGAAGGAGTTCACAATGTTTTCCATGTGTCGCAGCTTCGTCGATACATCGGTGATCCATCTCAAGCTGTGGATTTCTCGGAGATCACCGTTCGCCCAGATATGACGTATGACCAGCAGCCAGTGCAGATTCTGGACAGGCATCAGAAGTCGCTCCGAAACAAGGTTGTCAATCTTGTGAGGGTGATGTGGTGACACGGCTCGCCAGGAGAGTCTACTTGGGAGAGAGAGGATGAGATGCGAGAGCGTTACCCACTTTTGTTCTCGGACACGTGAGTGTTGGGAAATTCTGAGGACGGAATTTTTCTTAAGTTGGGGAGGATGTAACGACTGGTTTTCATGTATTTGGATTATCTATATTATATATATATTTTGGTGGATTTTCTCCTTAAGTGTGGTTTTCGTCTCCGTAGCTTTCGTTTTCGTTCGTTTCGTTGTGATTTTCTAGCTTCTTCCTTAGAATCGTTGATCTTGGAGTAAGTCACTCACGACAAACTTCAAATCGCTCATATTTTAGAGTTAGAGTGATCTTAGAAGCTATAGGAATCTCCATGAAGCTTCGCGCTTCATTTCGGCACTTTTTGTGCACTTTAGTTGGTTCAAGAAGGGGAACCAACTGACTAGATTGAGATCTAGTCGGTCGGCAACTCTTCTCAAACCGACTAGTTCATTGAATCAATAATTCAGGAGTTACTGTTTACTCTTAGTCGGTCTAAGAACAACCACCGACCGACTAGATGTGAAACTAGTCGGTCAAAACTTGCTCTCAGACCGACTAGTTCCTTTGATAAATTTCACCTAAGTTACTATTTATCGTTCATCGGTCTAAGAACGTTTTTCGACCGACTAGGTTGCAAACTAGTCGGTCAGCCATTGTTCTTTAACCGACTAATTCATTGACCATTTTGTCGACCTGAGTTACTGTTTGATTTTAGTCGGGCACAGTTGGTCTACCGACCGACTAGTTCACAAACTAGTCGGTCAACAACTCTTCTTTGACCGACTAACTGCTGTCGTAAACCTAGGGTTTGCCCAGCCGCCGGCTTGTTTCCTATTTAAACCCCCCTTCGTTTTTTTTCTTTCTTTCTCTTCTCTTGGCCATTTTCTTTTCCCCTTAACCTCTGATCTCCCCCAACCTTCCTCTAGCCATTCCTCATTCCACATGAGCCCCTCTCCCTCTCCATTTAGGCCGGTCACCATGCATTAGGCCACCTCCAACCCCCAAAAACCCCCCAAAATCCCATTTCTCCAGATTTTTTCCCCATTTCCAGATCTGAGCCATAGTTCTTCGGATCGTTCTTCCGTTGCCGTGCTTGCTCGGTATCATTCTTCCGCTCCAATACGGTAGTGAATCGATCCTTTAATATTCTCATAACCCGTTTGTGATTTTTGTTAAACCCTAATAAAACTAGGTTGGATGTTGTTCTAATATTGATTTGCCAAGACAGCGATCTCATCCCCATAGCTAACATTTTGTGACGTGCCTCGTTGATCGTCATCCTCGGTGCTAGGCAAGTGAAACTTGCCACTTAGGGTTTTATGCCATGTTCTAGGCCATTTCCTTGTTTTAGCATAAAAGAGACTAGGCGGTGAAAGGATAGCTGCCTAGACACCCTTGATCTACCTTGACAACAAAGCTAGATCCGTCACCTTCATCATGCTTGCATGTCATGTTTAATTTCAATTAACGGTACGCGAATATCTGTTCATGTCATTGCATACTTGCTTGTTCATCATGTTTGTGTAGCACACGCTACATTAAAATGTAAGCTGCGGCGAGTAGGATTTTGACTCCTACATCGTGACTTGAGGCTAGGTGCACCCCTATGCCAAATACACTTCCTGGCTCATGATCCAGAAGCGAGCTAGTGTGTTGCTAATCCCAACGCTCGATACACGTGGAGGGGTAGGGTAAACGGTCGCTTGAGCTTAGGAGTTGGCCCGATCAGCCACTCTAGCCAAAAGACGGAAACTCTGAGCACAAAGTGAAAATCGTGATAAGTGATTCGTGATAAGTGAAAATCGTGATAAGTGACTCGTGAATTAGTGATTTGGTAGCTTTTGCTACATCGTGTGTGCTTGTCCCTTCTTGTCCTTTTAACTGTTGCATCATACTTAAATGTCATGTCATTGCATCCTACTTGAACTGTTAGGTTGTTAGTTTACTTTCAGTTTCCTTGCCTAAGTATTTTAGACTTGCTGACATGTGCCCCTCTCTCTTTTGGGTGACACATGTTAGATCCTGAGCCAGAGTTCGTTGGAGAGGACGTGGTGTTTGCTGACGCCGAGTCAGGACCCGCGTTTGCTGAGGAAGAGTACGTGGACACCGGGGACCAGTCCTAGTGTCTTCGTTGAGCTTTCCCTTTTATTTTAGACTGATGTAGTTTTTCGATGCGCGGCACCGATACTTTGTTATGTTGTCCTTTGTTGGCCATGTTTTGGGCCTTTAGACTCTTTCCTTTAGCCTGGTGGCTTTTTTGGATGTTGAATATTAATGTGGACTAATTCTGAGATTAGTTAACTTTTATCAGTCTCCCTTACCATGTTATTATTATTGTTGTTCCGTTTGCACTTACATGAACCTGCATATGTTTTATTGACGCTTATCAGGCGTGTGGCTTCACAGCTCCACGTCTGTGCAGACCTTCTCACGTCTCGCCTCCATTGCTTTGGGAAGTGGGGCGTGACAAAAATTACTGAAAGGAAAGAGTATATCATTTTATTCCAAAATATTCATCCAAAGTACTGAGAGTCTAAAACGCCCGAAGGGCTACAACTGCAGAAAAGAAAACTATTGGTGCAAGCACCCAACCTAGACAAGAAAACAAAAAGGTGCTATCCACCCAATCTAAACTGGAACAGAAACTCTGGAACAGCAACGAGAGGCCTCTAACTCTGGTCCTCCTCTAGATCGTACTCTGGATGAGTACCCTCCGGCTCCACATCTGCTGACAAGTCCGCCTCGTCGACGTACTCTGGCTCAACACCTGACGTGCATCACCAAAAGAAGGAACTGTACGTCAGGTACGGTCTACAAAGGGGGTTAGACCAAACTGCAAGTGTATCGACTATTTAACAATGGTTTACTGGTTGATTAGCATGCTAAGGTTATAACAGATGAACAAAAGAAAGTAAATGCAGCAGGAAAGTAAAACGTGACAAGTAGTTGTCGTAGCGTGTGATACCAACAACGGGACTAACCTAACAGGTGTCAAGACAAATTGGGACATGGCGTGACAAGACAAGACAAGTGTGACACGAAAGGGTTCATGTAACGACTGCTTTTCATGTATCTGGATTTATTATAATATAATATATGTTTTGGTGGATTTTCTCCTCTTGTGTGGTTTTCGTCTCCGTAGCTTTCATTTTCGATCGATTTGTCGTATTTTCTCGTTTCTTCCTTAGGATTGTCGATTTCGAATTAAGTCATTCGTGACAGACTTCATATCGGTCGTATCTAACTATTAGATCAAGCCTAGGAGTCTTAGGAATCGATCCCGGGGCCCCGCGCTCCGTATCGGAACTTTTTGTGCTCATTAGCCGGTATAAGAAGGGGCACCGACCGACTAGATGACGATCCAGTCGGTCGGCAATCCTTCTTGGACCGACTAGTTGGCTTTCTAAAATTATTCAGGAGTTACTGTTTATCGTTAGTCGGTCTAAGAACGTTGGTTGACAGACTAGGTTGCAAACTAGTCGGTCGGTAATGCTCCTTTAACCGACTAACAGATCATCTTAATTTTAGTTGAGTTACTGTTCCCTCTTAGTCGGTCTTAGAACGTTCATCGACCGACTAGATGCTAAACTAGTCGGTCAGTATTTGTTCATGGACCGACTAACTCTAGAATCCTATTTTTGATCAGAAGTTACTGTTTACACTTAGTCGGTCTGCGTTGGTCGACCGACCGACTAGTTGCCAAACTAGTCGGTCAGTGGTTGCTCTTTGACCGACTAACCAGTGTTGAAACCCTAATTTCTGGGCAGCCGCCAGCCCAACCTATTTAAACCCAACCCAAACGTTTTCTTCTTCCTCAACACGACCAAAACCCTAAAATCTTCCCCCTTGAGCCCCCATCTTCCTCCAAGCTTCAATCCTTCATTCCAAGCCCTAAATCCATCATCCAAACCATCCATCCACTCTTTCTACCTCTCATCTTCCCCAAAATCTCACCAAATCCATCAAAATCCCCAAATCCCCCAAAACCCTAATTCTCCCAAACTTCTCCAATCTTTTCCAGATCTGATCCTAGGGTTCTCCGGAGTGTTTCTTCCGCCTCCTCTCGGTAAGAAATCGATTCCTCTATATTTTCATAGCCTATTGGTATTTTTATGAAACCCTAATAAATTTCATGTTGTTTGTTGTTGTTGTTTCCCCCATAACAGTGATTTCCCCATAGATTGGCATCCGTGTGACGAAGTGGTCGTCATCCCCGGTGCTAGGCAAGTGAAACTTGCCACCTAGGGTTTAGGCCATGTTTTAGGCCATTTGCTTGTTGTAGGCGTAAAAGAGGCTAGGCGACGAAATGATACTCGCCTAGGCGCAAATTGGGGAACTAGATTGACAACGAAGCTAGTCCCGACATTTAGCATGTTGCACAATTACCATGCCATGTTTACTTTCCATTAACGGTATGTAAATTAAATGTCATGTCATTGCATTCTTTTGGTGATCCCGTGATTGCGTAGCATCGCTACAATAATTGTGTTCCTGGCTCGTGACCAGAAGCGAGCATAATGAGTTGCTAACCCCAACGCTCGATATATTGAATTGTGAACTAAGAAACAAGCTCCCGTGCGGGGCAACCCTGGCTCACTTGCTGGGCTCATGTGCAGGGACCCTGGCTTGTTTACGTGTGGGATGGGGTAAGGGTTAAGCGGCCAGGCAACTGGGGGTCTGTTTGATCAACAACTGCAGTTGTAAGGCGTAAACTCTGGGGTGGGGTAGTGTTTAGTGCCGATCGGTGTGAATGATGTACCATTCAGCTGAAGGGCGTAAACATCTACAAAACAACGTGAAACGTGAATTGGGTTTAGTGCCGATCGGTGTGAATGATGAACCATTCAGCTGAAGGGCGTAAACACCTACAACAATATGAATTGATTGAGATTGATAGTAGCTTGGCTACTCTTGTCTTGTCCCGATAATTGTTCTCTTGTACAAATTGTCTTACCATGTTTTAATTGCGCACTCATGTTATAACTCCCATGTCATGCATACTAAACTGCTAGGTTGCTAGTTGCCTTACTTTCAGTTTCCTTGCCCAAGTCTTTTAGACTTGCTGACATGTGCCCATTTACTCTTTTGGGTGACACATGTTAGATCCTGAGCCTGAGTACCTTGTTGAGGACGAGGTGTTTGCTGACGCCGAGCCCGAGCTTGTGTTTGACGGGGAGTACGTGGACACTGGGGACCAGTCCTAGTGTCTTCGTTGTGTTTTACTTTTGTTAGACAGTTGTTTTGTTATCGGTGCGTAGCACCTATACTTTGTTATGTCGTTGTTTTTGTTGGCCTTGTTCTGGGCCTTTAGACTCTTTCTTTTAGCCTGGTGGCTTTTCTGGATGTTGGACTTATTTTCATGTTGGACATTGCCTGAGATGTGAGATTTTATTATCAGTCTCTCCTTGTATTATTATTGTTGTTCCGTTGTGGTTACATGGACCTACTTATGTTTTATTGACGCTTATCGGGTTTGGGGCTTCACAGCTCCACTCTCGTGCGGACCTTTTCACGTCTCGCCTCCATTTTAGGGAAGCGGGTCGTGACAGTTCATGCCTTACGGTTCGAGAGGGATCAGACCCTCTTATCGTGTGCACGCTCAACCCTACCCCAAACCCAAGACAAGACAAGACAAGACAAGACAAGACAAGGGATCACTCGCTCTAGCTTGGCGAGTGCCCTATTGCCCTCTGGGCTATGTATCACGACAAGGGATCACTCAGAGAGTGCTTTATTACCCTCTGAGCTGTGTATCAAGACAAGGGATCACTCAGAGAGTGCCCTATTGCCCTCTGGGCTGTGCAAGACGGGACGGGACGTGACAAGACAGGAAAAGGTTATTCTAGGGTGTCCACACGCACGCACACACAAGATAGTCCTACGATGTCAAAAGTTGTTGTTGTCGGGTTCAGACTTCGTCGTCAAGTCTGAGCCGTCAAGGGACATCCCGGACACTATCATTTCACGTCCAGTTCTCTTTGTTCACAGTTAACAGTTCTAACAAACTAAGGCCTAAGCACGGCCAAAAGTGCAAGTGGATACACTTGCCTGCAGTGGCGAGTGTGTCGTCCTCCCGGAGCGTCTCGTCCAAGCGTCTCGTCAGCGAAAGTCCGTCTGAAATAGGGTCACGTCGACGGTGCCAGGCCTCGTTTTCAGTAATTCCTATTAGGGTTCGTGTCTAGGTTAACGAGACTATCCTATTCGTCAGAAATCACATTTTTGATGTTCAGCCCTATTCGACGATCTATCCTATGTGCACAGTCATCAAGTCCATTCGTCGATTTTTCTATGTTTGCACAACGTTTTAAAAGAGCGAAAAAGGAAATTTAATTAAAGTTTTCGACTTTTAGTTTAGGGTCTGATTATAGCTACGGTGGGGGTTGCTGCGAGTTCGGGGAACCAACCTTTTCCGAAGTCTGAAATAGAATGAACGTAGTGGCGAAAAACTCCTCGTCGTCAAATCTGAATCGCGAACAAGATTCCAAAGCTAGATCTTGGGACGAAGGGCTACGACGTGTCGTAACGTCGTAGTCGGCAAATCCACGAAGAAGATCACAAAAGTGGGACCCACATCAATGCTAGGGGTCAATGGGGGACCCACAACACTTCTGGAGAACTTGGAGGGCCCACGGTGGCAAGCGATCCGACGGATGCGGGGTTGCGACGAAGATCGTCGGTCACAGCTAGCCGCTGCGGGGGTTTCTCTCGGTCAGACTGAGAGGAGCTCTCGATTGGGCGGCTTGCAGCGCAGCGGAGGCGGGGCTTGGTGCGGAGCGGGGGAGCGGATCGGTCAGACCGAGTAGGGCTCTCGGTCAGGCACTGCGGGTGCGGGGTTGCAGCAAGCGGTGCAGAGCGGGGCGGGATGCGAGGAGATCTGTCGGTCGTAGCGGGTGGATGCGGGGTGCAGCGCTTATGGGGTTGCAACGAACGTCTGTAGTGGTGCGGAGCGGGGTGCGGAGCGGGGTGCGGAGCGGGGGTTCTCTTCGGTCAGACCGAGAGAATGCCTAGGTCGCAGCGGGGGCGGCTACGGGCTGCAATGTTGCAGCTTGCAACGGTGTGGAGCGGGGCGGATGCGGAGCGGGGGCTCGGTCAGACATGAGCGGATGCGGGGGTTCCCGTCGGTCGTACGGGGCGGCTGCGGCTGTAAGGGGTGCGAAGCTTTGGGGGGTGTTTTTGACGGCTAGGGTTTTGGTGTGTGCGAAAACAACTTAACCTAGGCTTATTTAAATAGGAAAGGGGGTTGGGGCTAGGTCTAGGGTTTAGGAAATTATCTAAAATAATTAAAATAATTAAAATAACTAAAATTACTCTCCCTCATCCTCTCTCACGCATGGAGATGCGGCTAGGGCTTGGGCTTGGGTCAAAAATTATTTTGTATAGTTATTAAGAAATAGGAATTTTATTAGAATTAAAATACTTATAAAAGTAGGGTTTAAAAATATTATAAACTTGGCCAAAAATAGAAAATAGGTCAAATGAAGTCTAAAAATTTTAAAATAAATATGGGGTGCTCGGGACGACGAAAGAAAGAGGACTAAGAAGACGGATCTAAATTTCGACGTCGAGGGACGAAACTAAAAATTGAAACGTCACACGTCAAAACTAAAAATCGTGACGTCACTTCAAATATGATCAAATCGTGGAAGAACGACCCGAGAGATGTCGTTCCAAAAAAGTGCCACAATTTAATACTCTCAGAGACGATCACAACGACATATCACGCAAAAGTGTTCAAAAATCAAACAAGTCTAAGATAACTACGTGCATGGTCAAAAGCACGTGCATGAAGAAAGTACGATCGAAAACCGACCGTTACATCCTCCCCAACTTAGAAATGATTCCGTCCTCGGAATCAACATCAAGCACTGCTCGGAAAAAGATGCGGGAAGCGCTCTCTCATATCATCTTCACGCTCCCAGGTGGACTCTCTAGGTGATCCATGACGCCACATCACCCTCACCAGGTCGACTACTTTATTCCTCAATTGCTTCTGTCGACGGTCCAAAATTTGCACAGGCTGCAGGTCATACGTCAGGTCCGGGCTAACTGTAATCTCCGAGAAATCAACCGCGTGTAAGGGATCACTGACGTACCGACGTAACTGAGATACGTGGAATACGTCGTGAACTCCCTCCAAAGACGGTGGCAGAGCAAGGCGGTAGGCCACTGATCCCACACGCTCTAGCACATCGAAAGGCCTAATATATCTTGGACTCAGCTTTCCCTTCTTCCCGAAATGAATGACTCCGCGGTTCGGAGAAATCTTCATGAAAACGTGATCTCCAGGCTGAAACTCCAAGGGTCTCCTCTTGGCATCTGCCCAATGCTTGAAGCGATCTTGTGCAACTCTAAGCTTCTCCCTGATGTCTCTCACGACATCCACGGCTTTCACTATCATCTCTGGACCCAACAGCTCCCGATCTCCAATGTCATCCCAGCTCAGTGGCGATCGACATTTTCTCCCATATAAGGCAGCAAACGGCGCCATGCCAATGCTTGCCTGGTAGCTGTTGTTATATGAAAACTCTACCAAGTGAAGATGGTCCTCCCACGATCCCTTCAAATCGAGCGTACAAGTTCGCAGCATATCCTCCAGAATCTGAATAGTCCTCTCTGACTGGCCATCGGTCTGCGGGTGGTACGTCGTGCTAAAACTCAGACTCGTACCCAAATTCTCCTGCAGACTTCTCCAGAACTGAGGTGTGAACCTCGTGTCTCTATCAGACACGATGCTCATGGGGACTCCATGTAAACGTACAATCTCCTGCACGTACACGGTCTACATCACGACTAACTCAAAGAGGAAATTAAAAGAGAAGTAGAAATGAATTTTTTACCTCTAGATATTTCCTCGCCAAAGCTTCCGTAGACTGGCCCACTCGGAAAGGGATGAAATGCACAGACTTAGTCAATCGGTCTACGACCACCCAGACTGCGTCGTTCTGCCTCGGGGTCCGAGGTAAACCAGTCACGAAATCCATCGTAATATGTTGCCACTTCCACTCCAGGATAGGAAGCGGTTGCAGCAACCCAGCAGCACGATGGTGCTTAGCCTTCACCCGTTGGCATATCAAACACTTGGCAACGCTGCATCTAAAAGTTATACCTAGCGTCCCATGGGCCCGATATTCCGGTCGATGACCAGGATGATACGCTTGGTCTACCCAGATTTGGGCTGTGGGCATTCCCATGTCCATTAACACCGACCGACTCCGGGAGCACTAAGCTCGCAACGATTACTCCCGACATTTCGTCCTGCCATTCCCACTCGCTAGGATTCAATGTCTACGTTAGGGGTGTGAGCTGTGGTTAGGGGATCAAACGCCAGTTTTATTTCCCCTTGGCCCGACGGTCAGAGGCGGTCTTTCTCCTGCCAATGATAATGAAACACCCCGCGCAACCATCTAAATTCCTATATCCTATCGAAACCCTAATCATATGGTTGTTCTAGGGAGAACCCACGAAGGGGCTTCCACCAATGTCCCAGATTAGGAAACTACTCACAATTCATTGCAAAAAGAGCAACACAACAAATTATAGCCCTCAAAATCAAGATCAAGCAATAGAATAGTGGAGCAAATAGTATTAAGAACGCAATGTCAAAGTATCAAGACAATCAGAGAACTTACAAAACAAAATAAATTCGCAACCTCCAAAATCCCTAAAAACTGCTCAAACATGGGGATCCATTTCTAGGAAAACCTAGGGTTGTATTTATAATAAAACGTCCAACCGATCGGTTGAAGCATCAACCGATCGGTTGAGACAAATGTCGAAACGGTCTTCAGCCTTTGAGATACTTCACCCGATCACTGAACCGATCGGGTGAGTCGTCAGGTCGTGAGCTGAGAGAATTTCGGCTACAGATGAACCGATCAGTTGAGATTTCACCCGATCGGTTGGAATTTAACTCCAAAAGACAGAGAAGACTATGGCATCCACCCGATCACTGAACCGATCGGATGGGGTCTTCTTCACTGCTGCTCCGGATCGAGTCGGATAAGCGTGCATGAACCGATCGGTTGGATCCATCCACCCGATCGGTTGAGGGCTGATATGTGGTATTCTTTGACGTTTGGCCCTCAGGTTCTCGCGTGACGCCTCCTGTTGCTCCGAGGACTCATGATATTTGCTTTTTATGTCCTCAGCGCTGGTAATCTCCTGCAATGGCACAAAAACACGAAGAAAGTGAAAGAAAACTAAAAATCACAAGAGAATGGATACGAGACAACGGAAATCAACGAAAAATCACGGAGAAGACGTGCGTGAATATATAAAATATAAACACACGTCAATAATTTATTTTCATCCACAAGCAAAGTACATTTACTTATAAAAGCTCTCTTGTTTTCCTCCTCCTCCTTTTCAAATTCAACCATTTTTCTTTTAAGATTGTTATTTAACATGCACATTTTATCATTAAGCTCTTTAATCATATAATCCTTTTCAGTTTCGAGCTTAATTAAATCTTGCTTAAGCATGCTAATATTATTCAATAAGGAAGGACAAGAAAGACAAGTAGCTTTTTCAGGCATGCTAGCTTTTTCTTTTTCTAGTGACACAATTTTAGTGTTACATGCAACAAGTTTCTCTTTAAGAATGTCTACTTCATCAGAAATGTCACAGTTTTCTTTTTGTAATTTAAAGCTAGCATTCCTATAGTCATTTAAAGTAAGTTCAAGCTCATCAATTTCCTCTTGCATGGCTTTACAGATAATTAGAAGTTCAGCTTTACTACCGAATTTTACCTCGTTATGTTTTGCCATCAAGCAGAGGGAGGAGTGTGCTTCCTTCTCCTCGAGCTCATCTCCACTATCCATGTCCCACGTTCGCACTACAGCTTTTCCTTTCTACTCTGCAATACCAGCTGTTTCTCGTGGGCAATGTCTAGCGAAGTGTCCCTGCTTCCTGCATTTAAAAAAATAACTTTACGCTTAGTATTGTCACAAAGAGAAGCATTATAATTATTTAAGTGAGCGTCTCTTCCCTTTTGATTCTTTTCATTGCAGCTGAGTGATTTTTCACTTCCATATGCAATTTCCAAAGTCCTCCATATATCCTGTGCAAAAGAACAATGTGAGATACGATCAAATATTATTCTACTCAACCCACACAATAAGATATTCATTGCTCTACCATTTATAGTACACATATTTTTATCATTTAAATTCAGATTACTTTCAGGCATAGAATATCCGTTATCAATAATGTACCAAGTATCAACATCAATGGATAGTAAATAAATTTTCATCCTAGCCTTCCAGTATATATAATCATAGCCACTAAATAAAGGAGGACGATCAATAGGCGTGCCGTGAGCAAAGACTAACTTTGGGGTTTTCATGATAACTAGACTAGACCAGATCCTCTAACCTGCTCTGATACCACTTGTTGGATCTGGATCCTAGCCTAGAGGGGGGTTGAATATGCTTATAAAAATATTCTCGCGCAATCCACGAGAAATCACACGCAGTTAAAATCACAAGCAGAGTAAATAAGAGGCAATCACATAGTACACAAAGATTTACCCTGGTTTGGTCGCATCAACGACCTACGTCCAGCCCCAAGCAAATACTAGCATTAATAAGTTCCTTGTGTACACCTACAATGGGGTCCTAGCTCCAACTCCCCACCTATACTGTACCACACTCAACAAAGTGCAGAACCCTATCAGCCTAGTAAATGCGTATATTGACTGCATCAACACGCAAGACCCTCTTGTCGAGCCCCAACCAGACAAGAACCAAAATAGTCACAAATAGCGGTAAAATTTCCCCTACAGAGATCTACACACAATTACAAATATAATGATAAAGTAAAGGGTTCAGAAATGTCAGATTATGATGATGTGTCGTCGCTGCTATTCAGCACAGTGTTAGCTTCATTCTGGAACAAACGGTGTCTCGATCTGACTCCTGGAGCTCAAGTTGTGGCCCTTTGAAGTTGAGTGCACAACTCAGTCTGTGTGCAAAGCAATCCCAGTTCAATACCAAATTAATTCGATCTGTGTGCACATCAAATCCTTTAAACAATTCCACTTTAGCAAACTTCTCTTCGTCCTTTCGTTTGCATGGGGTGCTTGTCCACGTTAGCATGTTCGCTCGAGTTTGCTTGAGGGGGCTGCTCTCTGACTCAAACTTGTCTTCGCCGTGTGTCACGCCCCGCTTCCCAAAAATGTGGAGGCGAGACGTGAGAAGGTCCACTCAGACTTGAAGCTGCAAGGCTACAAGCCCGATAAGCGTCAATCAACAATAATCTGGCAGGTCCTTGCAACGCAATACGAAACAACGATAAGAATAATGAAGTGTGACAATAATTAATTTATTCAATCTCAGAATATCCATAAAATAAATTACAATATCACAGAAAAGCCACCAGGCTCAAAAGGAAAAGCTAAGGCCCAAACATGGCCAACAAAGTACATCATACAAGCAAGGGTGCCACGCACCAACAACTAACAGCAAACCTAAACAAGGAAGAGAACACAAGCGACCTCTAAGACTGGTCACCAATGACCACAAACTCCTCCTCGGCAACCATTGGCTCAGCGCCAGCAAACACTACGTCCTCCGCAGCACTCTCAGGCTCGGGATCTAACATGTGTTACCCAAAAGAGTAAAGGGGCACATGTCAGCAAGTCTAAAAGACTTGCGCAAGGAAACTGAAAGAAAGGTAAACTAACAACCTAGCAGTTATAGTATGGTGCATGGCATGGCAAGTATCGTATGGAAGTAACAAGTAAAGTACAATTAGCAAGAAACAAGTGGTAGGTGTCACATGTATTGTCGAGTAACAAGTACAAGGGATCACCCACACACATGTGAGTGCCCTATTGCCTGCAGGATATGTTCAAGTACAAGGGATCACTCACACACAGGTGAGTGCCCTATTACCCGCAGGCTATGTTCAAGTACAAGGGATCACTCACACACATGTGAGTGCCCTATTGCCCGCAGGCTGTGTTGAGCTCATTTTCTGGACCACGAGCCAGAATCATATTTGGCCTAGGGTTGTGCCCGCAAAGCAGGTGCCTAGCCGGAACAAATAGCACAAGTATGTAGCGGCGCTACGCGATTATGATGAGTATTCGAGTATGCAATGACATGAGCAGATATTCGCGTACCGTTAATGGAAATTAAACATGACAGGAAAAATGCAATGACATGAACAGATATTCGCGTACCGTTAATAGAAATTAAACATAACATACAAGCATGATGAGGGTGACGGATCTAGCTTCGTTGTCAAACTAGATCAATGGCGTCTAGACAGCTATCCTTTCACTGTCTAGTCTCTTTTACGCTAAAGCAAGGTAATGGCCTAAGGACATGGCCTAAATCAAGAGATGCAAGTTTCACTTGCCTGATACCGACGAGGACGGTCGACAAGCACGTCACACAAATGTTATCTACGGTGAATGGATCACTGCTATAGAGAACAACATTAGAAATGATATCTAGAACCGGTTTCTTAATCGAATCCTATGATGTCTAATAACCATTTTTATTAGGGTTTCACAATATCAATGTGGGTTATGAAAACATTAAAGGATCGGAGACTACCATATAGAAGCGGAAGATCGATGCCGACCAAACACGGCAACGGATGAACGATCTGGGAACCACGGCTCAGATCTGGAGCGATGGGGAAAACCTAGAGAAAATGGATTAAAGGGGGTTTTGGGGAGTTTTGGGGGTTTTGGGGAGTTTTGGGGAGTTTTCCGGCGACCTAGAGGTGATGGCCGGCCTAAATGGAGAGGGGGAGAGGCTCTTGATGAAGGGGAAGAGCTAGAGGAAGGTTGGGGAAGATCAGAGGTCAAGGGGGAAGGAAAGAGGCCAGGAGAAGAGAAAGAAAGAAAAGAAACGAAGTGGGGTTTAAATAGAAAATGACCTGGTGGCCGCCCGAAAATTAGGGTTTCGACACTGATTAGTCGGTCAAAGAGCAACCTCTGACCGACTAGTTTGGGAACTAGTCGGTCGGTTGACCAACGCAGACCAACTAAGTGTAAATAGTAACTCCTGACGAAAAATAGGATTTAGATTTAGTCGGTCAAAGAACAACTACTGACCGACTAGTTTCTCATCTAGTCGGTCGACGAACGTTCTTAGACCGACTAAGAATGAATAGTACTTGGTATCAAAAATGATCATAGAGCTAGTCGGTTAAAGAACGATTGCTGACCGACTAGTTTCTCATCTAGTCGGTCGACGAACGTTCTTAAACCGACTAACGATAAACAGTAACTCCTGAATAATTGATTCAATGAACTAGTCGGTTTGAGAAGAGTTCCTGACCGACTAGATTGGAATCTAGTCGGTTGGTTCTCCTTCTTGAACCAACTAACGTGCACGGAAAGTGCCGAATTGAAGCGCGAAGCTTCGGGAAGATTCCTACGGCTTCTAAGATCAACCTACTTCTAAGATATGAGCGATATGAAGCTCGTCATGAGTGACTTACTCCAAGCTCAACAATCTAAGGAAGAAGCTAGGAAATCACAATGAAACGAACCAAAGTGAAAGCTACGGAGACAGAAATCACACGCAAGGAGAAAATCCACCAAGACACACACACACACACACACACACACACACATAGAGGAGGGATCAAATGAACCCCAAAAATAACCCCCAAAAATGACCCCCTATCAAAAATCCTATGCCCCCCATTTTTCCGGAAGATCCGAACCGTTCATCTTGATCTCCACCCTCTAAATACCTGACCCACCAATTTTCAACCCGATCCCATGTGTTTTGCCTGTGCATCCATACGACCCAAATTTAACGGTTTCGCATGACCAGAACTTTTGCGAATGGTTGATGGACGGGCAAAACACATGGGATCGGGTTGAAAATTGGTGGGTCGGGTATTTAGAGGGCGGAGATCAAGATGAACGGTTCGGATCTTCCGAAAAATGGGGGACATATGATTTTTGATAGGGGGTCATTTTTGGGGGTTATTTTTGGGGGTCATTTGATCCCTCCTCATATATATATATACTAGTCATAACCCGTGCCCGCGGGCACGGTTCATTTAAGATTTTCCCCCGTGAAATCTTTGTTCCATAAAAGATTATTTCCACAGAAAAAATTTAACAGAACGACAAATTAGCGTAAAAATATTTAGCGGCACGGACACTTTCGGCGTGGGCGGCTTTGGCGTGAAACAACAAATACGGCGCGTGCACCTTCGACGTGGAGCAATAAATTCGACGCAGGCGTCTTCGGTGCGGAACAACGCGCGAGCACCTTCGGTGCGGAACAACAAATTCGGCGCAGAATAATGCGCAAGCGCATTCTGCACGGAACAATAAATTCGGCGCGAGTGCATTTGGCGTGGAACAATAAATTAGCGTTAAAAAATTGTGTGGACGCCGTTTGTTGGCGCGGAATAACGCGCAAGTGCATTCGGTGCGGAACAACAAATTCAGCGCGGGCGCCTTTGTCGCGGAACAACAAATTAGCGTGAAAAATTTTCGCGGGCGCCTTTGTCGCGGAACAACAAATTAGCATAAAAAAATTTCGCGGGCGCCTTCGGCGACGGAACAACAAACATCAGAGTATTTTTCGGTGACTGTATTAACTTAAATTTTTTTACGCTGGTTTGTTGTTCCGCTGAATTTTTTACGCTAATTTTTTTACTTTCTTTAATTTAATGGATCATGTTTCTCCACAATCTTTCCCAAGACACTTTTAATGTTTTGGTTCCCAAGACACTTTCCTCCCAAAGTTTAATCTCCACAATCTTTCCCAATACACTTTTAATTTCAATGTTTTGGTTCCCAAGACACTTCTCCCCTCCAAAATTTAAGTTTTCCCACTAAAATTTTCACAAATTACAATCTCAACCATTGATTTACCAAGATCAAATCTTAGCCACTCTTTATCTTGTCCTAGTGAGCCCTAGAATTCAAAAAACGCTGTCAAATGTATAATAGACATATGTGTGTGTGTGTGTGTGTGTGTGTGTGTGTGTGTGTGTGTGTATCATAACTCGTGCCCTAAGGGCACGGTTCATTTAAAGTATTTACTCAAAATATTGGATCCCCTAATTTTAAACGAACAGCAATAATTAAACCGCAATAATTGCTATTTAGTATCCCCAAAAATTTAGTTCCACCCAGAAATTTTAGTCCCTCCCCCCCAAAATTTAGTTCACTCCTGATATAACATGTGCCCTAAGTGCACGGTTCATTTAAAATATCTCACTCTTAAAATCTTGGATCTTCTAATTTTAAACGAATAAAAATAATTAAATCGCGATAATTGTTATTGAGTTCTCCCATCCCCAATATTTAGTTTCCTAATATTTAGATTCACCCAAAATTTTGAAACAAAATTAAGTACTCTCAAAAATTTAGTTACCCCAGAGAATTTAGTTCTGCCCAAAAAATTTTGTTCCCCCAAAGTTTTCGCAAACTATCATCATACATATTGATTCCTCAAGATTCAATCCATGCCATCTTTCTACCACCATTTCGTCCTAGTCAGCAACTCTATAAGGCTTGTGCACGATTTCAAACTAATGTGAGCAACACTGATCATGTTGACTCCTAACACCACAGAAAGGAACCAAGTCATTTGAGGGCTTGGGTCTGGGAACCAATTCTTCAATTGATATGAAAGCTTAAACAATCATTAGAGGGTTATGCATTCAAAAATCCACCATGGGTGAAATAAACTAATATACAATTGTTTCAAGTGTCAGACTCTTCTCCCAACTAAAATTTGATGTGTCCAACACTTCAAGACATAACACGTGTATCCATGCTGAAATTTTTTTTAAAATGCGAATCCTTCATTTACACCATGTTAAGATGAAACCACTTTACCCATGTAAGCAAATGGTTTTATGGATCATTTTGCAATTAAATGTGTTTACAAATAACCAAATACTTTATACTTGAATGAGTTAAATGCATATTAGAGCAGTAAAAACATGCACATGTTACCGTGTCGGTGTGCCCAGCATTAGGAGGATTGTGGTGTCCGACACCTGTGCACGTGTCTACAAATCATCAGTTGTAAGTTTATGTAATCATGACCATATACTTACCGCTACTTAGACATAACTTACAATAAAAATGGGTAATAATAGGTGTCAAACATAACCTAGAAACAGCTAAGGTTTTGTTGCATGTCACATCGACAAACGCTATCATTTACATAAAGCGACGTATCAAACCAGCTGAAGAACAAAGTTAAGTTAGCAAAAACAGGTTTGGAATCACTAAAATATGTAGATCATTCTGTTGCAAGAAAGGATCATTCCAACAACATCATCTGGGATCAAATGCTTGCAAGCCCATAATGTATATTTTTTCCTTTGAAAAAAACTACTTCCTAAAAATTACAAAGCAAGCAGCCATTTTGGGAATAGCAAGCACTCATTTTAACCCAAAAATAGAAGAATGCAAATGCTAGTTATGGTCCAGTCATGCCATTATCAGCATATTTCCATCCAAAATTTAATAACATGTTTTCACATTTTAAATACAATAAGTAGCAAATGAGAATAAAAACATCACATATCAATATTTCATCAACACATATGCCACTATCGTACTAAAATCATATTGTCTCTAGACCTTTGATGTAATGTTGAAAACAATATACATTTGAATCAACATTGGGACTTGAAAAAAATACCGTTTCCTTACATTATAACCTATTTTCAGATCAAACTTAAAAAATACACAATCTACCGTAGAAAGATTAAAGAGAACAAACATTACAGTCTAGGATTTTTAGACATATGACATGAAGAAGAACCTCAAGTTTCTCCATTTTTGTTCATTCTCATACTTGTTCAACTCACATCAGATATTATCACCCTATCTTTTTGCTTCTCCAATATCCAAAAGGGCACCATCCATGCATTGAACCACCACAACACCATCATTAAGCGATGCACATCATCCCTGACCTAGATCAGGGGTCATGGCATGAAGCAAATCACCAACCACACATGCATTCCCTTTGCATTTCCTTCACTAATCGTGCCACCTCTTCAAGATTAGAGCATTGCTTCATCTTTGTCGTGGATTGTCCACTCTTTCTCTAACATAAGAAAAAAATTTGAAGGAATTAATCCAAGGATTGAATAACTGAATCTAAATTGACATATGCATAGTATCATTCACCTCGTGCAGTTGGAGTCCTGATAAAAAACCAATAGACACTCATCTCATCGCTATACAACATCCCACATCAAAATCCCTTTCCAGAATACCATATGAATTCATGACTGAAGCAATGTACATCAAGAAACACTGTGAAACCCCTATCAATTAAAGACATATAAACATTAAATTGAAGAGAAGTGTACAAAACATATATAGAGACATATATAGACTGTTAATTATATTAACATTTTAAGACCAGTGAGGGTAGGAATCTCACGATTACCTTGGCACTGTAAGAATAACCAATCATGTGGAACATTATCCAACAGAAAGATTGATTTCTTTGGCTCTGTAACTAACAAAAGAATTTATTTACTACAGATATCGCAAAGGTTTCACAAATAGAACACATAAACATAATACTGTTTAAAAAGGTAATTGAGAGCCAATAACTTACAAATTCCAAGGCCACCCCAGCCTTTGTTAATGATGCATCTCTGTTTGGTTATTTCTAAAGCATCGACGATGATTTGAGTCATTTTTTTCCTGGCTCTTGAATAAGCTTTAAGTGTCAAAAAAGTATCAAAATAGCAGAAATGAAAGGACCTGTGAATGGAGTTTAAATTAATATCAACAAACGTATTTTACATTATAACCAAGATCAAAGATTAATTACCAGCACAGTTCATAATTGATCTAATCAAGCCATGCCTGAAACTATATATCAAAACCAGAAATACATGTCATAATAATTAACGTTGGACCCATTTTGCAAAGGATTGTTAGTTTTTCCTGATAGTAGGAAACTTTGTTTTTTCGAGAAAACTTTTTGTAATTGAGAGATCTCTCAGTTTGATTTACTTGGGAAAGTTTTTGAGTATATAGTACAATGCATAACTAACAAAACCAAGGTTTAAGTGTTAAAGTTTTTGACTCTACATAAACAATGTCATCTTCAAGACAATAAATAAATAAATTAACCA
This sequence comes from Scilla litardierei, assembly GCA_030789695.1. Classification (NCBI taxonomy): domain Eukaryota; kingdom Viridiplantae; phylum Streptophyta; class Magnoliopsida; order Asparagales; family Asparagaceae; genus Scilla; species Scilla litardierei. The sequence continues at coordinate 94,074,159 of CM061135.1, read as the reverse complement.
ACATGTACAACAAAAAGGATCAGTGCACATACAACAAAGGGAGGAATATAATTCATCCTGCAAAAAAGTAAAAAGGGAATGAAAATTTTTTGGGCAATGGCTGGCACTTGCACAACAAAATGAGGAATATAATTCACCTGCAAAAATTAAAAAGACAAAAGCGCTCAATTTTACAATAAAAATTGACATAATAAAAGTGACTCTCTCTGCAGTGAAGGTGAACATAGTAAAAGGGACACTTCTACAATGAACGTCCAATTTGACAGAGAGAGCATACATAGGGAGAACGTTTGTCTTGACATCAGGGTACCAAACAATGTATTTTGAAGGAGATTACTGATTGTCTACTCCTCAATCAAAATTTCCAGAACTGGAAGTAGATTGCATTGAACCGGGTTGGATCATTTCTATACTTCCCAATATGACGTGACAAATCACATGTCTCAATCCATCCGCATCAACAGGTGCTGACAGAACACTACAAACAATCCAACATGAAGCTCAAGTCATTGCAAATCTTTAAAACTTGAGAAAAATATGATAATTAGAACAACAGAGAGAACTCAAATAAATTTTACACATTAAGAAATCAGGACATTCTTATAGCATTTCAAACCAAAATTAACTAAACATCAACACGCAAGCATGTTACCAATAGATGAACCACTCAACAGGAAAAACAACAGGCATTATGTATGAGTTTTATTTATTGATTTATTTATTAATTTTATTAAGAGGTCCAACATATAATGTTAACCCAATTGAAATCAACATTAATAGAACATCACTGTAAGTCATCAAGTATAAAATGTTAAAAGTGAAGATTTTATATTGAAGCAAATGGTGAAAGATCGGATAGAATTAACGAAGTATATTATAGAGCAACATTCAGCGAGTACGAAAAACTTCTCAAGATTGGTAAACAATGATGATATTAGGAGTTAATATTTGATCTCTAATTTCAAAGTAATTTGACAGATCAATTCTCCACATTCAAACAAATCATACATATATCATCCTATTTGTTTACTCTCCTCAAACCATGCTCTGCCCATTGATTACTAAAAAAACATGCACATCCCTTCTCAACCAATAGTTCCAAGTAAAACCAAAGAACTGTTTGGAGGGTAAGTATTTGAAATGGGGGAAAGGAAAATGCGTTTGAATTTTTTTCATTTGAATCCCCCCGGGCCATATTTTGTTGTATTTGGCATTCTCTCTCCAGTTGTCCTCAGCTTCACAAATCAGAGAAGGGATGAGAACCACCTCTCCAGTGATACATCAACATCATACCATATTACAAAATTTTAGTGCTCCACAAAATCTGCAAGAATAACCCCAAATTAATAACCCATGTAAATTCTGTCAAGGTAATTAATTAGTCGTGATGATCAAATAACAGAATATGCATCCACAATTAGAGGTTTGATAAGGTTACTTGCAAAAGAATTCCAATCTTAAGAATTACAAAATATTTTTAAAACCCATTTTAACTTAAACTGCAACAATACCAAAAAGAGATGGGTTTTGTCGTTATGATTGTTTGGACCATAATAGAAATTAGACATATAGAATGATACCAAAAAGAGAAGAGAGCCATAGCATTGAACTTTACATGTCATATATGTTACATCGGAAGATGAGAACCACCTCTCCGGTGATACATCAACATTATACCATATTACAAAATTTTAGTGCTCCACAAAATCTACAAGAAAACACAGATCAGCTCACATACTTTGTAGGGGCAACTTCCATGATTCAACAAAAAATTTAATGGCAAAGTCAAATAAAGAGAAATATTTATAGTAATTTCGGAGCTGAACATCTCAGTAGCACCATGGTAATCCCGACATATCGGCACATATTTATTAAACCAATGTGATTAGTGGATAATGAAGAATAACAATCTTTACATATTCCATTCTTTTTATAACAAAAGCTTATCAATAATTCTGATGAACAGTAGAGGAATATAATTAAGCACGCAAATAAGTGAGGTGTGCTCAGTGCTTCATAATGATAAAAAAATAAACATAACTTTATCTACTTTCATGTGGTGAAATAATTTTTTAAGCACACAATTATGTGTAATAATATTATATGCAGCCTAAAGATATTTACATTTACTCCTATCGATATTAAAGCACATGTGAAGACAAATTTAAGAAGATTCAGCAACCTAACTTCCATGCTATTATCATGTCCATTTAAGGCCAAAAATAGATAGAATGAATGCATCCCCAACCTGCCGAGATTGCTAGTTATCCCAGTTCCAAAATGTCACAAAATTTTTTGAAACCAAAATTTCACATAAATTTCAGGCCAAAAAGAAATAGAATGAATGCAGCCCCAACAAATATACTTTGGATTATTACCAAAATGGAAAAAGATTGAATTAAAACTTCCATCGGTTTTGACACGCAGAATCAAAAGAAATGAAATAGGTCAGCCTAAAATGCACCTTGATGGAACAAAATCTTGTTATTCAAGAACAGCTTTTTCTTCCTCTTATTTATTCTTCTTCCTCTTGGAGAAACCTGGCCATCAACAATTGAATCTGTTGGAGAGAATAGCCAATTGAATGTTGTTCCTCTTGGAGAGACCTGGACATCAACAATTGAATCTGGCCATCAACAATTGGTCTCTTATTTATTCTTCTTCCTCTTGGAAAGACACAGCCAATGCAAATAACCAAAAAGATTGAAAGCTATAAACCCCAACAAACAGCCAAAAAAATTGAAAGCTGACCTCTTGCTCAGATATAGGCTTGCACAAACTAATAATCATAGAAACAGACTGGGGGAAAACAGAGAAAAATATACCAAAATTAATCAATTAACCCAGTAAACCCAAGAACAAAAAGGATTCATTTTGAAGAGGTTTAAAATTCAAATTCCTAGATAACCGATCTAATCAACCCTACAATTTAAACTCATCAATTTCGCATGGCCAAAAATTAAAAAAGACACCAAAAAACACATGATTTCCGATCATTATAGTCAGGTTTTGTGTGAACAACTCAAATTCTAGTCAGTCAGCAAAATTCATAATAGATGGGGAAAAGGATTCAAAATAAAGATTCAAATCAAGAGGAAGAAGGGTGCATACAGTTTGCAGTTGAAGACACAGAGTCGGACGCGGGGGTGACAAAGGGGTTGGACTTCGATGGTATGGTGTTGGCGGGGGTGTACATGGTGCTTAAAAATCCATTAAAGAGGCCAACCTTTTTAAATATAGAAGTCTGATTTTAAACATTGATTTGTTATTTAAAGCACAATAATTGTCATTTTGTTCCCACATAAATTTTAGTTTCTCCAAAATTTACTTCTCTTAGAGAATTTAGATCCCGAAAAATTTTAGTTCCCCAAAAATTTTAGTTCCCCCCAAAATTTAGTTCTCCCAAAAATTTTATCATAATTCATGACCATATTTCACGTTGTATTCAAAATATTTTCCCAAAAATTTAAACCCATTTAAAATATCATCCCAAAAAAATTTGTCCATGGCATTAATTAAAGTGCTCAAAAAAAATTTGTGAACATGAACTTCATATACAATATATTTTGCAATAAAATTACTTCATATACAACGCTAAAGTCTCCCAAGAGTTTGAGTTCTCTTTTGAGTTAACATGCATCAGAAAAATTTGTAAACTGAAAAATCTTGGATCAAATTGCCCCGCACAATTGTGCCTAAACAATTGTTTTAAAAAATTGTGCTTGCCAAGAACTGAAAACCCAATATCAAGATCAGCATCAGAAAAAAAATTCCTAATTAGCCCAAGCTTTAGTTAACTGTATAATGGTTCTAATTAGCCCAATCAGAAAAAATGTCGATACATTATGATATCAACTAAAATATCTTGTTAAGTAATTGCATCCAATCAACTCTGAAGTGTGTAAGCAAAAAAATTTGTTAACATGAAGTCTGTATACAACTCTGAACATGAACTTTATGAACATGAACCTTTTTTAGTATGAAGTCTGTATCCACAGGAACTCTTGTGAACATGAAATGAAAATATCATTTCATATTTTGTGAACATTTGAACATTTGATATTTTCAATTTGATATTTTCATGTTCACAAAATAAGAAATATGAAATGATATGTTCACGTTCATAAAATATGAAATCATATTTTCATTTGATCACAAAGAGCATTAATTCTCTTCTGAGTTCATGTTAACAAAATATGAAATGATTTTTTCATGTTTACAAAAGAGCATGAACTTGTATTTAAAATATTTACTCCTCAAAATCTTGGATTCCATAATTTTAAACGAACAATAATAATTAAAACACAAAAATCATTATTTAGTTCCCCATTAAAATTTTAATTCCCACAAAAGTTTAGTTCCCTCCCGATTTAGTCCCCCCAAAATCTAGTTCCTTATGTTCACATCTTCTATTTTTGGCCCTTTGCTAGTTATTGCCAGCCCGTATTATCATGACCACATGTTTTACATTAAGTATATTAATCAAAAGGATTCCAGAATTTTGAGTCTGTGCCTCAATGTCATTTCTCATTGTGGCTAATCCAAGTGAACCAGTTCTCAAGAACCACCCCACATGGAAAAGAGTTCTACAACCCTTGCCAACCCAAAGGCTCTACTCTTCCAGAAACAACACACGAAAATTGCCATCTAACCATCTAAACTTATAAAAACTGACGTCAGTTAATCAAATTCAGATGTGGTGACCACCAGACCGCCAATAAATAAGGGGTTTAAGATAGAATAGGCTCAAGACTCAACGGTGTAGATCAGATGTACTGAAATTGATGGCATGCAAAAGGACTATATAGAACTCCCAAATGGACTTTCAAAAATGAACATGCATTGAACTCTCATTAGCATGTTCAGTATTAAAAAATCAAACCAAACATAGAGAATGTGACCAAACATGACCTGTTTAAAGAATTATCATCCAAGTTCACTAATCCACGAAAATCCAATTATTCTCAATTCCGAAATAGATTAGCAATGCAAATGTATGGAACATCCAAACATGAATTAAACTACCCTGGATTATTCTAGTATAAAAATCGCATCAAATAATGAAGGAATAGAATTAAAAATGAAGATTTTCTTTTCTTTAATAAAAGGCATATTTTTCCCGAATTTCATCCATTTTTCTTTCCACAAACACTAAAGTTCCCACCTTCCCACCATTAAAATCCCACAATGTCATAAATTATACAGCTAAAATGAGCAGATTTTGACAGAAACAGAAAACAATCCACATTCTTGCAAAAAAATCATCAAAAACAAAAGAAAAAAATTTACCTGCGATCATCCAACCATTAGAGATTCGCCCCAACTTGTAGGCCAAAAACGCTTCCTAAATCCCAAGAAAACAAACAATTTAAGATGCGTGGACATAGAAAGCTACATGCGATAGGATTCCTTATCATCGCCAGAAGCAAGAATAAATTTCATTTAAAAAGAAAAAATAGATGTCCAAGTGAAACCTTATTTAGTTTACACAGTAACATTCGCCAAACTAACAGAGCCGACATTAAAAATGGAAAATTTTTTAGCACTCTTGTTTTTAATACTATGATCATTACATCATTAATATCCTTAAATTATAATATTAACACAAACTATCAACTTGTAATGCATTCAACACTGGGTGTTAATAGGTTCTCCTTTTAAGAATAATTTATTCTGATATTATTTATATACAAATTTATATACAAACAGTGGAAATTATCAAAAATGTAGTCAATCATTGGAATTTAAATCTTCAATGTTGATGAATTTATCAAAACTGCCAAAATCTTCAATATTGGACCATAAATGTTGATGAATTCATCAACGTTGAAGATTTAGGTTCCAGTATCAATGCCAAAAATGTTGATGAATTTATCAAATATTGGAACCTAAAATCTTCAATGTTGATACTGGAATTTATCAAACTTGATATTAGAACTTGGTACTTGAGTCAATCATTCAATGCTTAAGATTTATGTTTAAGAGAAATTCAAGTATCAATTGTCTCCAGAATGTTCTGCATTTGGAACTCAATCATGCTTCAGCTAAGAAGAATATCCAACCAATTTTCATTTAACAGATTAAAAACATCAACATTTCTTCAATATTGCTTATCAGGCAACAGTTTGTCTTCAAGTAAAAATTCCAAAAATGTATATAAATTAGCACCTAATTCCATCATATGCTAATATGCATGAATGGTACAAACATTACACAAAAAAGAGACGGTGGTCCATGCCAAACTGCCGTGAAGTAGAAAATCACATGTATCTTTTCATTTGCAAATACCAAAGTGAAACAAAATTAAACAAAACACATTTCTAATAACAACTTAAAATATTAAAAAACACTGACTCTGAGCCTTGTTGAGCGTAGTGTTGAAGGCTGCTTCAGACCCAATACCATGTTAGATGAAACTGAACAATTAATTAAAAACCCCATGAGAACCCATTAGCCAAAATATATGCTTACGAAAATCACTTAATTAAATTGGTTGTTGTTCTTTTAAACATTTGAACAAACATATGGTGTGTAGAAAAACTGGAGCCATTATCAACAAAGGCCTGCGAGACAGAGGCAAGATTTTTACCCTAAAAAGATTCCCATTGTAATGAAGCAAAAAATCCGAACCCAAAAACCTGGTATTTCAAATGTCGTGTATTAAAAATCTGAGGGATTTATGGTGACCCTAAAACAAAATCAGCATGATAAACATCATGATAAATAGAAGAAAGGGTCATCCTAAAATACTTATATCACATGTTATAAGCAATCTCATCATATCCGAAAAAGATATAAATTCACAAACAATAAAACCCCTAACCTGATTTCTGTAAGGATAGATGAACTTAAGAGACAGGTCCACGTATTTGCCTTTCATGATCCCACCCGGACCTCCCTTGAATCCGTATACAGTGCTCCCCTTCGCCTTTTCATGCAAGCAATCTATCAGAAACCAAAGGAAATTCATCAGATCATCATATAACAACATCAATTCAAACAACAGATAGAAGAATAAAAAGGAGACGATATTGTGGCCACCGGGGACCTGGCCGCCTGAGAGCACAACCCCGATCTTAAGGATTTCAGACATATCAGAAGGTGTGGATCTTCTGGTGACCAGCATCGTCGGTGCGACTTTCACGTGGCATGTTTTCATTGCCATTCCGATGACAAATTCTTAGAAAGGCAGCCTTGCCGGAGCAGTCTCAGCCTAAACGGGAGAGAATGAAAATGCAAGCTTAAACACCTGCAGAACATAAAACATGCATTAACATATGCCATCAACCATCGCTATGTATTAGCACATGCCCACATCTTAGTATCATAAGATAATCTGCTTGACCAACTTCATTCCTAAAGCCAACCTATGAAATTTCAACCAATAAACACCAAAAAAATAAAAACCCAAACCCTCACTGGATAATCATTAACATAAAACTCAATACCCAGATGTTATAATTGCCAAATAACTTAAAAACCAATGAAAAGAACAAAGAAAAACTGACAGCATAAACACATGACTCGACTCTGTATTGCAACACTCTTCCTTAAACATTATAATCGCTATTTTAGTGGCCATTGCCGATAATAGACTTCCACGACATTAAAAACATTAAACCAAACACAAAAGTGGCTTTTAAAATTCAAAAGAGCCCTATCTAATACATATTGAAATGAAAACCACACGAAATGTTAAAATGAAAATCAACACAACCCTAATTCCCGAAAAGTAAGACCGTCCCTTCCCAAATAAATGATAGAATAATTCACGCTACCAAACTACACAGTAAATCATAAATTACACAGTAGAAATAACGATTCTCACCTTCAATCAAAGACGGGGAAAACAATGATCAGGGCCCTACATTAACACCAAAACTAAATGCAAGAAAAAATCTTTTCCCCAATCAAACCCTAATGAGATAATAAAGCAGCAAGAACAAAACATTTATAAAATTCTTGTCCTTAAGCTTTTCCACAAACCCTAATGAGATAATAAATCAATTTTTAAGCTTTCTAATCGTATTACGCTATTTCAAACAGAACAAAACATTTATAAAAATCAGTAAACATTTATTAAAAATCAGCAAGAAAGCAAACAATGCAAAGATATAATTGAAATTTTTGTGTTCCATATTCTATAAAGATCTACCCTGATTTCACATTGTAATCAACACAAATCACAAAAGAAAAGGTCCATGTTACTCTAAATGATTCTCAGCCGATATCTAAATTTTGAGAACATGTGAACATATTTGAAAAAGGCAATATTGGATAATAATTGGTAATGAAAAGGTTACAAAAAGCCCTTTGTGTTAACAAAATCAGAAATATTGCAAGGTAAAAAAGAAACAGGTGTACATCTGTATCTCATGATTCAAGCCCAAAAGGTGAGCACCAAAAGCAAACAAAATTTCTACCTTTCCTCTCAAGACATGCAGGATTCAACAACAAAATGCCCAAATCATATCAAGAATCAAGACATGAGAGAATGGCATCAACAACAGAATTTTGAAAAATGAAGAATTAAGACATACCATTTGGATGTATTAAAAAAGATAAGGCTAGGACTCTAATTTTGCAAAATGAAGAATCAAGACATACCATTTTCACCAATTTGCAGGCAAATGCTTAACCAAAAAACATAGTTTTAATACAAATCTGAAATTTTGGATGTAGATTGTTATTGTATCGAAAATTTCCTGCATGTTGAAAATATAAATCATAGTTTGAAAGTGATACAAATCTGGAATTCATGAAAGCATCTAAATGAAATCATGTTGAAAATATAAATCTGGAATTCAAATCTGTTAATTTAAAATCTATTAATTCCACAATTGTAAATCTATTAAAATATGAAAGTGATACAAATCTAGATTTCTTGAAAGCATGTTAATGAAAGCATGTTGAAAATATTCAAATCTGGAAATGAAAGCATGTTGAAATTTTTTGAAATTTTTTGATGCAGTTTCGGTTTTGATGCAGGTTCGGTTGTGAAGCAAATCTGAAATTTTTGGGCTTGAATCATATCAAAATTCTGTTAGATGCATCAAAATGGTATCAATGTCTTGAGAGTCAACATGGAAATGGTTTGTCTTGATGCATCAAAAATTATTGATATCAATGTCTATCATGTCTTAATCATATCAACATATCAAAATTTTTGGCTTGAATCGATGCAACTATGATTTTTTCGTTCATGATTGGTGAAAATGGCGAAAATGGTATCAAGAAATGATAGAATTTTGCAACAACAAAATGCCTGCAAATTGGTGAAATTGGTATCAAGAATGCCCAAAACATATCAAAACTGGAATGCAGAATTCTATAACTTTCAAACTATAATTTATACTTTGCAACAACAGAATTTTGCATGATATCATTTTCAATCTGGATTTCATGTCTAGACATGCAACAACAGAATTTTGCAACAGGATTTGTTTCACTTATTCCAACAAAAGAGCTAGCTAAAATAGAGCAGAATCCTGTTGCAATCATTAATTCCAACATGATTCTATTGTTGGATGATTACAACAAAAGAGCAGCATTTTGTTGCAAAAGAGCTTGCCATAATCTGGATTGCTTGGAATAATGAATATGGAAAGACATGAATGATTTTAATTAAAGAAATAAAAACAGAAAAGGTATTAAAAATTCATTGCTGAAATAAGACCCACTTAATATTTTGAAGGATGTAGCCATTTTAAGATGTCCACAAAAAAAGACCCATTGTTCATAATAACAAATTGCTGAAAATTGCAATATAGTTCTTATGCAACATGATGGTATTAAAAATGCATACATATACTCAACAACAATATAAATTTGATGATATTAAAACATGATGGTATTAAAAATGCATACATATACTCAACAGCAATATAAATTTGATGGTATTAAAACACATGGTGACAACAGAGACAATTTAGTTTCGTATTTGATCCAGTTGCATTATATTATTAGTTGATCTTCATCAGGATAAGTTTATTGTCTTCCTAAATATTTATGGGATTTGTCCTTCACTCTATAGCGAGAACATCACGTGTTCACGCTAGTTACATACAAACCATCTCAACAATCCATATAAAGCATGCCGCAAAGCATATGTTTACCCCGTTATTTGGCTGAATCAATATCGTTAAAAATAAGGGGTTGAAGTACAAACCATGAACCATCGGGCAATTGCATCTTTTCAATGAACTTAGTTGCTTTCGTGATGCTATTCTCTATCTCTTTTCTTCGGTGCCCTGGATAACTTTTTTAAATAATGCAAGTGATTGGATCACTGCCGATGTACATTCAACTTATCTGCAATTGCATGTTTTTTGATGGAAACAAATTAACAAAACTTGGACAAATGAAATCACTTAAAAAAGTTTAAAGTGACTAAATCTTACGAAGTCTTAATCATTAGGCCCTCAATCATTTGTTCAGGATTGATAACCTGAATAGAAAAATATGACATTAGAATATGGATACATTAGAATTTTGGTTAGAATGATTTTATGTTAAACATTACTACAATGATATACAGAATTAGACATGATCACATCTCGTGAAAGCGTTGCCATCCATGGCGCTGGTGGGTTCGCCTTCGATGAAACTCCCCTTTTGATCATCTGAAAAGGACCCGTCATCAAATTTTATCAAAAATGTATACATAACAAAATTACAAAATCATGACACGAAATGAAGTCAGTATCTAGTTTCTATTTAAAAAAAATTAATAAGCAATAATATTGTTCAAGATAAATAACCCCAATCATACACAACAAAGTTCCACACTCTACCTCAAATGACCAGCAAGCAGGCTAATTGGCATAAACCAATCCAAATTCCCAAGCAGTGATGGATAAAAAGAAATAGACACATTTATTAGACGAACCAAAAACGTGAGTGTACATACTTAAAAGGAACCATATTGCATAAAAACACGCAAAAAATCATGGCTTACCTGATTGAGAAATCTAATTTTCTATTCATTTTATTGAAATGAGAGATGAAATGAAATCCATTGAGATGTTGGAAGAATTCCCTCTAAGAAAGAAGTCACATGTAGTCATAATGCTTTAAATTAATTGAAATAAAATAAAATAAAATCACATGCAGTCACATGCAGTCATAAAATTGTCCTAGGCAGACAGAAAGAGCTCTTTGCAATTCTAAAGAGAATATCACATGCAGTCATAATGCTTTCAAGGTCACCGATGGAGAAAACAGTCCAGGTCATGCCAACAACTTCTTACGTTTTGTCTTATAAATTTGTCAAAAAAATCACATTATAGCAAGCTCGAATCACATTATACAAAGGAACTTTCCTAATCATCTTCTCAAAGATGCTAAATTTCAAGCATATACCTTGATTCTAAAGAAACCCTAAGCAAGCAACCCAAACCAAATTACAAACTGAGCAAACCAAACAGCAAGGAGAAGGAAAGATTGTAAAGAAACCCTAAGCAAACCAAACAATAAAGCCCCATTAAACAAAAGATTACTGGGTAGGGAATCAAATTGCATCGTCTTAAATAAAGGAGTGAAAATCTCACAGCAAGGAGAAGCGATTCTTTAGCAGAGAGCCTCTTCATCTCCTTCGCATAATTATTTTAAAAATCTGTAAGATCGAAGAACGGGTTGGGGTTGATGACGACGGGAGAGGGAACCCCCACACTCTCACTTCTCCCTATCACTTCTCCCTCTTTCCTTTTCCCTGCATCCAAATCGTCTGAAGGCGTCGAGGGCCGTGAGATCTCAGGCAGTGGGCTTTTGGGGCAGGGGCTGAGAGAGAGAGAGAGAGAGAGAGCATCCAAATTGAAATTCTTTTTGTTTTCAACTACAAATTTCAAATTGAAATTTTCAAACAACCCAAGTTTCCCCCCCCCCAAACTTATAACCCTTATTCAATATCTCTTATCCAATATCTCTTATCCAATATCTCTTATCTAAAAACTCATCATAACATCCCTCATTTTTATAACCCAAATACAATTCAAACCCTTATCCAATTTCTCTTATCCAAAAACTCTTATCCAATAACCCATGATAACATCCCTGTTTTATAATATAGATAGATAGATATATATATATATATATATATATATATATATATATATATATATATATATATCTATCTATCTATATTATAAAAGAGGGATGTTATCAAGAGAAATTGGATAAGAGATATTGGACAAGAGAAATCGGATAAGAGATATCTATATTATAAGAGAGGGATGTTATCAAGAGAAATTGGATAAGAGATATCTATATTATAAAAGAGGGATGTTATCAAGAGAAATTGGATAAGAGATATTGGAAAAGAGATATTGGAAAAGAGATATCTATATTACAATTGAGGGCAGATTTTGAATTTGTCCTATGTGGCAATGTCACATCAAGTTTTGGAGGGAAATTTTTGGGTTGAAGAGAAATTTGTTGGGAATACACAAAAACATTGAAATTAGGAATAGCCTTTTGATGTTAGTTATGAAAAAAATGTTGTGTACACACACACAATCTCATCTTGGAAATGAACGTAAGTTGTGAGAGAATGAACGCGGGAGATGCTGCCAACTCATTGATCCGCGTTGCAAAACTCTGTTAAATTTCGATCACATCTGCTGATAATTATTGATGTTTGTTTAAAATTAGTGGATCCAAGATTTTTAAATGAACAGTGTCCAAGGGCACGTGTTATATGTATATGAAGCCCGCGCCGAAGGCGTCCGCTAAATTTTTTAACGCTGATTTGTTGTTCCGCGCCCCTATGGCACCCTCGCCGAAATTTTTGTTTTACGTCGAATTTGTTGTTCTGCGCCAAAGACACCCACGTCAAATTTGGTGTTCTGTGTCGAAGGCGCATGCGCTGAATTTGTTGTTCCGCGCCGAAGGCGCCCGCGCTATTTTTTAACGCTGATTTGTTGTTTCGCGCCTAAGGCACCTGCGTCGAAATTGTTGTTTTACGTCGAATTTGTTGTTCTGGGCCGAAAGCACCCACGTCGAATTTGGTGTTCTGTGTCGAAGGTGCATGCGCTGAATTTGTTGTTCCGCACCGAAGGCACCCACGCCTAAGTCGCCTTTGTCGCTAAATATTGTAAGCTAATTTGTTTTTCTTTTAAATTTTGGCTTTGAAAAAAATTTCGGGTAACAAAAATTTCTCAAGGGAAAATCTTAAATTAATCGTGCCCACGGGCACGGGTTATGACTAGTATATATATATATGGAAAGTTAGTAGATCTTTATTGAGAGTGAAATATACAATACAAATAGGTAGGCATGAGGAAGCAGTATAAAGAGGATAGGGCACAAGCGTCGTCACTCTTTAATAAAGCTTCCTCATCCTAGAGCAATCTGTACAAGAATGATGTATAACAAAGCTAGCCCAAATCACGGAACTCCCAATTTGAAAAGATAGCTGATTCAGCCTCATTGGAAGGATCGTGGCCTATCATAGCAATTCGGATGTCCGCTGCAATATCTTCAAAGATGTAAGTTTTCCCCCTACTTTCCCCCTCAAAGATCCTCCTATTACGTTCCCGCCAAATATGCCAAACGATAGCAGAAAGAGTAGTTTTTGCCAATCTGCTCACCACACACTTCCCCCCAAAATGCGACAAGTAAAAGCTACCAACCTCTCCAATGGTAGAGCCAACCTGAGTGGTAACATTCAGTTTTAGGAGAGACCTTTTAAGAAGGTAACTGGAGAATGGGCAAGAGAAAAATAGGTGATTTATATCCTCAATGTTATCCTCACCACACAGAACACAATTGAGAGGCAAATTGAGCCCCCATGTACTGATAATGTCCCTGGTTAGCAGCTTACCCCTGAAAGCACGAAGCAAAGTGATTGCCCATTTCGGAATATGGCCAGGGAACCAAACCAATTTCTGAAACCGGAAAGGTATTCTACGAGACCGGGCCCCTTCCCAAGCTTCACTGAACTTGAAGTGTTCATCATTCCCATAGGCAGGACCCCTACTGCGGCAGAGCATAGAGGGCGCCCAGGCCCATTGATCCGACCCACATGTCGCAGCCGCCTTCGCCAAGTAGGTGCGGACCTCCGCAAGGTCTGGATGATTAGCCCACGCCCCTTGGCTCCAATACTCACAAACCCTCTTCATTGAGGAGTCATGGGGAACCGCTACCAAATTTACAAGAGGTCCACAGTCTAGCCAATAATCGTGCCAAAAAAGTGTAGATCGCCCATCTTTCACCACTCTCCTGATAAGCTTGCTGGAAATATTTCTGCAGTGCAACATGTGCTTCCAAGTACCTGAGTGTGTAACTAAACCCTTTACCGCAAAGAACTCGTGGGCCACACCATATCTTCCTCTCATATGCCTTGCCCATAAGCTATTGGAGGTAAGAAATCTCCACGTTAGCCTAACACCTGCAGCAACATTTAGATCCTCCAGTAGCCTTAAACCAACTCCCCCCTCAGCCTTAGGGGTTCATATATCAGCCCAACCCCAAGCTCGTGAAGAACCCATAATGAATCGCCTGCAAAGAGCTGAAATTTCCCTTACAATGGAAATGGGCATACGAAAGGCCTGCATCCAGAACGCCACCATACCATATATAACTGATTTAACTAGCTCAATCCTCCCCGAAATTGATAATAAGGACGAAGACCAACCCAATAATCTCCTCTTGCACTTATCCACCAGTCTGCTGTACATAGGGCCTTTGGGATACTTGGAGGATAAGGGCAAGCCCAGGTAGGTGGAAATGGTAGTGGAAATTTTAATGCCTAGAGAATCCGCAAGAGCAAACTTGTTCTTAGTCCCCTTACTAAATAGTGCAGAACTCTTATTCCAATTTACATCAAGGCCAGTAAAACTTTTAAATTCTAGAAGTAGAGATTTTATGCACCTGAAAGATTTGAGATTAGCTCTGCAGAACACAAGCATATCATCAGCGAATAGAAGATGGGAGATGGAGCATCCACGTCTCATAGGTTGAAGGTAACCACTGCCAAGAGCTTTAGACATCAAAAGGGAGAATGCTTCCATAGCAATAACAAATAGGAACGGGGAAAGGGGGTCTCCTTGCCTAATACCCCTGTTGCCATCAAAATACCCCACAGGTGCACCACGAATCATAACTGAAAATGTGGGAGTAGAAATACACTCACCAATCCACCTTATAAATACATACGGGAAGCCCATCTGGCCCAAGAAGTAGAGTATAAAATCCCGATTAATAGAATCAAAAGCTTTCCTTATATCAAGCTTCAGGCAAGCCCTGGCCCCCATAGGATTGCTGAAGTCTCTTAGCTGTTCGTGGGCGATAAGGATGCAGTCAGATAATAATCTTCCCTTAAGGAAGGCTGCTTGGTTAGGTGAGATCAGATCATGAATAACCACCTTTAGACGATTGCATATAATTTTACTGACAATTTTATATATAACATTGCAGCATGCGATGTGCCTGTAGTCACCCAATGAGGAGGCGTTAGAATTCTTAGGCACAAGGGTGAGATGGGTATGGTTTACCTGCCTCAAGAGAGAACCCGAAGTGAAGAAAGATTTGATCGCCAATGATACATCCTCCCCTACCAGATACCAGTAATGTTGAAAAAAATGCGCAGTGAAACCATCAGGACCAGGCGCCTTGTCTGGTCCCAGCTGAAAAACAACGTTTTTAATTTCCTCGTCAGAGATTCTTCTAATTAGCCAGTTGGATGCCTCATCCGTTAGGATACGCTTCGGAGTAAGAGTGGAGAATGAGCCTTCATAATGAGATTGATTATATAGATCCATATAAAAATCAAGAGCATCCTTTTTAAGAGCATCATAAGAGGAGAATTGCCTTCCAAGAGAATCCACAAGATAACTCAGATTGTTGTGGCTTTCCCTGGATTTCATTGCATTATAGAAAAATTTAGAATTGCGATCTCCCAGAGTGATCCATTCTTGGCGGCTTTTTTGACGTAACATCTCCTCTTCCAGACCCATAGCATTTGCCAACTCCTTCATCGCCCCTTGTTCAAGGGCCTGGAGAGAAGCATCCATGTGCAAGAGAGGGTGATTCCTAATCACCTCAAGCTGGGTACGGTTTTTGGACACTAGCTTGCTAGCATTATAAATGGAGGACCAACTGCGCAGTAAAGGTTTAAGTCTTCTTAACTTCTGGGCCAAACAATACATCGGGGTACCTGAAGTATAGCCTCCCCAGCTCTCCTTGATAATATCAGAAATCCCTGCGCATTTCGTCCAGTAATTAAAAAACTTGAAAGGCTTTGGTTCGGATGGTACCTGGGGGTGAAGTCTGACAATCATAGGAGAGTGATCACTTGTAAGCGGGTCTAAGTACTCCGTAAATGAATCAGTCAGCAAATTCAGCCAATCCCCACTGACAAAAACTCTATCAAGACAGGCAGAGATCCTCCCCAGCCCCCCTCTATTATTGCACCAACTGAATTTCCGCCCTATACTCTTGAGTTCATGAAGTTGGCAAGCAGATATACAATCATTGAAGTTAAATAGAGACTTTTGATCCAGACGACGTCCACCTGCCTTATCAGCAAAAGATAGCACACAGTTAAAATCCCCAACGACCATCCAAGGTCCCATACTAAGCTTGTCCGCATCTTTCTTAAGCGACTCCCATAAACTTCTCCTCTCCCCCTCAGTGTTACGGGCATACACTCCAGTAAAGCAACAAGATAACCCACCTGAGTTAGCGTAAGAGGCGGTGATATGCTGATCTGAAGAAGAGATCAAAGTAATACACCATATTGAAGGGTCCCAGGCCATCACAATCCGACCCCCAGTCGAAAAGTCCAAGTTATTGATAGATAACCAGTTTTTTGGAATTACGGAAGAGTTTTTACCCGTAAAGGACTTGAGTTTTGTTTCAAGGAGAAAGATGACAGATGGTTTAACTGCAGATAATCTGTCTCGAAGGTCTCTACGACGTACCGGGTTATTTAAACCCCTAGTATTCCATATGAATACTGTCATTGAGCAACCGTATGTTTGGGAGTACACCCCTGAAATCTGGAACTCATCCTAGCTCCGACATCAGCAGGGCACTCTGACTTCTTCCTCGCCTTCTTCACTTCATCTGCTTGCTGCAGAGAAATGATCTCCTCAGCCACCCAGATTGGGTTATCTACAGCAAGCACCTACGGTACACGGTCAATATCTTCCATGGAACCCTCAAGCAGTGAAGGCAGAGGAGTGGGGACCTTCGGCCCTCTCAAATCCGACCCATATGTAGGGTCAACATTCCCCATACTTCCCAGCGCCTGCATCAAAACCGGCCCATCTGTGGTGACCTTCGTCCCTCTCAAATCCGGTTCTGCCACCGCGTTCACAGCGCCTGCATCCGATAGAGTATCCTCCGTACTTCCCCGAGCTGAAGCCATAGCAACCAATTCGGGATGCACCGGTTCACCAACTTCCTGAGGACATTCCCAGGGCTTGCCTTCACCTTCAGGCAGATTAGTCACCACCTCGGCAATCAAGGCCTGAGGCAGATTAGGCATCAGAGAAGCATGCTTATCTCCTCCACCCGATATTACAGACTCCGCCTTCTCATGTCCATCCCCTACAGCCTTCGAATTTGTAATCCTTGTACTCTCCAAATTCTCTATATTTGAAGTGCCAGTATTCATTAACCCAGTTTTCAAACCAACCAAAGTGTCATTTGATTGGATTGAAGGGTGCTCTACCATTACCGGGCACTGGGCGTTAGTGTGGCCAAAGCAGACACACTTACTACATCTAGGGGGCTCTCCTTCGAATTTTGCCACAATGGTTATTATTCTCCCCCATCCAGCTCCACCTCAATAGATTTCCGTAAAGGGGAGAGGGCTTCCACCTCTACAAGACAACGAGCGTAAGTGATCCTCTCTAGGTTTGCAGTGGAACGGTCGAGGCACATCGGTGTTCCAACGACAGAGGCAATAATATTCAGTGTCTCCAGATTCCACATATAAAGGGGAAGCCCATGCAGTTGCACCCAAACAGGTACTGAGGTCAGAATATCTCTATTGTGACGAAGATTCAAATTCCATTTCTTCAATACTACCAACCGACCATCAAATAGCCAAGGACCCCCTTTCAAGACCCGTTCACATTACTCCACAGACTCAAATCTGAAATAAAAGAATCCGTTATCTTTGCTATAAACCTGCACCTTCTTCTTCAATCGCCATAGCCTCTCCATCCAAGCTACAATTTGTCCATAGAACGGGACATCCCCCAGCACATAGCCCACAAGAGTATCACGCCATCTCTCCGCCCCCCGTTCTACCAAACTTCCAGGGACCCTCGCATGAGGAATACCATCCGCAGACAGTAGTGGAGGGACCAAAGTCATTGCCAGATCTGACCCATAAGTCCTTCTCTCAGCACAAACATCCAGCCACGTTCTTTTCTCCATACTAGTGTTAATTGTAATCGGAACCTTAGGCCTAGGAGGCAAAGAGTCAAATACCTTAGGAGCAGAAGCAATTGTCTTCTCCAACTGGGACATACGAGGAGCCCTCAGGATGGCCCTTGGGCGCCCTCTAAACGATTCTCCAGAAGAGCCACGGCCTCCATTATCAAACCTCACCCGACCACCTTGAACAGATCTGACCCTGCCTCTCCGGACCTCCTGCCAACCGTTGTTAAATCCCCCATTTGGAGCCCTCGCCGGCGGAAGAGATCCACCCTTAGCCCCACCGCCATCGCCCTTAGCCCCACCGCCATCGCCCTTAGAACTGCCGCCATCGCCCTTAGAACCGCCGCCAACCGCAACTCCCCGAGATCCGCCGCCAAGATCTGCCCCAACCGCAACTCCCCGAGATCCCCCCACCGCAGCGCCTATGAAGCCTCGGCCATCCTCACGAGAAGAGCCTGCCCCGCATCACCCTTAGCTTTTCCAACAAGGATCCATCGTGATTCGGAGATTTTGACAGACCCGCCGCCACCAGCGTCCTGATCGCCACCGGAATTTTCGGCCAACTTTCTCAATTGCCTATATTATATATATATATATATATATATATATATATATATATATATATATATATATATATATATATATATATATATATATATATGGAAAAAGGGGATCTAAGGTGCCTCCTTAGATGAAAATCTAAGGAGGCGCCCCCATTTCCCCCATCTCCTACAATTTTTTTGGAAATATTTTTTCATGGCGTTATTGTTCACATCATGGATGATCAACATACCAAATTTCAAGGGATTCCAATACTTTTTGAGCCACCATCTACCCCTTACAACTTCAACGGTTTGAAAACGTGCTTAAAACCCCACGAAGTTGCAAGGGGTAGATGGTGGCTCAAATATTATTGGAATCCATTGAAATTTGGTATGTTTATCATCCATGAGTTGAACAATAAACCTATGAAAAAAAATTTCAAAAAAAATGTGTGAGATGGGGGGAAATGGGGGCGCCTCCTTAGATTGAATCTAAGGAGGCACCTTAGGATCCCTTTACCCTATATATATATATATATATATATATATATATATATATATATATATATATATATATATATATATATATATATATATATATATAAATATAAAACACTAATATAGAAAAACCAGTCGTTACATCCTACCCACCTTAGAAAAAAGTCCGTCCTCGGACTTTCTAACATATCTAGTCGCTCTAGTAACTACCCCAATCATATAACATTCAATCAGGTATAGTTATTACAAGTGCTTATATTCCCACTAGGTAATCAAATATTAACACTACTAGCATGCATCATCCACGCACATCATACTCTTATACCTATCATAGCCATTCATACTCATATATGTATCTCAATCATATATATACACATACATCCCTTATGTAGTTATTACTTACCTAGCACAAAACAATAGTCCATATACTCACAACCAATTAAATAGTTCACACCTACCTATGGACAAGGCAATAAGAATACACTACTCCTTATATCTCCTAGTATACATCCAATACCAAACACGTCAACACACGTAATCACACCACACCATCTAAACTCAAGTTATTATATTTAATATACTTCCACCATCATTATAATTTCACAATTTATAGCCATTCCAATACATGCAAATATTTTACTATAACTTCACATCACATACGGCCCTATAATTATACCCACGACACGCCACACATATTATAGTCACCAAAACTTATAACTAAGCATATACTTACCCGTGCATGGTGCACACCCACACACGCTAACATTTCATTCATATTTACCAATCATACGATTATAAACTCAGTACATCGACACGCTTAGTCTTAGCTAGCACATATATGTATTCACGCAGGCAAGCCCCCTTAATAAATAACCATACCACAAGACCAACACCTATAACTATATAGTGGTTTAGTGACCCACAATCATGTGCGTAACACAACCGGACATAAACAATCTAAACATTATACATACATCATCCATCACTATACACCAACCACATACAAATACACCAACGTACATAGAGTATACCCACTCAAGCTTGAGTGAGACTCAAAATCATAGCAAAATAATTCCATATACATAACACAGCATCCATACATATACCAATACTATCTAATGCATACACGTCTACCAACATAACCATATACATATCAAAATATCAAACACCCTTAATATCTAATCAGGTAATACCACATATTTCAATCACTTCATATACCATGATATTATTACAAACATCTGCACACCTATAATTACAATACTCACCCTAATAAATGCTGTCATTGTATGGTCACATACATGTATCATATATTCATACCCTATCCATCCATCTATAATTGGCACATCAATACACTTACTTCATCCATTAGTTAAGATATGATGTAGTCGGGTATACCTCATGGTATACACGCATACGACATCTCATAAAAACAAGTAATACCAATCAAACAATTATAATCCTACTATAATATGTATATCACACTTATACTCATACAGCTAATACATAACTACCTACACACAACATACCAATACCAACCACAAACAACTTCATATGCATCATGGAATTTAATACACTACGACGACACATCAAATTACACTAATGGGGCCCACCAAACTATATTAAGGTTGACATGGCGATGACAAGCTCTATTGGCTAGACAAAAAGGAAAGAAACTGGAATCAAAAGCGTAACGAATAGAAGGATCGAAAAGCATGAGAACGGTCGTGTAATGATGTAATGATGCTCCATTAGGATACATGGAAAACAGTGTGTAAAAGATATAAGTTAAAATGAAGAGTACGAAACCGGTCGATAAAATGAGTTGTTCGAAATAAGTTTGAGTCGAATATATATAATAAGAGGAAATGGTTTATTTAGCTTATATAAAGCTATCACGAGTAAAAGTAAATCATTTACACGAACATATCGGGCGTATGTTAGAAAATGTTATGCGGCAGTAGTTTAAAATTTTTGGGAAAAAGTTTCGAGGTTCAAGGAATGAAATCAGATCAAATATAGTGTAGAGGGTTTATGCTCATGCCAAATGTTTTTCCAAGTCTTAAAACTGAAGAGAAATTCCAACAAACCGTATTGAAAGTACTTTTTAGAGAATCCGGGTTCGCCAGTAGAAACTGATTTATACAAGGGTCTTAACACACGAGCACAATGAACGTAGTACTGATATATAAAAATAATTGTAGTTCTATTCTAGAAATCATTTTTAGAAATATGTATGATGAATGGAAAGGTAGTAACATCTTAGTAGTATGGAAGTAAGTGGGAGGATATACATACATAGAATTATTAAATTGGTAATAAAGCTTTAAAACCGAATTATGGAGGTCTAAATCAGGAAATGGTTTCGAAAAGTAATTTTACGAAAATCTGAACTAGGGAAAACGTTGAGCATAAAATCGACTTGCTGAAAGCTGAAGTCCCATGTGACTTGAAATGTATATAAGAAGTAAGCACGATACGGTATTCGAATAAGTTTTAATGGCATAAGTAAGAAAATAAAATTATAATTCATGTTAGAAAAAACAGAAGTACGGTTCAGAATAAAATTGGTATATGAAAAGTGGCAAGACATTTATATCGATATGAAAATATATGCTGGAAAATATTATAAACTAATAATCAAAAATCTCGACAAAAGTTTCAATGTTTAGAAAAGAACAAATAAATTTAAGTCGCGAAAGAGTATGAAATCTAATATATATATTAAAAGTTTGCGAACAAATTTAAACTTAGCGAAAAAGAAACATTGAAAATACTTTTAGGGGAAACAAGGATTTGCCACAAGAACGGGTTGGTATAAAGACTTTGAAGTACGGGTACGACAACTTATAATTAGTATATATTCATAAATTAATTGGAGTTCTATTTATCTTGAAAGAAGTACTTTAAAGTACGTATGGTAAATAGCTAAAATGAATTTCGCAATATTAGAAAAGGTGGTATATCGAATTATCGAAATAGTACTAAAGTTTAAAATCAAGTGCGGACGATATATGTTAGAAAAATAGTTACAAGATAGTAATTTAAAATTACGACCAAATAGTCTTCAAAATCTAAGAATGACTTTTAGCTCAAACGGAAGTAATGGAAATATACTGAAAGAATGTTTAAAACAAAATTTAAATCGAGTGGAAACTTTTAATAAGGAAAATTTGAAAACGACTTTGGAAGAATCAAGATTTGCAACGGGAAAGATTTGAAAGGTCAACGATAATAGTAAGGAGGGGATCATGTGAATCAAGGGCAATGAATGTGGTTGTGTGAGGCATGCACCTAAATTACGATTCAAGAAAACTACGACGAAAACCTACGGTCAGTAACACCGAAGTGTAGTGACCAGGAAAAGACTGAATCAGAGGGTCCTAATCATCGGTCGACTAAAGGTCAAGGGAAATTTAACACTAAGGCTTCCTAGTGGCTATAGTATATTAGAGGCCTCAGGGAAGGTTCTAAGAGGATCGAGATCATGTTCTGTTGGGCCCGAAATCGATGAACCCAAGCGAATCGGCTAAAGAAATCCTAGGAATCTATCATGGTCAGAGCTAGACAGGAACCACTAAGGTAACTCTTAAGACTATCATATCAATCACTAGCATGGAGTCTAACAAACAATCAGGGGCCTCTAACTAGCAAGCACAAACTCCTAACTAAGTCTCACGATAGTCCTGACCTAATGGATTTCCTATCAAGCTGGGACAGGTGCTCTAACACGTCTACTAGCCACCTAAGACATAGGAACGCTAAAAACATAGACTCCTGGCTTATAATTTGGATGTTCTAATTTATTTAATGGACATTCTATAATTATTATCGTTGTTCCGATAGTTCGCATTTGCAAATGGACCTGCATGGGCCACCAATAAAACCTGTCACGCCCCGCTTCCCAAAAATGTGGAGGCGAGACGTGAGAAGGTCCTCTCAGACTTGAAGCTGCAAGGCTAAAAGCCCGATAAGCGTCAATCAACAATAATCTGGCAGGTCCTTGCAACGCAATACGAAACAACGATAAGAATAATGAAGTGAGACAATAACCAATTTATTCAATCTCAGAATATCCATAAAATAAATTACAATATCACAGAAAAGCCACCAGGCTCAAAAGGAAAAGCTAAGGCCCAAACATGGCCAACAAAGTATAACATACAAGCAAGGGTGCCATGCACCAACAACTAACAGCAAACCTAAACAAGGAAGAGAACACAAGCGACCTCTAAGACTGGTCACCAATGACCACAAACTCCTCCTCGGCAACCATTGGCTCAGCGCCAGCAAACACTACGTCCTCCGCAGCACTCTCAGGCTCGGGATCTAACACGTGTCACCCAAAAGAGTAAAGGGGCACATGTCCGCAAGTCTAAAAGACTTGCGCAAAGAAACTGAAAGAAAGGTAAACTAACAACCTAGCAGTTATAGTATGGTGCATGGCATGGCAAGTATCGTATGGAAGTAACAAGTAAAGTACAATTAGCAAGTAACAAGTGGTAGGTGTGACATGTATTGTCGAGTAACAAGTACAAGGGATCACCCACACACGTGTGAGTGCCCTATTGCCTGCAGGCTATGTTCAAGTACAAGGGATCACTCTCACACAGGTGAGTGCCCTATTGCCCGCAGGCTATGTTCAAGTACAAGGGATCACTCACACACAGGTGAGTGCCCTATTACCTGCAGGCTGTGTTGAGCTCGTTTTCTGGACCACGAGCCAGAATCTTATTTGGCCTAGGGTTGTGCCTGCAAAGCAGGTGCCTAGCCGGAACAAATAGCACAAGTATGTAGCGGTGCTACGCGATTATGATGAGTATTCGAGTATGTAATAACATGAGCAGATATTCGCGTACCGTTAATAGAAATTAAACATGACAGGCAAAATGCAATGACATGAACAGATATTCGCATACCGTTAATAGAAATTAAACATGACATACAAGCATGATGAGGGTGACGGATCTAGCTTCGTTGTCAAACTAGATCAATGGCGTCTAGACATCTATCCTTTCACTGTCTAGTCTCTTTTACGCTAAATCAAGGTAATGGCCTAAGGACATGGCCCAAATCAAGAGATGCAAGTTTCACTTGCCTGATACCGACGAGGACGGTCGACAAGCACGTCACACAAATGTTATCTACGGTGAATGGATCACTGCTATAGAGAAACAACATTAGAAATGATATCTAGAACCGGTTTCTTAATCGAATCCTACGATGTCTAATAACCATTTTTATTAGGGTTTCACAATATCAATGTGGGTTATGAAAACATTAAAGGATCGGGCACTACCGTATAGAAGCGGAAGATCGATGCCGAGCAAACACGGCAATGGATGAACGATCCGGGAACCACGGCTCAGATCTGGAGCGATGGGGAAAACCTGGAGAAAATGGATTAAAGGGGGTTTTGGGGAGTTTTGGGGGTTTTGGGGAGTTTTGGGGAGTTTTTCGGCGACCTAGAGGTGATGGCCGGCCTAAATGGAGAGGGGGAGAGGCTCTTGATGAAGGGGAAGAGCTAAAGGAAGGTTGGGGAAAATCAGAGGTCAAGGGGGAAGGAAAGAGGCCAGGAGAAGAGAAAGAAAGAAAAGAAACGAAGTGGGGTTTAAATAGAAAACGACCTGGCGGCCGCCCGAAAATTAGGGTTTCGACACTGATTAGTCGGTCAAAGAGCAACATCTGACCGACTAGTTTGGGAACTAGTCGGTCGGTTGACCAACGCAGACCGACTAAGTGTAAACTGTAACTCCTGACGAAAAATAGGATTTAAATTTAGTCCGTCAAAGAACAACTACTGACCGACTAGTTTCTCATCTAGTCGGTCGACGAACGTTCTTAGACCGACTAAGAATGAATAGTACTTGGTATCAAAAATGATCATAGAGCTAGTCGGTTAAAGAACGATTGCTGACCGACTAGTTTCTCATCTAGTCAGTCGACGAACGTTCTTAGACCGACTAACGATAAATAGTAACTCCTGAATAATTGATTCAATGAACTAGTCGGTTTGAGAAGAGTTCCTGACCGACTAGATTGGAATCTAGTCGGTTGGTTCTCCTTCTTGAACCAACTAACGTGCACGGAAAGTGCCGTATTGAAGCGCGAAGCTTCGGAAAGATTCCTACGGCTTCTAAGATCAACCTATCTCTAAGATATGAGAGATATGAAGCTCGTCATGAGTGATTTACTCCAAGCTCAACGATCTAAGGAAGAAGCTAGGAAATCACAACAAAAGGAACGAAAGTGAAAGCTACGGAGACGGAAATCACACGCAAGGAAAAAATCCACCAAGACATATATATATATATATATATAGGGTAATCTTCCGCTGCGAAATATTCGCACTGCTACAGTGCGTGCGAAAGCCGAGCGTGACCGTCCGATGGAACAAACTCAGATCTGAAGGCTGAGGATGATTTTCGTCGTTGGAGTGGGGCCCAACATCAATTCTCCTCGCGTTGGGGTGAGTACGACCCCATTAAATGCCTTGGGAACTGAAGACAGCTTTTTATCCGCTCCCCCTTCTCGCTCGTTCTCCGCCACTGACAGATCGCCGACCCGACCTATCACTCCCTCCTCTCTCGTTCCTCCGCCAACGACAGATCGTCGACCCACCGCTTCGCCTACTTCGCCTCACGTTCCTTCCATTCGTTTCTTCCGCCATCAAGAGATCTCTGCCACCGCCAAGGATTCCGCTATCGTTTTCGCGAAGAAGATCGAGATCTGGGTCGCTCGGGTTCCCCTCGTTCTCGTTCCTCCTCCATCGTTCTGGTTTGCGCAGTGGATTCGATGTCGTTTTGGCAAAGAGGTCGCCACCCCCGCCGTGGATTCCTCTCGTTCCTCTGCCACCGAGATATCGCCGCCCCCCGCCGTGGATTCCGCAACACCACTGCTTCTTCCACTCCCCCAGCTCCGCTCACTTCTCCCACCACTGCAGCTCCGCTCACTTCTCCCCCCACCCCCCTGCCGAATTGCCCACTTCGCATATTTGCCCCCGTCGCCTTGCCCACTTCACAGTTGAAAGAGTGAAAGAGAAGGAGAAGAGAGGCAAAGCGGCCATTGGCTGAGGCAGCTTGGGACGATTGGAGTGGTGGTGGCCTTGCCTGACATTGGATTGGCCATCATAGGCTTCGGATTGCTGGAGGAATCTGTTTTGTTGTGCCAACATGAGTCCATTATTGCTTGTTCACGATTAGGATCTTTGAGTTCTGGAGTTGTATCTGATGGCAGTGTTTTTTTCAGGGTTATTATGTTCAGCTATATGTATGAAGTTTTTGTTGACTGTAATGCTAAAATGTGATATTTGCATTTGAAAAAATTTGATGCAAGGAATTGAACATTAACAAGACCAAAATGTAATATCTGTCAAAAAGAGTACCAAATGACAAGGGTTTTAAGTTGCATGATCTTTTTTCATACATGAGAAACTACGTTGATTGATCTTTTACACCATGTGTTTCGGTTCTCTGCACAGTAGCTTGTTTTACAAAACCTTTTGTGTTGTGGGCTGACAAAGAAGGATGGAAAGCAGTTTTGCCTTCAAAGATCGAACCTTCAGCAAAATGTTTCCCTTCAAAATGTTTCCTCCTAGTACAGTAGCTTCAAAGATGGAAATCAGTTTTGCCTGCACGGTAGCTTATCTCCTCCTAGCAAAATGTTTCCCTTCAAAGATCGATACAGTTTTGCCCGCAGGATACACATGGATACACACAAACATTACACACAAACACTGAATAAATCCTCCAATTTTCATTGGCAATAAACATGAACTACAAAAACATCAGAAAATGTTGATGCTGAAGGCATGCGAACGACATTGTTGAATTCTATGAAACAAGGTAGATGTTACAACACAGACTCTAGTGATTCTTCCTAGAAGCCAAGTCCAGGTGACCCAGCCTACATATCATAGTAGGATGCCCACTGTATCTCTTGCACAAACATGCACAAGCATTCGTCAGGCTTTTATTCGGACCACGAATGAACATGAACATGTAAGGTGGTTAGATATGTCGGCAGAAACAACACATGGAATTCCTAGGTTGGTCAGAGTCCCCCTTATGATTCCGCATGGGAAATACAGGTACATGTTTGTGGCGTGGACTGCGTTGTTTTCAGAAGAGTCATTCATGCTGCAGGCAAAAGGTTGAGAGATACGTGAGAGAGCCAGCGAAACCTGTTATCTTGCATCACAAACATACCTACATGATTAGTCTTCATGTTATCAATATGTTTCTTGAACAACTCAGACCAAAAATCCTTGCATATAAATTTTGGCAATAATATGAACAGTAAGGATGGACATAGCCAATGGAAAATGCATTGTCAATGCATGACTATCAAATTCATGAAATACACGAAAAGATAGAATAAGAAATGATCAAGGATTTACATATTTTGGCAATAATATGAGCAGTAAGGATGGACATAGCCAGTATCTAGCAATGAACAAGAAATTACAAAGTTTGGCAACTATATATGCATGCTAATATCAAAAAAAAATCCAACCAAACCAAATTACTTTTATGAAGTGCAAGCTTAGATCAACTAGTAGGATGTTTAGTAATCTGTGTAAAGTGTTATACATTATCTCCTTTTTTGATACATCTACATTAAGAAAGAGAGCATGCACCATTATCAAACTGACCCCTTTCTTACAAAACCAAACAACAATATCTAAGGAAAACTATAACCAAACAACGATTTATAGTTACAGCCTTCGTGTTGATAAATGAAAAAATAATAAACCGTTAGTATTTAAATCCAGAAGTTCTGACTGGAGTGATGAACAATTCACATTGAGGTATCCCAATTTATGTATGAGTTTGTTGAATTATTGTGTATAAAAAACATTTTTACACTGTATCTATATATACATGTGTTGCATTTTTTGCTCATATTTACAACAATTGAGATCAAAGGAATTGATGTATGAGTTTGTTGAAAATTAGAATTGGACATAAATTGAATGACATGCAAATTGGTGGTTGATTCAATACAATAAAAGATTACTTACTGTTTTGAATCATGGAAACATGATAACAAAAATCTAAAAAATAAAAAAGATTTGCATTGCCCGATTTTTTTAAAAGATGGGAATCTTCCACAGATTGGTTAAATCGCATTTTCCAGCATCCATAAGTTACTTGATATATCACAAGAAAGTCCTGAATAGTATTCTTAACAACTTACAAAAATAGAACATGAACATAACTATGTATATAACTGAAAATTTTAGAATTAAGCTTGACGCTCCAACATCATCTCTCTCTGTTGAAAGACTGATCTCTCTGTTGAAAGACTGAATAAATGAGACATTCAATGGATGTTATTTGTTGAATTAGACACAGCATGGAGATATCAAATAACATCAGAATGAAACTTGATAACAGGTCTGCAAATTCCCCTCCATTATTCATTCAAATCATTCCAATCAAAGAAATAGGAAATTACACAGGAATGAAATTAAAATTTATCTAGCATGGAGATCATGAACAACGGGATGGAATGTTCTTGAGCTTTTTCATAGTTTCTGATCCCGTGCCAGTGTACGTGCTTGAGCGCGCGCGATCAATTTCAAGCTTGCAACCCAAATGATACTATTCCAAAAATGACATGCAAAATCTCATAATTTTCACATTCAATGAAATCAGATTATTCACTAAAATCAAACACGTCAAAAAAAGATTTCAAAAATTGGTTTAACCAAGAAGGAAGATATTGCTAACAGAATTAATGTATACCATTGGTTAATCTTAGTAATTGACAACTAATCCCATGAGAAAGTAACCTTCAAGTTAGAAACTCTGGAAACAAAAAATTAATAAATATACCCATTCAAATACTGAAATAATTATCCAACATAAACGCTTGGTTAAGAATAGACAGAACTCAACTTTGAGTTCAAACAAAGAGAAATCAATTACCCTAAGCCGACAGGAGACGATGCAGGCGGAGGAAGAGGTGGGACAGCCATCTCTTGGTGGCAGGGGCACGATAGGCGGCGGGAGCCGATCCCATGGTGGAGGAGGAACGAGATGAGAAGCGCAGGTGGCGGGAACTAATCTCTGAGGCAAACAACATAGTGATTAAAATCACTACAAGAATCAAATAAATTTAAAATGAATCGAGTTTTTCAAGAGCAACAAAAAGTTGCTACAGATAATCAAAGTTGATACAGATTAGCATAAATCAGCATCCACATGAATTGGGTTAAAGATAATCTAATTTTTTTAATACTTCCATGATACAAATCAGCTTTAAAAAGATGATAGAAATAAGCAGGACCAAATTAGCACAACGGAACACCAAAAGTGCATCACCAGAACAACAAAAGTTTCCAGAAAATGTCAACTAACTTAAAATTCATGAAAAAATTTAATATGATCGATATGTGCAGTTTGTGCATGAAACCCTCTTATAATTTGCAAGAAAACTCCAGGAAATTTGCTATGCAATATGTGCTCCTAAATATTTTAGGACCGAAAAGGGATTCAGAGTTCAGAGTTGTAGTACTTACTTTCAAGTTAGTCTATAACAGAACTTGAGATACACCCATATTTGATACATTTCTGACTTTATATGTAATATAAGGATTTTGGACATAATACATTTTGAGATACGGTTATAAATGAAACTTGATATTTATTGATTGTTAGTTAATTTGAGCCCTGAATCGATTCTAACTTTGTTATAACACTAAAACCATGCAATAGCCATAACCATGATTTCTCCACCTCCTAGAGCACAAACGGAACAAAGTACTAAAGAGGGAAGGTAAATTGTTAGACTATTACACAATAAACCAAAATAAGAAAGGTGTCGGATTCCTTACACATTGGATTTCATTCATCGCCATTCGTTGGCAATGCAAAAGGCTTATGTTGTTCCAGATTCAACCATAAAACTCTATGCAATAGAGATGATATCATCTGCACAAATTGAAATCTCTTCAACACACAAAAAAGAGTGACAATATGGTTAAATATGCAATGTTAAAGTTATTTAATATGCACAAGCCATTACCATCCTCAAAAGATTTTTCTGAATCTTGAGATGCTTCATCAATATCAACTTGTGTCGTTGAACCACTAAACAAAATACAAACAAAAAATTAGTTAAGAACATTGTACATTAAGTTAAAGAAAGAGAAAATTAACAATGATATATATCACCTTGTTAACTTAAGAGGACAATTTCTACTATCATGATTTTGTCCTCGTTTGCCACACGATTTACATTTTCTCGGTCGACCTTTGCGTATCTCTCGTAGTGGCTTCAATCTATGTCCTCTAGGCCTTCCTTTTGTTTTCGCTTGACTTGGCTCACGAACAATGACTTGAGATATTTCCTTGCTCCTATCATTTCTCTCCACTTCTTCCACGTTCTCTTCATCATCCTTGAGTTTCAAGCATTGTATCTCTTTAATAGCCTCAATCATCCTTTTACGAGCTAACTCATACGCACCATTAGAAGATATTCCCTCATTGGCAACTTCATTAGCTAGACAAGTTAATTCACTGAAGCGGGACGTAAAATTCATTGTGGTTTCATCTCCAAGAACATGTCCATCTCTAAGGACAATTTCTCTTCTTTTGATATTCCGACACCATCTTTTTAAAATAAAATGCTCCGGTAAATCCAGAAAATTAGAACATTTAAGATATGCCAATATATGCCTACATGGTATACCATCAAATTCAAACATGAGGCATGGACAACGTGCCATTTTCGTCGACTTGAAATAAGTAAGATGTCTCATTTTGACTTGACCACAAAAATTCACTTGGTAAATTGTTTTGTTTTCATCATCTTCTACCAATTCAATGTTATATACCAAACTAAAGTAAATCTCTTTTTGAAAAATGGAAAAGATATTTCTCGTATAGATTTCAGACATTTGCTTCTCCATTACCCACGGGGTCTTCAATTTTGGTGTCTTCTCTATTGTAAGATGATTTTCTACCAGCTCTTTTTCCCTTTGTCTTGCCAAGACCCTTTGAAAGATTACAACAAAATCATGTCATGAATTTTTTCTTGATATATGCTTTTTAAGCAATGAATTCATTCCTTCACTTCTTTGGCTAGTAGACATCCCGGCCCAGAAATGTTGCTTATGATATACAGGGACCCATTTTTCACGGATTTGAAACATATCCTTCAACCATGCATTATTTTCCAAATTATATTCTTTAATAATTGCCTCCCATTGTGCTTCAAACGAACTAGTAGTAACACTATCCCAAACAATTTTTTTAAAAGGCATCATAAATTCTTTTCTATAAGCCCAAGCACCCAACTTATCCGATAGTTTCTCCATAATATGCCAAGAACAATATCTGTGCCGGATTTGAGGAAGAACTCTTTTAAATGCCGTGCATATGCCAAGATCTTGATCTGTAACCATGCCCAATGGAGGATGACCCATCACTTCGATCCATTTGTTAAACAACCATACGAAAGAATTTGCCTCTTCATTTGGAATGAAGCCACATCCTAGGAAAACCGAATGCCTATGATGATTCACGCCAACAAATGGAACAAAGATCAACCCATATTGATTGGTATTATGTGTGGCATCAAAGGAAACCACATCTCCAAAATGTTTATAGTCCATTCTTGCAACACCATCCACCCAAAAGCAACGAGTTAATCGCTTTTCATCATCAACCTCATAAACATAATAAAATGAAGGATTGATCTTATGTTGCCATTCGAAATAATCTATCATCATCTGTGCATCATGCCCTCGCATCTCCTCCCGCAGATCTCTTTCATAATTTCTCACATCAGTTTCAGTGCATCCAATTCTATTAAAACCTCCACTCACATTTTCAAAGAAAGCCATCTGTTTGTTTATTGGTATGTTCACCTCTTTGAACTGATTAATCAATCTTTTCTTCACGTCTGTTACCTCACGATTTCCTCTTAACAAATGTGTTCTGCTTGGTGAAATAACGCTATGATTATGTTCTTCGACAAACTTGTAAATTTCCCATTTGTCTCTTTCTTTCTCTAATTTCAATCGAATCAAAGCTTTACAATTTGTTCTCATTGTCCCACTTCTCCTAATATCTGATGACTTATTTTTAGAATCTCCTTCTTTAGAACATACAAAAGTCCTCCCAACTAGCTCCTTATTCTTGTTGTAATTTGTTGTACTGGTACGGACATCAAATCCTCCGGCCTTTCCATAATTCTTGTAAAAAATTTCAGCTTCATCAATTGTGTTAAAACACATTCCAATTTGCGGTTTTAGATGGTCATCAACATTTGGCACAACCAAACTTTCCCATTGTGATGCAGGGCGATCAGTATCTTGAGGGCATGCAACGTCATTTTCCATCCTAACAAAAAAATTCATAAATAAATTGAAAGGTTAATTACATATTTCATGACGATGAAAGGAGTACTGGACATTAGAGTAAGAGAAGAGTTCATGTTGATATTGATGCAATCAACAAAGTTTCATGGTAGCAATGAAGAGGATGTCATGATAAGAAGACTTGCCTATCTAAAAAATGACAGTATCAAAACAAATTAACTACAACAACGAAAACTTCAAAAAATTAACATTTATCTACTTTATAAGGAAAGAAAGAAGATGTCCAAGAATTCACAAAACTATTCCGAATGCTTAGATCAATCCTCTATCTAAGTTCAGGTTTTTTTTAATCTTTTTTGATCATGAATGTATGACTTAATCTAGCTTGTCTCTTACAAGGCTAACCCAAAATCTCTGACTATATTAAGATTAAAACAGTCAGATTAGTTGTTGTCAAGGCCTGGTTTAAAGAAATGTAAGAAACAACTAAGATTTGATTCTCTTAATTCTGACAGTCATCCAAATATTTATTATTCCAATTGCAGTGTTGCCATCAAACATCTGGCTATGAGTCAGTTCTACTGTAGTGCGGGCTATGTAGCCAACAACCACTTGCAAAATCATACTGCATTTCTCATGTATGCACATTATCTTTGATCACTAGGATGAAATGTCTACATATGATCAAAACTCGTGTGCCACAAAAAACAAGAAGAGAGAGTAAATAAAAAGTGTTTATTTAAATTTGGACAACAGGATCAGTTGTAGATCAATATTGAAAACTACAAAAAATCAATTACCTGACGCGGATAGGAGATGGTGCAGGCGGAGGAATAGTCGGGGCAGCCATCTCTCGGTGCTGGGTGAACGATAGGCGACAGGAGCCGATCCTGCGGTGGAGGAGGAACAAGATGAGAAGCGACGGGTGGCGGGAGCCAATCTCTGAGGCAAACAACAGAGTAATTAAAATCACTATAATAATCAAATAAATTTAAAATGAATCGAGTTTGTCAAGAGCAAGAAATAGGTACCTCAACGGTGAAGCGGACGAGGCGGTGGGGGCAAATAGGCGAAGTGGGCCAATCGGCAGGGGGGTTGGGGGCGAAGTGAGTGGATCTGCGGTAGTGGGAGAAGTGGGCGAAGCTGGGGGGAGTGTGCGAAGCTGTGATGGTTGCGGAATCCACGGCAGGGCCGGCGAACACTCGGTGGCGGAGGAAAGAGAGGAGGCGGGCGGTGATTCTCGGTGCGGAGGAACGGGAGGAGAAGCGTAGAGGGGGGAAAAGCTGAGGATATGAGGTGATGGGGAAAAGCTTAAGATCATCCCCGTCAATGAACTCGAAGAGGAACAAGAGGAGAGGCAGTGACTTACTGTTCTTCTTCGCCAAAACGACAGCAGATTCCACGTCTCGCCACAAAACGATGGAGGAGGAACGCTAACGGCTCGACCTTCTTCACAAAACAAGAACAGAGTCCACGGAGATCATCTCGCTGGCGGAGAAACTAGAGGAGAGGAGAAGGGCGGGAAGTTGAAGAGGTGAGGAGAGGAGGAGAACTGATCCCAAGGCATTTAGCACTAAAAAAATTCCTTCGTTCTCATCATATGGGCCCCACACGAAAAAAACACTGAGAAGAGGATACGGCTGGGACCCACTCGAAATGCAAAAGTAATTCCCAGCGCTCAGATCTGCGAAGTTTCAATCGGACGGAGGAAATACCATTTCGCACGCACTGTAGCAGTGCGAACATTTCGCAGCGGAAGATTACCATATATATATATATATATGTATATATATATATCGATAACACTAATATAGAAAAACCAGTCGTTACACTGTGGGGTTCGACTTCTTCGACCTTGGCAACCGCTCCGACGACTCCGACGACGAAGCACTCCAGTGACAGTGATCTGACATCAGAGGCGGTTCATGGCAGCGTCAACGGCAAGTCGATGGATGTCACGCCCCGCTTCCCAAAAATATGGAGGCGAAGCGTGAGAAGGTCCGCTCAGACTTGAAGCTGCAACGCTTTAAGTCCGATAAGCGTCAATCAACTTTTAAAACTGCAGGTCCTTGCAACGCGAGCGAAACAAGATAATAATAATGAAATGAGACAAAGGAATAATCTCAGAATATCCATACAATAAGTTTCAACATCCGAGAAAAAGCCACCAGGCTAAAAGAAAAAGAGTCTAAAGGCCCAAGCATGGCCAACAAAAGTACAGCGTACAAAACAAAGGTGCCACGCACCGACAACTAACAACAAAACCTAAAACAAAAGAAACTCAGCAAAATCACCAAGAAAGGTCACCGGTGTCCTCAAAACTCCTCCTAGGCAATCATGGACTCAGACTCAGCGTCAGCCAAACATCACGTACTCAGCAACGGTCTCTGGCTCAGGGTCTAACATGTGACACCCAAAAGAGCAAGGGGAACATGTCAGTAAGTCTACAAGAGACTTGTGCAAGGAAACTGAAGGTAGATAAAAGTAAAGCAACCTATCAGTTCTAGCATGATGCAATGACATGGCAGTTAAAGTAATGAGTGCAACAGGTAAGGTAAAGTAAAGTAAAGTACGAGCATATCATTTAAACATGGCATGGATGACAAGTATTGCATGAAACATTCACAAGACAAGTACAAGACAAGAAAAGAAAGCACCTCGTGCACAGGGATTCCGTCTTTTGGCTAGAGGGCTGATCAGGCCACTCCTAAGCTCAAGTAACCGTTTATCCCTACCCCTCCACGTGTGTCGAGCCAGGGCCTTACCCCCGAACGGGAATGCTCGCTTCTGGATCACGAGCCAGGAAGTGTTTTTAACAAGTATGGCATAGGGGTGCACCTAGCCGGTCCAGGGAACCCGGGCATTGGCTTTTGACCAACACATGAGGCCCGTTTCCCCCGGAAGTAGTTTTCAAGGAGTACAAGTATTGTAGCGTGTGCTACGAATGCAACAATCAACTGGGATGACATGTAAGATGCAATGCATGACAGTTAAAAATGCGTACAGATAAGGAAAGTAAACGTGACCGTTTAGTATGCATGAACAACAAGTTTATAGAGTTGGATCTAGCTTCGTTGTCAAGCTAGATCAGTTAGGTGACGGATCTAGTTTCGTTGTCAAACTAGATCAAGTAGGCGTCTAGCCAGCTATCATTTCACTGACTAGTCTCTTTTATGCTAGGAACAAGGAAGTGGCCTAAAAACATGGCCCTACACAAGAGTTAGCAAGTTTCACTTGCCTGCAAGTCTGACGTCTGAGAAACATCGCCCAAAAGTCCACAAGTCACAAACAACCTATGTGCACAAGTCCACCAGCCTACAGTCCCATATTATTATTCCTGATTAGTGAATTATCAGATAACCAAAATACCGATTTTTATCTTGTTTAACAGGATTGGGTTGGGGGTCCTAAGAGTGCAGAACGTTACCTCAACACGACGCGAGAGCTACATTGGCGTCGGGTAGCGATGTCAGGGGTTGGATTCTGGTTTCGCGATCGGTACGGAATGACGGGTTCTCTGTCAATAAGATATGTGCACGGAATGAGTTCGTAATTACGGACTAGCATTCATGATAAGCCTTAGAACGTTTATTGACTAATTTAACTAAGTTTGCTACCCTAAGATGGGTGTCGCATCCTTCATAACGTTAGAGACCCGCTAGTAGTGCTAAGATGCTAGTACAAGATATACCACATGTAACACCAGGTTAAACACCCACCGGTATCATTAATAGCTTATACCAATACAAAAATATAAATTCTACCATAAATTTCTAACTTAAGAAGTAACATTAAAAGACCAATTGATCATGAGCATGGTTTACACATATACACACAGTTTACTAAAACCTGATACAAGTAACTATATATATATATACCAGTCTAATTCCTAATGTATATTTCTATAGCCTCTACCCTAAAAATTTGTGATGCACAGATAACTCTTATTGATCATAACATATAAGCACCACTAATATAATAATTATAATATCTACAACCTTAACTAATGAGGACTAACCAAATCAACTAAACAACTAACCTTTGATAGCTCTGCCTACCTTGGTTGCAGGTGGGAGAGCGAGGAGGCGCCGGTGTCGAGGTCAGGGGGATGGTGAGAGAGGCTCATCTGCGGCGGCGGCGCTTGGCAGCTATTTGTTGAAGAAGAGGATCAACGGCTTGCTGGGGGTGCCAAGGCGTGGCCGGCGACTGCTACTAGGGGAGGCCGGAATAATGGTGGAGGGCGGAGTTCCCGTCGATTGTAGAAGAGGAGGCCGGAGAAGGTACACGAGGGGAGCTCCGGTGTCGTCGTGCATGCTGCCGTGAAGAGGGGCGTCGTGGCGGCTGAGAGGGCTGCCACGGCAGCGCAGCGGGTCGGAGGGATCGCGGGGACGTCGGAGGGGTTGGTGGCGGCCGCTGCTGCACGTTAGGGGTTGGTTTGCGGTGAGGAAGGGCGGAGCATGGAGTGGAGATCACCGGCGGACGTTGGGTTTGGTCGGAAACGAAGGAGAGGCGGCGCGACATGCTGCTGCGTGCGAAAACGGCGGATGCCGCGCCTCGGGTTGCAGTTGGGCGGGGTTCACGGTGGCCTGAGGGCTTGGGGACGCCGGGCTAATATCGGAGATGGGTCGGAGAAGTTGGGTTTGCGCTTTGTGTTGAAGCATGGAGATGTTTTCGCGTGATCAAAGGATGGGGGGCGGCGCTGGGTTTGTTAGTAGGGAAAGAAATAGAGGCAACCTAGGTTTGTATTTAAATAAGAGGTAGGGTTGCTGTGAGACAAAATAATAGGGTTTTTTTTAAAAAAATATATAGGAAACCCTAAAGGCTATATGAATAGAGGGGAAGCTGAACGTGGGATAGGGCTAGGGTTACAGACGTGGGTAGGCTAGAAAGTTATAGGTTGATGATTATTAAGAAGAGTGCTATTAATTGCACCACAAAAATTTATGAATTCACCACATTTTTGAATTCACCACTTAACTTTTATAAATTGTTAAATTCACCACTTTTATTTCTAATATTGCCCCTCCTTCCAATCCACCGAAACACAGCGACTGATCGATGTGCGATGATTTTTCTTCTTCGTCCTTTTTAGTTGCTGCGGATGCGATAAACAACAATATGATGGAGATGGAGGGCAGGAGTGGCAAGAAGAAGAAGAGCAGTGGCAATCCCTCTTCCCATGTTTTTTGTCAAAAGACGCCACCCCCCCCCCCCCCCCCCCGCTCTACCTCCCTAACCGCTCCGCCTCTACCACGGCGGCAGCTTCGTCCTCTTCAGCCCCGACTTCCCATTTACACCTCTTCTGCCAGAATATGTCCCTGGCCCTCCCTGCCCTCGTTGTCGCCCTCGACTACGTCTGGCTCCAGAGCACCGCCTCCCCACCACCTACGACGACGCCGTCGAGGGCATCCAGTGGATACAACACTCCAACAACCCATGGATCGCTTACCACGCATACTTGTCCCGTTGCTTCGTCATGGGCAGCAGCTCTGGGGAAACTTGGCCTATATATTTGCGGGACTCCGCGCTACAAACAGCCTCCAATTGGACACCCTCAGGATCCGTGGCCTTTATTGGGCGGTGGAGTTTGGATTTTTGATTAAGAGTGGGAGAGAAGAGGTGAAGGTGAGGTGAAGGTGAGGAGGTAGTTTTCCTGTGGGTGGAAAGTGGGGGAGGAGAGAGGAAGTAGAGAGAGGAGGAGGAGGCTCTTGTACGGTGATAGCATCACAAAATCTAAAGAGGTTAAAACAGTAATTTTTCCATTACAGTAAAACATTGGCATATTTGTAAATAAAAATGTGGTGCAGTCATAAATCTGTGTAGTGCAATTAACAGCACTCTGTTGTTGTTTTTTTTAAAGCTTTAGAAAGCCCAAAACACTCAACACTCCCTCTCCCAAAGCGTGAGCTACGGCCTAGCTAAGATGGGCTGGGCTAAGCCCAAATCTAGTGTGATTTATTATTAGTCTCTAATTAGGGATATAATACAATGAAACTTAGGGCTAAAATACACTGGGTTGGGCCAAAAGTGAAAGTAGGTCAAATGTAGCACAAAAATTGTGAAATAAATACTGGGGTGACCGTGTCGACGAGAGAAATAAGACAGAGGAGACGGATCACAATTTCGACGTCGGACGACGAAACTAAAAATAGAAACGTCCCCCGTCAAAAGTGAAAATCGCAACGTCTCATCGAATAAGGTTAAATTGTGGAAAACGACTCGAGAAACGTCGTTCCAAAATAGTGCCACTATTTAATACTCTCTGAGACGTTCACAACGGCATATCACAACCAAGTGTTCACAAACAAACAAAGTCTAAAATAAACACGTGCACGGCCAAACGCACGTGCACGAAAAACGTACAACGAAAAGTGGTCGTTACATCCTCCCCACCTTAGAATAAAGTCCGTCCTCGGACTTTCTAATATAGCTAGTCGCTCTAGTAACTACCCCAATCAAGTCATATAATAATTCAACCAGGTATAGTCATTACAAGTGCTTATATATGCACTAAGTAGTCAAACATTAATACTACCAACACGTATATATATTTATATATATTCACGTACGTCATACACTTATACCTATTATAGTCAGTCAGTTTCATACATGTATTTCAATCATATACATATACGTACATTCCTTATATAACTACTACTTACCGAATCACAAAACAATATTTCAGATACTCACATAAGGATAGTCTTACACTTAGCAAATACAATCATTGCTCTACGTATAGATAGCTACCTATGCACAAACATCAAGGGTATACTACCCTCTAATATTTCCTAGTATACATCCAACGCATCAACTCATGTAGTCACACCATACCATAATTGAATCCAGTTTCACTATATATATATATATATATATATATATATATATATATTCACCACTCCTATAGTTTCACAATACATAGTCATTCAAATACATGCAAATAGTTCACCATATATTCACATCACGTACGGTCCTATAACTGTATTTACGACACGCCACATATATCATAGTCATCAATGCCTATAACTAAGCACATACTTACCCGTGCATGGTGCACACCCATACACGCTAACATTTCATTTACATACACCAATCATACCATTATATAACTAGCACACATTCACACCTAGTTTTAGCTAGTACACATACGTTCACACGAGCAAGTCCTTAGTAAATAACTATACCACAAGACCAGCACCTATAACTATATACTGGCGTAGCGACCCACAATCATGTGCGTAGCACAACCAGGCACAAACACTCCTATCACTATACATACATCAAACATTGCTATATTCAAACTACAAACATACATTCAATATACCTAGAGTATACCCACTCAAGCTTGAGTGAGACTCAGTACATATATCAGAATATTCTATATACGTAACACGACATTTATACCTATACCGATATCACCCCATAATTTATACGTCTACCAATACCACCATATACATTCCATAAGTCAATCACACTTAATATTTAGTCAGGTAACACCCACATAGTTAAATCAATTTATATACCATAATAATAGTAATACAGACATCAGCACCCACATATTTATAATACCCTCCCTAGTACAAACATTCACCCGTATAGTCACACATAAGTAATGTACATATTCATACCGTAGCCTACTACCTATAATTAGTATACTAACACATCCACACGTACATAATTAAGATGTGCAATAGTCGTGTATACCTCACGGTATGCATGCATGCAACATCCCG
The DNA here is from genome assembly GCA_030789695.1 of Scilla litardierei. Classification (NCBI taxonomy): domain Eukaryota; kingdom Viridiplantae; phylum Streptophyta; class Magnoliopsida; order Asparagales; family Asparagaceae; genus Scilla; species Scilla litardierei. The sequence continues at coordinate 94,033,669 of CM061135.1, read as the reverse complement.
CGAAAGCAAACAATACCAATCAAAATTATAACCCTACTATCATATGTATATCACTTCTATACTCATGCAACGAAACATAACTTCCTACGTCCAAGCACAATATATATCTACCTACGAGCACATTCTCACACGTACTAGTATATAGGTCACTCGATAGGCCTACTCACTTATCTATACGTTCACTTATTATTATCACACATATCATACTCATAGCTTCACCAAATCAAATTATTTCAACCATTCTAAGTATCTCTTACTACATACACTCCATTAGACATTCCAACCCTAACTCTTATATACACAGGCATCCCTAGTATAGTATAGCTATCCACACAAAAATCTATAACTACTAACACACAACAACTTCATATTATCACGAATAACTCTGAGTATATACATATATCACACAATAGGCAAGCATCAATATACTTATGGGGCAAACTCATTCAAGCCCACGTACACAACTTAGGTACGTGCACTACGACACCTCACCAAGGTCCAAGGGTCTACTACAACTAAGAGTTGACACAGACATTGACGAGCACTAAAGTCTGAGCAATAGAGGGAGGTCGAGGTCGAAAGCGTGACGAGGGAAGGATCGATAAGCACGAGTTCAGATAGGACGAGTACAAGGGGACAGCTTGGTTAGACGAAACTTTGACTCAATGGTGATGTTTAGGTTGAGGGAAAAAAAGGAGATGTAGTGATGCTTATATAGGAGGGGAAAAATAATAGGGTAGATAGCATAAGCTAAGATACGTGAAATTTGAAAGCTGTTGTACTTCAAAAATTGAAATCCTCGACTGAAAAGAAATATTTGGAGGTCGATAAACTGGGTCGTTCAAAATAAATTTGAGTCGAATATTCATAATAAGAGAAAATGGTCTATTGGTTTTAAAAATCATTATAAAAGGAAGTAAAATCATTTACACGAATATTAAAGACGTGGTTTAGAAAATTTATACGTCAGTGATTTAATATAATATTGTCAAAAGTTTTGGAAAGTCAAGAATGAAATCAAGTATCGGAAGGATTTAAACTCATGTTAAATGCTTTCAAAACTTTTAGGCTATGGAAGATTTAAAATAATCAACATTGAAACTACTTTTTAGAGAACCAGGGTTTGCCAAAAATGAGAAACTGGTTTACATAAGGTTCTTAATAACGAGCACAACAAGCCTGGTACGGATATAAAAATAATTGAAAGTATGTATGGTGCTCGGGAAAATAATAATAATGACTTAGTATAAGAATTATCAAGATCGAATAGCAAGCCTTTAAAATCAAATCACGGAGGGTCTAAATCAGGAAGTGGTTATGAAAATAGTAATTTTGCAAAAACCTGAAATAGCGAGAACGACGAGCAAAAACCAACTTGCTGAAAGCTGAAATTCCATGTGTCTTGAAAAGTATATGAATGGCATAGATCAGGAGGGAAAATTACAAGTTGAATAAAGGTACGATTCAGAAAAAAATTAATATATGAAGGGACGACGCATTTGCATAAGTACGAAAAACATAGGCTGGGAAAATACTATAAGCTAGTATTCAAAAATTCCTACAAACGTTTTAAAATTTTAAATCAACGAAGGAGTATGAAATATAAGATATATATATTAAAAATTTGGACAAATTTAAACTTAGTGAAAGAGAAGATCGAAAAATACTTTCAGAAAATTCAAGACTTGTAATGGAGAGGTTCAAAAATTGACGACGATCGTCATGAGGCGATCTCGTGAATCGAGGCAAGAAAAATAGTCGGATGATCATGAATCAGGAAAATCTACGGGGAAACTCCTACGGTCGACCAACTAAAGATTAGGAACTAGGCGCTAAGACTTCTAAAGGTTAGACGGTAAATGAATGCGTTCAGCTTGGTCCGAAATCGATGAACCCAAGAGAACGACTAAAGGAAATTCTAGAAGTCTAATATGGTCAGGGGTAGACATGAACCACTAAGGTAACACCTATGGCGATCAAATCAATTGCTAAAAGGAAGTCTAACTACAATCAGGGCCTCTAACTAGCAAGCACAGACGTCTAACTAAGCCTTCATATCACCTAGTGTCATAAGAAAACGACTAGACTCAGGGCTTATTACTCGGATGTTGCAATTTATTTAATGGACATTTCGTTATTATCGTTGTTCTGTTAATTCGCAATTGCAAGACCGGACCTGCATGGGCCACCAACAAACCTTGTCACGCCCCACTTCCCAAAAATATGGAGGCGAAGCGTGAGAAGGTCTGCTCAGACTTGAAGCTGCAAAGCTTTAAGTCCGATAAGCGTCAATCAACTTTTAAAACTGCAGGTCCTTGCAACGCGAGCGAAACAAGATAATAATAATGAAATGAGACAAAGGAATAATCTCAGAATATCCATAAAATAATTTTCAACATCCGAGAAAAAGCCACCAGGCTAAAAGAAAAAGAGTCTAAAGGCCCAAGCATGGCCAACAAAAGTACAGCGTACAAAACAAAGGTGCCACGCACCGACAACTAACAACAAAACCTAAAACAAAAGAAACTCAGCAAAATCACCAAGAAAGGTCACCGGTGTCCTCAAAACTCCTCCTAGGCAATCATGGACTCAGACTCAGCGTCAGCCAAACATCACGTACTCAGCAACGGTCTCTGGCTCAGGGTCTAACATGTGACACCCAAAAGAGCAAGGGGAACATGTCAGCAAGTCTACAAGAGACTTGTGCAAGGAAACTGAAGGTAGGTAAAAGTAAAGCAACCTAGCAGTTCTAGCATGATGCAATGACATGGCAGTTAAAGTAATGAGTGCAACAGGTAAGGTAAAGTAAATTAAAGTACGAGCATAGCATTTAAACATGGCATGGATGACAAGTATTGCATGAAACATTCACAAGACAAGTACAAGACAAGAAAAGAAAGCACCTCGTGCACAGGGATTCCGTCTTTTGGCTAGAGGGCTGATCAGGCCACTCCTAAGCTCAAGTAACCGTTTATCCCTACCCCTCCACGTGTGTCGAGCCAGGGCCTTACCCCCGAACGGGAATGCTCGCTTCTGGATCACGAGCCAGGAAGTGTTTTTAACAAGTATGGCATAGGGGTGCACCTAGCCGGTCCAGGGAACCCGGGCATTGGCTTTTGACCAACACATGAGGCCCGTTTCCCCCGGAAGTAGTTTTCAAGGAGTACAAGTATTGTAGCGTGTGCTACGAATGCAACAATCAACTGGGATGACATGTAAGATGCAATGCATGACAGTTAAAAATGCGTACAGATAAGGAAAGTAAACGTGACAGTTTAGTATGCATGAACAACAAGTTTATAGAGTTGGATCTAGCTTCGTTGTCAAGCTAGATCAGTTAGGTGACGGATCTAGTTTCGTTGTCAAACTAGATCAAGTAGGCGTCTAGCCAGCTATCATTTCACTGACTAGTCTCTTTTACGCTAGGAACAAGGAAGTGGCCTAAAAACATGGCCCTACACAAGAGTTGGCAAGTTTCACTTGCCTGCAAGTCTGACGTCTGAGAAACATCGCCCAAAAGTCCACAAGTCACAAACAACCTATGTGCACAAGTCCACCAGCCTACAGTCCCATATTATTATTCCTGATTAGTGAATTATCAGATAACCAAAATACCGATTTTTATCTTGTTTAACAGATTGGGTTGGGGGTCCTAAGAGTGCAGAACGTTACCTCAACACGACGCGAGAGCTACATTGGCGTCGGGTAGCGATGTCAGGGGTTGGATTCTGGTTTCGCGATCGGTACGGAATGACGGTTTCTCTGTCAATAAGATATGTGCACGGAATGAGTTCGTAATTACAGACTAGCATTCATGATAAGCCTTAGAACGTTTATTGACTAATTTAACTAAGTTTGCTACCCTAAGATGGGTGTCGCATCCTTCATAACGTTAGAGACCCGCTAGTAGTGCTAAGATGCTAGTACAAGATATACCACATGTAACACCAGGTTAAACACCCACCGGTATCATTAATAGCTTATACCAATACAAAAATATAAATTCTGCCATAAATTTCTAACTTAAAAGTAACATTAAAAGACCAATTGATCATGAGCATGGTTTACACATATACACACAGTTTACTAAAACCTGATACAAGTAACTATATATATATATATATACAAGTCTAATTCCTAATGTATATTTCTATAGCCTCTACCCTAAAAATTTGTGATGCACAGATAACTCTTATTGATCATAACATATAATCACCACTAATATAATAATTATAATATCTATAACCTTAACTAATGAGGACTAACCAAATCAACTAAACAACTAACCTTTGATAGCTCTGCCTACCTTGGTTGCAGGTGGGAGAGCGAGGAGGCGCCGGTGTCGAGGTCAGGGGGATGGTGAGAGAGGCTCATCTGCGACGGCAGCACTTGGCAGCTATTTGTTGAAGAAGAGGATCAACGGCTTGCTGGGGGGTGCCAAGGCGTGGCCGGCGACTGCTACTAGGGGAGGCCGGAGTAATGGTGGAGGGCGGAGTTCCCGTCGATTGCAGAAGAGGAGGCCGGATAAGGTACACGAGGGGAGCTCCGGCGTCGTCGTGCATGCTGACGTGAAGAGGGGCGTCGTGGCGGCTGAGAGGGCTGCCACGGCGGGCAGCGGGTCGGAGGGATCGCGGGGACGCCGGAGGGGTCGGTGGCGACCGCTGCTGCACGTTAGGGGTTGGTTTGCGGCGAGGAAGGGCGGAGCATGGAGTGGAGATCACCGGCGGACGTTGGGTTTGGTCGGAAACGAAGGAGAGGCGGCGCGACAGGCTGCTGCGTGCGAAAACGGCGGATGCGGCGCCTCGTGTTGCAGTTGGGCGGGGTTCACGGTGGCCTGAGGGCTTGGGGACGTCGGGCTAATATCGGAGATGGGTCGGAGAAGTTGGGTTTGCGCTTTGTGTTGAAGCATGGAGATGTTTTCACGTGATCAAAGGATGGGGGGCGGCGCTGGGTTTGTAAGTAGGGAAATAAATAGAGGCAACCTAGGTTTGTATTTAAATAAGAGGTAGGATTGCTGTGAGACAAAAGAATAGGGTTTTTTTAAAAAATATATATATATGAAACCCTAAAGGCTATATGAATAGAGGGGAAGCTGAACGTGGGATAGGGCTAGGGTTACAGACGTGGGTAGGCTAGAAAGTTAAAGGTTGATGATTATTAAGAAAGTTGTTGTTGTTTTTTTTTAAGCTTTAGAAAGCCCAAAACACTCAACACTCCCTCTCCCAAAGCGTGAGCTGCGGCCTAGCTAAGATGGGCTGTGCTAAGCCCAAATCTAGTGTGATTTATTATTAGTCTCTCATTAGGGATATAATACAATGAAACTTAGGGCTAAAATACACTGGGTTGGGCCAAAAGTGAAAGTAGGTCAAACGTAGCACAAAAATTGTGAAATAAATACTGGGGTGAGCGTGTCGATGAGAGAAATAAGACAGAGGAGACGGATCACAATTTCGACGTCGGACGACGAAACTAAAAATAGAAACGTCCCCCGTCAAAAGTGAAAATCGCAACGTCTCATCGAATAAGGTTAAATTGTGGAAAACGACTCGAGAAACGTCGTTCCAAAATAGTGCCACTATTTAATACTCTCTGAGACGTTCACAACGGCATATCACAACCAAGTGTTCACAAACAAACAAAGTCTAAAATAAACACGTGCACGGCCAAAAGCACGTGCACGAAAAATGTACAACGAAAAGTGGTCGTTACAATGGAAGCTCCAACTTGTCTTCGACTTTGAGATCTCAACTCTGGCAGTGGGATATGATCGTCGACGGTTGCAAATGAAAGCACGGTGACGAGAGTTTCAACGACAGCACAGCTCTGGCGATGGTTTCTTGGCGATGATGGATCTCCGACGACGCCTCCTTTTCGACTTCTCTAACTTCGATGGCAACGACGACAACTCTGACATTTGCTTCTTCTCTACGACGGTAGCTACTTTGATGGTGGCAATCAGCTTCGACTTGTGGCTCCTGCAGCAACGGTGACTTGATGGAAGAACTCCGACTTCGGGGATGACGACTCCAAGACAAGCTATCCTCTGCGACATACGACAGATGAATGCCGATCTCTCAACAACAGCTCCTCCGGTGACTTAGGGTTGCAACGTCGTCGTGGATGATGGTGTATGCTCTTGCTTGGTCGACGTAGGTGATTTGATCCACGGCAACGTATACTTCGTCGGGGTTGACGGTGCTCACAGCGTAGTGGGCTTCGGCGGCGGCAAGGGGTTTAACGCCAGCTTCAAGAGTTGTGCTTGCTTGTGGAAAATCTTGGTCGAAGCACTCAGCTTGAGGATGATGAAGACTAGGCACGATGATGATGAACTTCGACAGCTTTGGCACACTCTTGATCCAATGAGAAGAAGGCCCTCAAGGGTTTGCGGCAAGATGAGGTGTTTGCATGGGAAACATCTTGCGGCAAGGGTTTTTCTGTTTTGATTATTGGCCTTAACTCCTCTCCTTTTTGTTGTAAGCTGTAAGCTTTGCCTCTTGTAAATTTTGATATGGCCGCTCTTTTCTTTTGGTTTGCCGCACCCTAGACTAGGGGTTAGATGATTGCTTATATAGGATATGAGCTAGGGATTTGACAAAGGATGCGCCGAGGAGAGGATCCCAAATTTGTAGGGATTTGTGTGCCATTAATTGATTTAATCAAATCCCACATTGATTTGAATCCATCTCTCCATCTTTGACTCATTCCAATTGCCACGTAAACAACACTTCACTTCTCTTCCAATTAGCTATATGAATAGCAATTCCTCCATCTCATTGACGTAGTCATCATTTGGGTATTTACGTCCTCGCCATCACTGAAACACACATAGCACAAACGTTAAATAGCAACACACGTTTGTCATCATCAAACTAGATATCTTAGATCGTCGCATCCAACAAAGCGGTCGAGAGCTGCCAGCTTTGAAGCCACAAGCAACCTCTGGGGAGCTAAGATGGAGACGGGCCCCGTGCAAGATCTTGTCATAAAAATGATCAGGTACGTGGAAGACGCTGCCAGTTGGGTTTTGTCCTTGACAATGAGATGGATGTGGACATCATCCTTAAATCTTTAACCCTAGACTTCAAACAATTCATTACTGGCTTCATCATGAACAGTATTGAAACGGATCTTCATGGTCTCCTCAACATTCTTAGGTAGTTTGAGGAGATTGAAAAGAAACCGACTGTGTTGGTTGTTGGCTCTGCTTCTTCAGACCAGCCGAAAGGCAAAGGTAAGAAGAGGCAGGTCCCACAACCAACTAAAGTGAAGAAGGGGAAGAAGACAAAAGGGGCTTCGTCGAAATTCGAATGCTTTCACTACCACAAGTTAGGCCACTGGAAGAGGAACTGCAAGGTGTACCTTGCAGAAAAGAAAAAGGGTCATACGGATGCCTCTATGCCAGGTAAAAAATTCCTTTTTTAATAAAGCATAAAATTTCCATAAATGCTTTGTTACATGGTATGCGATACTAAGACATCTATGCATTGTATACAGGTGGCTGATAGCTGAGCAGAGGTTGGAAGAAGTTCCATGGACGGTCGGCATCGGAATAATCGTTGCTGCTGGGACCGTACAAGGACTTGGAAGATATGAAGATGAAGCGATCGATATTTTTCTTATTTTGAATAAAATGTATCGATGCATGGTTTAAAACAATGATTGAGTGTTAATCACTCAAAGTTTATATTTGGATAAACAAGTCTGATTCATTTTAATGAACCCATTGTTTAATAATATCTTGAAAATGTGCTCTGATAAAATTGCGATTTATTGTGAATGGCTAATTGTTGTGGATAAGACTGTCTGTGTTGGTGTGCATAAATTGTGAATGGCTAAAATGTATCGATCCAAATTACACGCAAGTTAAGATTAATTCTTAATGAAACTACATTTGATACTTTAAAAGAGAAGGATTGAATGTAGTAAAAGGAAAGTACAGTGTAGGATGTTTGACTGAGTAAGTCAACATCAAGACTCCTATAAACATGTCTTGATATAACTCATTCGTCAAACCCACCTGACACGGGTATATTCCTATTCAGCACTTATGAACTGGTTATACTTAATAAATAGTCTAAATATGATTTAGATACTTAAGTGAAAGTATTTAACCAGATAGTTCTCAAAGTCAATGGGAGCTAGCATATAACTTAGTTCAGTCTCGGACTAAGTAAATGATTTCCAACTTATTAAATCGTCTATATGCGACATTAAATCAAAATAGTTTTGATTGTGTCAAGCATATAGAGGCTTATGGTGTCACTTATGTACTAGACATAATTGACACAAAAATAATTGGAATGAGCCATGACTGACTTGTAGAAACAACTAACACTACATCATATTGTATGAGCTAAATTGTTAGCCATACAAAAGGGAAAATTAATGGATGTGATCAAAAGAAATTTCGGAGGATCAACCTGCTGTGATCAAGTGATGTATATAAAAGACTCATTTTAAATGCAAAATAGATACACGTTAGCGAATCCATTCTTAGGTTCGACATATGAATGTCCAGTGTGATTGATATGCTATAGCGGTATGATATACCGAGATAAATAGCCTAAGTGCAAGTGGGAGATGTAGGAAGACGTATGCCCTTGAGGCATTTATCCTATGATAATCATCTCGTTCTAATAATTATATGGTATTAATTATCCTAAGTATGCATTCGTAGAATCATATACTTAGATAATTTCCTTAGACTTATAGTCATGGCATTACGTATCCAGATGTAGATCTCGATTATGAGAAGTTAGTGACCGATTAGAAACTTAACTCTTAAACGGTTCATGTTCATAAATGTGTCGAGAATAGGATATCGACACATTGGTTAGACCATTGTGTCTTTGTCTTACCTTAGGGTAATGATGATCTCATAGTCGTTCGACTTGGCGAAGTCGGAGATGAGACACGGGTGCTCACTAGAGAATGAGTTCACTGAACGACCAACTTAGAGTTATTAAATGGTTAAGCTTTAACTAGACTGTCAATAATAACTCTAGAGTGATGATAGGCAAGCTGGTCCTTAAGACCTGAATTCATCAGTACGAACTTGTGAATGGATAGTGTCACTTAGATCCATGATCTAGCTTCAAGGCTCGGCCTACTAAAAGATCTTAGGTTGGGTGACATCTGAAGCTCACGAGGAAAGTAGATGACTAAGATGGGATTCGTCTCTTCCGTTAAAGGGAAGTTAGTGTCACTTGATTAGTACGGTCTTTGTGTTAATCCTCGGTCGGGGTACAATGTAGGATGTACAACGTGAATACGACAACAATCGATGTATACTGACCAATGCTGGCTAGTGGGGTTGACGATAAACTATACCATAGGCCATGCTGAGACTCAGTCTTGACGAAGGGACTAAAACTGCAGAATTCATCACTGGCACAGTCAGAGTGATCCTGATGACATGTTCGTCAATGGGTCGATCACGTAAGTATGATTCTGAAACAGGGACGATGCCTGTTGCTCGTGGTTATCGTCGTCTAGGGGTTTTGAGCCCCAACTCGTTGTATGGTCAAGCTGTAGGGTCTCACACCGAGTAGTATCCATGTCTTAGTTATAGGAAGAACGTTAAGAGGAATTCATTCAATGAAATGGAATACTTAAGTCCACAAGTTAGTTGTGAGTTCAAGTTTAATAGGAGAAAAATTTTGCATGTGATGCAAACTAGATTAAATGTGTCATAAATTGTTTACGACAATATTTAATAGCATAAACACGTTGGAAAGGTTACCTGGATAACGAAAACGTCCCAGTCTAAACACATGTTCAAACCACGTCAAAAACAGAGTCAGATGCTCAAGATAGTGCCAACACAATCAAAGAACACAAAGGGGTCAGCCCAATCAGATTGGACTGACCCCAGCCGCTCAAAAGGGGCACCAGCCCAAGAAGGGCGGGTGCTAACCCACCCAGTGGGCTGGGCCCGGCCTGCTATGTGGGCGGGCGGGGGCCCAAGCCCGCCCACAGTGGGAGGGCACCCAGACCCGCCCGCAAAGCGGGCGGGGGCCCAAGCCCACCCGCACAGTGGGCAGGCACCCAGACCCGCCCGCTCTGCGGGCGGGCACCCCGCTCAGCGGGCTAGGCACCCCGCTCAGCGGGCTGGGCACCCCGCGCGCTGTACAAATGGACGGTGAGGCCCACACAACCTAGGGTTGTGTGGCTTTTGTGACGGCTGGCCTATATGCGGAATTTGTGGGGTTTTGCCAACTTTGAGACGACGGTTGAAGGGTCAAACGACGTCGGATTGACTAGCCATTTGTTCCTAGCGTTCATCATTCGAAGCTCTTCAAAATGATAGCTTATATGGTGTCTGAAGTTCAATGGTGATGGAGATTTAATTCATTGAAGTTGGGCCTTTGAGAAAGTTAACTTCATTAACTTAATTAAATCCATCTTCATTTAATTTTTTCCCACATTTCTCGTGACAAAAAAGGAGGAGCTAACTCCCTATATAAATAGGTATGCCCCCTCTTCATTGTAGAGTGCACCAAGGAATCGATTCGAGAAGCTCCTAACTTTTGAGCAAGCTCGATCGTGAACTTAAATATTCCTCTCCTCCTTTTCTTCATATCCTCCCGTCGGGTCCTAGCAAGACTACGAGGAGGTTTGGATCGGATCCAGACGTCTTTGACGCAAGTCTGCTGAAGTGAAACTTTCTTCGGCAAGCAATCGGCTCGGAGGCGGCTCGGGTAGATCGGTTCGAGGGAGCAAAGCGGCTCTACTACGGGGAGCGAAAGAAGGTGGTGCGGTACATCTTACATGTACCATGGCAAAGATTCTGGGTTTTTCGGTTAGTAGCTTTTTGGAATAATTAGTTTAATACTGTCGCATTAGGCTAGATCCCTCTTGGGGTGGTCAGATCCACCCCAAGTTGGCATAGACCTTGGCGAGGTTCTGGCTCACCTTAGGGCTGGCTAAAATATTTAGAATAGTTTTCGTATTTCCACTATGCATGATTTCCCCTCTGTTGTCCGACCGGCTTAGGACGGGCACAGATCTGAGCCCTGAGGGTCTGCCAAAACCCTTCACTTCAAACATACAATGGCCCCGATGGCTGATCTGATTCCGATCCTCAGCCCGGTCCCATTTGCTCAGTGGGGCCTCGACATCCTCGGACCGTTCCACCTGATGGCCACCGGAGGAAGGAAATACCTGGTTATCGCTGTCGACTATTTCACAAAGTGGATCGAGGCAGAGCCTCTAGCGCGCATCACCTGGGTGGACATGAAGAACTTCATCTGGAAGTCAATTATATGCCGCTTCGGGATACCTCGTTCTATAGTGATGGACAACGGAAAGCAGTTCGACTCCATGGACTTCAGAAGCTTCTGCTCGAATTGGGACATCAACCTACATTTCGCCTCCGTGGCGCATCCTCAATCCAACGGCCTCGCCGAAGCAACGAACAAATGCATCCTGGAGCCGCTAAGAAAGAAGGTCGGTAGCGCCCCTGGGACTTGGCCAGATAAGCTACTAGGCATCATTTGGTCCTATCGCATGATGTACAAAGCATCAATAGGTGAGAGCCCCTTCATGCTGGCCTTTGGGGCAGAGGCTGTGGCTTCGGTGGAAGTCAGCGAGGAGTCTCTGCGCCTCCGATACTTAGACGAGGAAGCTAATGAAGAGTGTCTCAACATCAATTGAGTGCTCGTCGACGAGGAAGGGATCGTGCACTAACATGTTTGATTAAGCATAGCCAAAGGATGGCGACATACTACAACTCCCGCATCAAGAAGTGGAGCTTCAAAGTCGGCGACCTCGTCCTTTGGGATGCCACTTTCAGGCCCGAGATCGATCGACGAGGCAAGCTCTCTGCAAAGTGGGAAGGCCCCTGCACCATAACAGACGTCGTGGGATCAGCGACATACATACAGGCAAACATGGAGGGCGAGGAACTGGCCCATCCCTGAAATGCTGAGAACTTGCTCAAATCTTTTCAATAAATACACTTGTAGATTCAGTTAATGTTATACTGATAATAAATCGTTGTGTTTGTGCACTCAGTGTGTTGTCTGGATCTGCATTTCAGTCCTCCTCGTATTCGAGGAAGGCCGGCCATCCGTCTAGGAGCCTTAGCCTTCACAATACACAACGCCGAGGCAGGTTTTCAGACTACGCCCCCACCCAAACAGGTTTTATTCTATCTCCGACCTACTTTGGGGCAGACTGACGAGATTTTCCCTCGATATGATCACCGGTAGGTTAAGGAATGAGCTCTGACTGCACCCACCCATCCATCAACTCCGGGGCAAGCCCAACGGCTTCACCCTTGATAGTGTTCGTCGGGTGGGACAAAGAACGAGTGACGGCTGGCACCCTCCCCACCCCTAATTCCGGGGCGGTGCACCACCAACAGAGGCCCTGGGGTCGCCCCCCTTCCTGGCAGCCATCCTTCAAATCCGAGCTTCCTCCACAAACTCCGGGGCAGGCTGATGAGCTTCGCCCACGATTGGATCGTCGGTGGGTTAAGGAATGAGCTCCGGGTCGAACCATCCCCTCCATCAACTCCGGGGCAAGTCTGATGGCTTCGCTGTCGATAGTGTCCAATGGGTGGGTCAAGGAACGAGTGATGGATCGCACCCTCCCCTCCCCCAATTCTGGGGCAGTGTGCCACCAACGGAGGCCGCAGGGTCACCCACTCCTTGGTAGCCAGCCTTCAAATCTGGACTTCCTCCACAAACTCCGGGGCAGGATGACGAGCTTCGCCCTTGATAGGATCGTCGGTAGGTTAAGGAACGAGCTCCGACTCGCACCCTCCCCTCCATCAACTCCAGGGCAAGACCGACAGCTTCGTCATCGATAGTTTTTGCCGGGTGGGACAAGGAATGAGTGAAGGCTTGCACCCTCCCCACCCCAATTCCAGGGCGGTGCGCCACCAATGGAGGCCGCGGGGTCATCCCCCTCCCTCGCAGCCAGCCTTCAAATCCGTACTTCATCTACAAACTTCGGGGCAGGATGACGAGCTTTGCCCTCGATAGGATCGCTGGTAGGTTAAGGAACGAGCTCCGGCTTGCACCCTCTCCTCCATCAACTCTAGGAAAAGTCCGACGGCTTTTCCTTCGATAGTGTTCGCTGGGTGGGACAAGGAACGAGTGACGGCTCACACCATCCCCACCCCCAATTCTAGCTGCGGGGTCGCCTCCCTCCCTGGCAGCCAGCCAGCCTTCATATCGGACTTCCTCCACAAACTCCAGGGCAGGGTGATGAGCTTCACCCGCGATAGGATCGTCGATGGGTTAAGGAACAAGCTCTGGCTCACACCCTCCCCTCCATCAACTCCGGGGCAAGCCTGACGGCTTCGCCCTCAATAGTGTTTACCAGGTGGGACAAGGAACGAGTGATGGCTCGCATCCTCCTCACACACAATTCTGGGACGGTGTGCCACTAACGGAGGCCGTGGGGTCGCCCCCTCCCTGGCAGACAGCCTTCAAATCCGGACTTCCTACACAAACTCCGGGGCAGGCTAACGAGCTTCACCCTCGATAGGATCGCCGATGGGTTAATGAATGAGCTCTGACTCACACCCTCCCCTCCATCAACTCCAGAGCAAGCCCAACGGCTTCACCCTCGATAGTGTTTGTCGGGTGGGACAAGGAACAAGTGACGGCTCGCACCCTCCCCACCCCCAATTCAGAGCAAGTGCGCCACCAACAGAGGACGTGCGGCCGTTGATTCTGGAAGAATTTTGTGTTTATTACCCCTTCATTTGATTCTATTATGAGTATATTTAATATCTATTTGGTCTCTAATAAGTGTATTATTAAAATATCATTTAATTTTAGTGCATATCGCTTGTTTATATGCAAAATACCATTTTTTATGGCCTAATTTTTTCTCAATTTTATTTTTAGGTAAAGCTTGCAATTTTCCAAATCCAACGGCTATTTTTCCACATTTTTCAGAGGTCGGATCAATTTTCTATGAATTAAAAGGCCCAGTAAAGCTGTGTAAAAGAGAAAAAAATAAAAAATATATATATCGCTGACGTCAGCTGCCATTCAGCAATCAGCTGACGCCAGCCAACGTCAGCGGCCCGCGTTGCGGGCGGAAATTACCGCCTTCAACACGGGCGGTTAATTTAAACCCACGGCAGGGGCGGGTCGGACCTGGACCTACCCCCAGTCAACAATAACAGGCGGGCCCCGCCCGCTGCTAGCTGGTACCGACCCGCGCCCGCCAGCGGGCCCGCCCGCTTTCAAATTTGCGGGCGTCCGCCCGCGTTTTCCACGCGGGCGGCGCCCGTTTCCTTTGACCAAAACCGCCCATCTTGGTTGAATATTTTGATGGGTTGCGGGTTTGCAGCCAGCAGACCCGCAAGCCCAATAAGGCTAATTTTCCTATTTAAAGGGGGTTTTGCCTCATAACTTGATCATCCAATATCCGATTTGAGTGAAACAAGTTTTGGAGGCTTCACCTCCAAATTCCAGAGGAGTTGGAACAGCTGTAGTAGAAGTTTAGAGACGTTTGGGCATCGTTTTGTCTTCGTTTTGGATGAAAACTCTCCACTTTCCTTTGTTTTTATTAGTTTTTAAGTATGTTTTGTAATAAAATGATGTTTGTATTAATAATATTTGTTGTTTTTGTTACCATGAGTGGCTAAAATTTATATGAGTGTGTTGTGTAGTAGTTAGTATTGATGGGTTTCATGTTTCATTCTTCATAACCACTCGTTTTAATCGAAAATGTTGAATACGTCGTTTTTTGCTTTCTTAAATAATTACGCGCTATCCGTGAGGAATCCGCTTAGGATGATATGCCGCGAGGCATCGTCTACGTGCACAAACCCGTAGAGGGGCCCAAGGAGGGTGACGAACCGCGAGGTTCATCTACTTATACATTATTGTTTAGAAAAACGAGTGATTCAACGTTAATGTAATTTTGCTAAAAAATCACCGTTTTTTTAAAGTTAAATCATCCGATCCCCATACCTTGGCCCGGATGAGGGATTGAGTCATCCATGAAGAATGATTACCATGATACTCTACAACACTAACGAAAACACATCACACTCACACTTTTACCGTATCACTTTTCACGTTTTTTCGTACACGTTTTTACCTCAAACCAAAAACCCAAACAAAAATTCACCTTCAAAGGGTGGTTCTTACTTCACTAAATCATTTTCGAGCAAATTTCAGATTGTAAAACTTGTAGATTAGTTTGTCCACGTGGAATACAACCCTGGACTCACCAGGTTTACTACTTGACTGACTTCATATACTTGGGAATTTAACTACAACATTTTAGTCTAGTCAAGTTTTAGGCGCTACTGCCGGGGACAACAGTTTATATTTTTTACGTGTCTAATTAGCTTGGAAATTTTGGTGAGATTTGTCCATTTTGTGTGTATATATTCTTTGTATATCCATTTTTCCCTTTCCTTTGGTTATTTATTTTTTTTGTTACGTTTTCTATTACTAGTTTTCTTTGGTTTTGGATGTTTGTTTAGAGTGTTCGATCTTGAGTGTGTGATTTAAAATTTCTTTATTTTACACTTTTAAGTCATTTTGTTTTCTTTATATTTTTACTTTTTTTAGTTTTCTTTATATTTTTACTTTTCTTTATATAATCAAAAAAAATTGTAAAGATGGATCGTGATATTGATAGTGATGCTATCGTTTTCGAATTTATTACGGGGTTGATTCAAATCCTACCAGTTTTCCATGGTACGGAGGAGGAGAACCCACATTTACATTTACAAAAATTTGAAACTATATGCCGCACTATATTTGGTGGGAATGCATGCATTAATGGCTTATTTCTTAGATACTTCCCATATTCTTTGAGAGATTTTGCTACACATTGGTTTGAAACATTGACTCTTGACTCAGATTTTACTTGGTTGTCGTTTCAGGCTGAATTTCTTCGAGTATTTTTTTCCTATCTTCTTTGCACAGGTACAGGAGCGGCAGGCCACGAAGCACCAAATAGCGAGTTTTGCTCAAACTGATGAGGAGGCATACTATCAAGCTTGGCAGAGGTTCAATGATTTGATGCTTGCATGTCCACACTACAGCTTCCACGATGATCATCTCCTACAGATCTTCTACCTGGGATTACTGCCTTCTATGCGAGATTTCATGCAGACGAGCTGTAATGGGGAATTATTTGCTTATTCTACCGAGGAAGCATGTTGGTATTTGAATGACCTTGCTGAGTATCAGGTTGCACTCCAACAGGTCCATGGCCGGCATTAGGTTCCACCAGAGGACTCATTCCAATGTGACCCTCTGGAAAAATTTGAAGAGCATATTGATGGGGGACATTGGAGCCCAAAGAAAGAGGATGAACGACCATCACTTGAGGAGCAAGAGGAGATGGATGATGTGGTGCGTGTTGACCATGAGGGAATCTACTTTGATGATGACGAGGAGGATATATGCGAGGGAGTGAGCTTACAGACCATGATGGAGCCCGAGCCATACCTTCTTCCTACTTCAGTATAGCAGTTCTCACTTCCTTCATCGCTGGAGGATATTGATGGCGATTACGAGATGATCTACATTGAGCCAGCATTGTTGAACCCTCCAGATCCCTTCCACAGACACTTCATCCTCATCATGAGGCAGATTATGAGATCGAGCTTAGCGACACACACCAGGGGAGTTCCCACAATTTCATGCCCTATATTATTGAATCACACATTTCAATTCCATATACTTTTGATTCAAAATGTCGTCAATTGAATTTAAATTTTTTAGTTAATTTTAACGACCCATTTTGGTACACTTTTGTTACATGGCATGAGGATAACACTTCGATTGATGCGGCTCGTCTGGTAGTTGCATTGCTGGAATCCAAGGAGGCCGGTGGAGGCCTAGCTTCGCAGCAGCTGGTTGAGGAGTGCACGGATCTGATCGTGTAGATGCCACCTCTGCTAGAGATTCTGAATCCTCCTTTTGTGATGGAGACAGTACCTTAACCATATGTGACGCCTACGACTTATTGGATGTCAACTTTTGCACAATTGCCTTTGGCGTCGCCATCTCGAGCACTGACGGAGGATATACGCAAGGAGTTTCTGGAACAAATTCCTCCACCGATAGATATCTGTGATCCTCCATTTGGGAGGCTATGGTGATCTCTTCCCTTTTTACCCTTATACATCGTTATATTTATTTGAAAGAGAAGATTTTTGTTTATGCATTCATATATTCTGATCTCCATCTTTTATTCTACCACGCTTTAAATTGAGGACAATGTTCATTTTAAGTTGGGGGGAGGAAGTAGTAAACATTATATCATATATGTTTTGCATAAACAATATATATAGTTTTCATAAACAAATGTTGTTTGTTTGCGTTTACAAGTTTGCAACAAGAAAAAAAAAATAGTTTTCATATGTTTGCATAATAAAATAAACAAAAAGAGTTGTGTTTTTCACCCAAACCATCTATATGTCACTTTGAAGTGGAAATTCCATCGTCTTTCATTGAACACCTACATTTATTAAACAGATTAAGAATGTTTTATTCCTGCATAGAATTTTAAATTATCATGACTTTCATGTAAATTAGTGCATGTATCCGCAATCGTAATCTCATGAACTATTGTTTGGTTTAGGAAATTTCATGTCACGTATGCGTTTATAAATTGGTAATTATGTGAAGAAGGATATAAATTCTCAGGATAAAGGCTAACCACATACACCAGCTTGCTGATTAGTAGATGATGGAGAATTTTACTCAAACATGTCTCATTTCAAAAAAAAAAGACGAAGAAAAGTCAAAGAAAAGTGAAAAAATGGAATACAATGCACCGTTCTTCCAGCTTCTTTTAGTAGTCGGGTCATCGTGCCAAAAGAAGCATGGGGATTCGTGCCAAAACATGAAGTATGGGAGAGTGCATAATAATCTTTAGACATTTTGAGTTATTAAGTCTGAGGGGTTTTTCAAAACCTAATGCCCTAAGACCGTCTGATTTGGGAGTCATTGACCTAACACTCGTTAAATGGATTGCTCTAAAATGTTTATAAAAAAAGAAAAAAAGAGATGAGATATTTTGAGTAGATTCAAGATCATGATCTTATGATTTGGAAGTTGTGATGGCCTAATCCTAGGAAATTTACATCCTAGGACAGGTGATTACCTTTTGATTAAACAATTGCATTTGTGCGATACTGAATATGTGTGGATTGAGATAAAATAGTAGATTTTTTGCATTAGTCCATGAAAGCCCATGATAGTTATTGAACTTTGTTGGGTAATTTTATTCTCAATTCATTTTTTTGGGGTGTATGATATATTTTTGGAATATTCACTTATTTTGCTAAGAGACTAGCAAAAAGCTAGTTAGGGGGTGTGATTCTGGAAGAATATTGCATTTATTACCCCATCATTTGATTGTATTTTGAGTATATTTAATATCTATTTGGTCTCTAATAAGTGTATTATTGAAATATCATTTAATTTTAGTACTTATCGCTTGTTTATACACAAAATACCATTTTTATGGCCTAATTTTGTTTCTATTTTATTTTTCAGGTAAAGCTTGCAATTTTCCGAATCCAACAGCTATTTTTCCACATTTTTCGGTGGTCGGATCAATTTTCTATGAATTAAAAGGCCCAGTAAAGCTGTGTAAAAGAGAAAAAGAATATACATATGTATATACGTATATATGTATATACGTATATACATATGTATATACGTATATATGTATATATATATATATATACATATATATTTTTTTGCAAGGTAAGTTAGATTATATATATATATGTACAAAATACAACATGGCTGTTCATAGATACTGGAATCAAAGACTAGGGGAGAGGGCACAAGCGTCGTCACCCTAGATCTTTGGTTTCAGTTTCGTGAACAAGACCACAAAATACATCTGTTGATTACAAAAATATCCAAGGAAAAATGCCATCCACAAATAGCTGCAAATGCCACTAAAGATTTGAATTCTTAATAGACCCAGTAAGCCGCACAAGGCCCAGCTCCAGCTTGTATTGATAAATTGGTGAGCCGCCCAACAAAAGGACGCACTGTAGTTGCCGAAGTGCAGCAGTATGAAGTCAAGCGTCCACCAAGAATGACGCACAGCAATTGCCCTCAAGTTACACAGGCCGGCTTCATACAGTTTTGGTACGAATCCCCCAGTTGTCAAAAGCTGTGGCTGCTGCTTCATCAACATCCTCCATCTTGCGCAGCGCCATGCGGATATCATCGTAGATAGCATCAAAGAGGGCAGTTTTTGGCCTGGAAGTGTTCTCAAATATTCGTCTATTGCGCTCCCGCCATAGATGCCATGTGACAGCTGCAAACACCGTTCTAGCAAGGATTCCCAGCGGATCACTCTTCTTGTACTTCGATTGAAAGTAGCTTCCAATCGAATTGAAAGAAAGCTCAATGGGGCCCGCATTGCCCAGCTTCAGTAGTGCCCTGCGCATGATGTATTTAGAATAGGTACAATTAAAGAACAGATGGGCATTAGTTTCCGGACTATCTGAGCAGAGGACGCAATTATTTGAAGCTTGGGGGAACCAATTTTCCATACGGTCTTTAGTGAGGAGCTTGTTTTTCAACGCTCGCAGCAAAGTAATCGAATACTTAGGGATAAACTTACTGTACCAAACTAAATTGGATAGTGGAAATGGTGACGCCTTTTCCCGAACAGCTTCCCAAGCTTCTCTGAAGCGGAAAGGAGATCCGCTGTTCCATTCCCAGGAATCCACACCAGAGGTTAGCGTGAAGTTTTGGAGAAGGGGCAGGACTATTTGAATATCAGCATCACAATTCCAAGAAGACCCATTCCAATAATCACTCACTCTTTTTTTACTTGCCCCATTTGGTACAGGGTGGAGAGTTTTTAGGGGACCGCAGGGGAGCCAATTATCGTGCCAGAAGAGAGTATCTTTCCCATCCCGAACTATCCTCTTGATGATCTTTTGAGAGTGGATACGACAATGTAATAAGAACTTCCAAGTTCCAGATTGAATTGCCGCAGATTTTGCTTCGTAGAAAGTAGATGCATCTTTGTATTTGGCCCGCATGTACTCAGCCCAAATGCTTTTAGACTTAAGGAACCTCCAGGTTAGCTTTACTCCCGCTGCAAGGTTCAAATCAGATAGCAGTCGTATACCAACCCCCCCTTCCTCTTTGGGTTTGCAAGAGTCTTTCCAAGCCCAGGCTTTAGTCCGCCCCAAATGAAGTTCCTACATATGGATGTCAAAGTTCGTAAAACAGAAGTAGGTATTCGGTATACCTGTATCCAGTAGGCAATCATTCCATAGATGACAGATCTCACAAGTTCAATACGCCCTGCAGTGGATAATAAGCCTGAGGTCCATCCATCCAACCTTTTCCTGCATTTGTCTATAAGGCGATTATACATATTTGCTTTGGGATATTTGGAAGACAATGGGAGACCCAAGTATGTAGTGATAGTGTGCGCCTGCTTAGCTCCCAGGAATTCTGCAAGTTCCCCGCGGTTCTTAACTCCCTTGCTGAACATGGATATACTCTTTTCCCAATTGATCTCAAGGCCTGTGAAATTCTTGAAGTCATACAACAATTGTTTAAGCCCCCTAAAGGATTTCTGATTAGCACGACAGAAGACAAGAAGATCATCAGCAAACAAAAGATGTGAGATAGCTCCAGTTCGTCTCATGGATTGAATACTTCCTATAGTAATGGCTTTGGCTAACATTAAGGAGAAAGCTTCCATGACCAGGACAAATAGGAAGGAAGAAAGTGGATCACCTTGCCTGAGCCCCCTATTTCCGCCAAAAAAACCCACGGGGGAACCATTAACCATAACAGAGAAAGTGGCCGTAGATATGCATTCCTTTATCCAACCAATGAATTTGCTACCAAAACCCATCTGATGCAGAATATAATATACAAACTCCCTATTCACACTATCGAAGGCCTTCCTGAGGTCCAGTTTCAGGCAAGATCTGGATCCCATTGGATTGCTGAAATCTCTGATTTGCTCATGAGCAAGAAGTGTACAGTCAGATATCAATCTCCCCTGCAAGAATGCGGATTGGTTCGGAGAAACCAGATCATGAATGATTCTCTGAAGCCGATTACATATGATCTTGCTAATAATCTTATAAATGACATTGCAGCAGGCAATGGGCCTGTAGTCTCCTAAAGAAGAAGCATTTGTGCCTTTTGGTACCAATGTAAGGAATGTATGGTTAACCTGTCTGAGCAAGGAACCGGATCTGAAAAAAGGACTGAACCCCTGCTACCACATCTGATCCAATAAGGTTCCAATTGTGCTGGAAGAAGAAGCCATTGTACCCATCAGGGCCAGGGGCTTTGGAAGGCCCTATTTGGAAAACAGCTTCTTTAATTTCCTCTGCAGATACGCTTCTTTCAAGCCACCTTGCCGTATCATGTTTAATCTTCTTTTTGGGAACAAGATTTGGGAATATATTCCAATAATTGTTCTGATTGTATAAGCCCTCATAATAGCTTGCTGCCTCTGACTTAATGTCATCATAAGACTTGCACAAATCCCCATTCGTATCAACCAAGTGCTGGAGACTATTGCGGGATTGCCTAGCTTTCATTGCATTATAAAAGAATCTAGTATTCCTATCACCCAATTCAAGCCAATCCTGCCTGCTTCTTTGGCGGAACTTTTCCTCTTCCATTTCCAATAGGTTAGCAAGCTCAATAGATAGTTTATGTTCTTTCTCTTGGAGATCGGAATCAGTATGAAGGCCTTTATGATTCCTGGTAGCCTCAAGTTTAGCACGGCAGACATTAATGGCATTGGTAGATTGATGGTGATATGCCCATTGTTTAAGGCCAGATTTCATGATCCTTAGTTTGGTTACAAGCCGAAACATGGGGGTTCCCCTTATATACTGGCCCCAGTTTGATTCAACAATTTCATAATAACCTGGCAAATTTATCCAATGATTGAAAAATTTGAAGGGTTTAGGATCAGCATGTACCTGACGGTGTAAGTTGACGGCCATAAGAGAATGATCACTGGTATGCGGGTCCATATATTCAAAGTAGGAGTCAGGTAGCAAGTTAATCCACTTGTCGTTGCAGAGCACCCTATCCAATTGAGCTGCAATTCGGCGACTACCCATACGTTTATTGCACCAACTCATACGTAGTCCTGTGCTTTTGAGATTCTGAAGATTACAATCTGTCAGGCAATTGTTGAAGTCATATAATTTACTAGCCTCAACCCTGCGACCTCCCACCTTGTCAGTAGTGTATAAGATGCAATTAAAATCACCCCCAACAAGCCACGCTTCGTTGGTCAATATAGCCATATCTTTTTTCAAATCCGCCCATAATAACTTCCTCTCAATAGTATTATTGCTACCATATACTGCAGTAAAAGCAAAAGCAAAACCCCCCTCATTCACACATCGCACAGTAATGTGCTGGATAGAGGCTGAAATAATTGTTATTTGCCAAACCATCGTGTCAAAACCAATGAGGATACGTCCTCCTTCGTGCAGATGGAAGTTATCCAGTTTGTTCCACTTCTTTGGAATGCAAGACTTATTGTTAATTGACTCTGCTCTGAGTTTCGTCTCCAAAAGAATAATAATAGAGGGATTGAGCTTTCTAATACGCTCTCTAAGATCCCTTCTCCTCACTCCATTATTAAGACCCCTAGTATTCCAAATCAGCATGGACATATTGATAGATGATGAGAGTTGTGCTACCGCGGCGAGCTACTTACTTCAATCTGCTACTCCTTCTGATGGCGGCACTGGGGGTGGGCACTTCAGCTTTCTTCACTTTTGAGGACTCAATAGAATTAAGCAATGACAAGCGTTCCTCCTCCCATTCAGGATTGTCGTATAGCGGTTCGTTGGGAAGTTGGTCAGCAGCACATTTCTGTAGATTGACTTCAGGCTGCTGAAGAATGGGTTCCTCAACTGCCTCCGAAGTTGATTGATGGGTCAATGCTGGATGGCACCTCTCAGTGGGGATTTTGCTTACAGAGGCAATTTTGCTTCGCAGCATGTGTAAGAATTTGGCCAAGTTAACATAATTGAGTAGGCCACCTCGCAGTTGATTTAATTGGCAATCACCAACCACATTCTGCAATCCGCTGCGATCCCCTGCGATCCGCAGCATGTGTACAGAACTGGGTCCCCTGCGATCCGTTGCAATTGAGGACCCATTTTCATTATTGGGTTGAGGGGATTGAGCCGCATCACTGCTGTGAGAAGATTGTCCTGCCTCTTGTATAATCACAGAGCCGGTATTAGCCTTTATACTTTTTCCCTTGTCCAGCACAGGAGATTTCTTTAACTGGACAGGACATTGAGAATCAGAGTGGCCAAAACACACACAATGACCGCAACGGGGTGGCTCCACCTCATACTTAGCATCAAAAGATAAAATTGACCCGTCATCGAGCTCCACCTCAACCTTTTTAGGCAGCGCCTTAGTGGCGTCCACCTCCACCAAACACCTTGCATAGGTGAGGCGTTCAATTTTAGCCGTAGCTCGGTCTAGGCACAATGGGTTCCCTACCACAGATGCGAGGATATTTAGGACATCCATGTTCCACATATTGACCGGTATACCATGCATCTGCATCCAAATTGGGACAGTAGAAAGGATGTCACGGTCATGGCGTAGTCCACTGGTCCACAATTTGAGTACCACAAGGCGACCGTCAAAGAGCCAGGGGCCCCCATGCAGTATCCTCTCGCATTCATCTTTGGACTCAAATCGAAAGTAAAAGAAGCCGTTGTCTTTACTAAAGAGTTGGATCCGTTGCCTTGGCTTCCATAATCTTTCCATCCAAGCTTGGACCTGACCAAATAGCGGGGTGTCACCTAGCACGTAGCCTACTAGAGTCGATTTCCAGTGCTCCGCACCCTTCTCCAGCAATAAGTTGGGAACCCGCGCAACATAGGAACCATCCTCTCTAACTTTAGGGGGGACAAATTTCATACCTACCGCATCGCCATAAGATCGCCTGTTGGAGCATACATCCGACCAACTGCGTTTGGAGGAAGCAGGGTCAATTGAGATTTGAGATCTCACAGGCAATCCATCGAGCACTTGGGCGGCACTCCCTCCGTTACAGAGTTTGGCCGCGTTGATGCCACCCAGACGAGCGCGGAAGGTGGGGGGAAGCCGGTTGCCCCTCATAGGTCGATATGCCGGACGCCGGTTAGGGATCGAGCCCGCCTGCGAGTTCTTGGGGTTCTGCCTGCGAACAGTTTGCCATGGAGCTTGCTTGTCCACCGGAGCATCCACCAAGAGACTGACTCCCGATGCCAGAGGCGCCGAATCATCCACCAGAGGCGCCGATTTGTTGTTGGTTGACGAAACCCTAGGCAGAAGGCCGGGATCGCCACTCTCCCCTCTCCGAGAATCACTCACCATTTTTTTCTATATATACATATATATGTATGTATATATATATATATATTTGAAAGGTTAGCGTGTAATCTTTATTAAACATATCAGAAACGGTTACAGAGTAATAAGGGTAAAACAATTAATGTGGTGAGTCAGAGAGGGGATAGGGCACAAGCGCCGTCACCCTCCACTGGCATACCAATTAATACTACCCAACTGTACAATAATCCAAAACAAAGATTAGTAGAATTGTGAGTCATCCCACATCGCGAAATTCCCATCTATCCATTGAAAGCTTAGCATCCGATGTTTCCGGCTCTAGATTCCCAAGAATTGCCCTGACATCTGCCGCTATATCCTCAAATAAGACAGTTTTAGGCCGCCTTGTAGCTTCAAATATCATTCTGTTTCTTTCCTTCCAAATATGCCATACCATAGTCGAAAGAACAGTTTTTGCAAGCGTGCTCATTGAATCCTTCTTTGCGAAATTTGCTAAGAAATAATCTCCCACCTTGGCCAGCTGAGGGGTAATAGGACTTGTCACTCCCAACTTTAGAAGGCTCCTTTTTAGTAAGTAGCTAGTGTAATCACACTCAAAATATAAGTGGTCAATGTCTTCATTTGAGTCAGCATCACATAGAACACATTCTAAATTCACATCAGCACACCATTTAGCTAGGAGGCATTTTGTCTGAAGTTTTCCAAGAAATGCTCTAAGAGTTGCAATTGACATTTTTGGGACATTTTTACTAAACCATACTAGCTTAAAATACCGGAAATTTGTACCTCTATGCCAGATTCCTTCCTAAGCCGAAGAAAATGTGAAATTAGAGCTTGCTGTCCATTCCCAGAAATCTGCGCCTCCATCCAGTTTAAGTCCTTGGAGAGCAGGCTGAATGCAGTCAATAGTGGAATCTAGAGTCCAGTCCGTCCCCTCCCAATACTCAGAAACCTTCCTTCCGCTAGCCTCCTCCGGGACATCATATGAATCGCTAATTGGTCCAATCGGTAACCAATTATCATGCCAAAACAAAGTCGAGGATCCATCCCGGACTTGACGATTGATCAAGTATTTAGAGAATCGCCTACAATTTAGCATGAATTTCCAGGTGCCTGACTGAGTTGATTTCCCTTTAGCAGCAAAGAAATTTGAGGAATCCTTATATAAATCCCTCATATAGTTAGCCCAAAGCCCATATCGTTGACGTCAGCAATATCTATTATACATTTGACAACGTTTTTTGAATTCTAGGGCTGACTAGGACAAGATAAAGAGTGGCTGTGATTTGATCTTATGAAATGGAAGGTTGAGATGAAGCTTTGAAACAATAAATGGGAGCCTTGAAATTTGGTCCAGCCTTGAAATTTGGTTCAACTTTGAAATTTGGTCCAGCTTTGAAATGATGAGAGCTTTGAAATCATGAATGTGAGCTTTGAAACTTGGTCCAGCTTTGAAATTTGGTCCACCTTTAAAAGCAGCCAGTGAACATGTTTCAAGATGAGGCGTCCGCTAAATTTTCTTACGCTGATTTGTTGTTTCGAGCTGAATTTGTTGTTCTACGCTAATTTGTTGTTCCGTGCCGAATTCCGTGACGAAGGGGCTTGCACCGAATTTATTGTTCCGCGTAAAAGGCACCGGCGCCGTTAAGTATTTTTACTCTAATTTGTTGCTCTTTTAAATTTTAATTATTTTTTGGGAAACAAAGATTTCGTGGGGGCATATCTTAAATGAACCGTGTCCACGGGCACTGATTTTTTGCGCTAATTTGTTGTTCTACACTAATGCACTTTGATTAACATAATGTGTGCGGTGACTAGCAACCGGCACCGAATTTGTTGATCAACGCTAATGCACTTTGGTTATTAAAATGTGTGCGATGACTAGCGCCGAAGGCGCCCGCGCCGAAGGCGCCCGCGCCGAAGGCGCCCGCGCCGAAGGCGCCCGCGCCGAAGGCGCCCGCGCCGAAGGCGCCCGCTAAATTTTTGTTCGTTTAAATTTTGACGGGGGGAATAATTCTTGGGGAGAACAAAGATTATGATGAGATATCTTAAATGAATCGCGCCTGAGGGCGCCCGTGCCGAAGCTACATTTTTGTTCGTTTGAATTTGGGAGGGAGAAATAATTTTTGGGGAGAACAAAGATTTTGCAGGAAAATCTTAAATGAACCGTGCCCGCGGGCACGGGTTATGACTAGTATATATATATATACATACATATAAAAGAAAAAAATAAATATATATATATATATATACATATCGTTGACGTCAGCAACCAGCTGATGTCAGCCGACATCAGCGGCCTGCATTGCGGGCGGAAATTACCGCCCGCAACGTGGGCGGTTAATTTAAACCCCCAGCAGGGGCGGGTCAAACCCGGACCCGCCCCCAGTCGACAATAACGGGCGGGCACCGACCCGCGCCCGCCAGCGGGCCCGCCCGCTTTCAAATTTGCAGGCGTCCGCCTGCATTTTCCACGCGGACGGCGCCCGTTTCCTTTGATCAAACATGCCTGCCTTGGTTGAATATTTGGATGGGTTGTAGGTTTGCAGCCAGCAGACCCGCAAGCCCAATAAAGTTAATTTTCCTATTTAAAGGGGGTTTTGGCTCATTATTTGATCATCCAACATCTGATTTAAGTGAAACAAGTTTTCGGGCTTCTCCCCCAAATTCCAGAGGAGTTGGAGCAGCTGTAGGAGAAGTTTGGAGACGTTTGGGCATCGTTTTAGGTGAAAACTCTCCACTTTCCTTTGTTTTTAATAGTTTTTAAGTATGTTTTGTAATAAAATGATGTTTGTATCAATAATATTTGTTGTTTTTGTTACCATGAGTGGCTGAAATTCATGTGAGTGTGTTGTGTAGTAGTTAGTATTGATGGGTTTCATGTTTCATTCTTCATAAGCCCTTGTTTTAATCGAAAATGTTGAATACGTCGTTTTTCGCTTTCTTAATTAATTACGCGCTATTCGTGATGAATCCGCTTAAGATGACATGCCGCAAGGCATCGTCCACATGCATAAACCCATATAGGGGCCCAAAGAGGGTGATGAACTTCTAGGTTCATCTAATTATACGTTATTGTTTAGAGAAACGACCGATTCAACGTTAATATAATTTTGCTAAAAAATCACCGTTCTTTTAAAGTTAAATCATTCGATCCCCATACCTTGGCCTGGATAAGAGATTGAGTCATCCATGAAGAATGATTACCATGATACCCAACAGCACTAACGAAAACACATCACACTCACACTTTTACTGTATCACTTTTCACGTTTTTTTCGTACCCGTTTTTACCTCAAACCAAAAACCCAAACAAAAATTCACCTTCAAAGGGTGGTTCTTACTTCACTAAATCATTTTCGAGCAAATTTTTGCTTGTAAAACTTGTAGATTAGTTTGTCCCTGTGGAATACGACCCTGGACTCACCAGGTTTACAACTTGACTGACTTCATATACTTGGAAATTTAACTGCAACATTTTGGTCCAGTCAGCCGTCCCCCCTCCCTGTCAGCCAGCCTTCGAAACAGAAGCGAACCGACGACTCTGCAACATTCTCCCTCTCCTCAGCCTTGTACTCGTCAATGTCAGAATGTTGGGGGCATACACATTCAAAAGTGCAGCTCGCACAATAGACAGATGAAACAAATGACAGTAAGGAAAAATTTCAAAATTTTATTTATATGATAACTCTACACATCACAGGATACAACAAGACAAGACTTTAGGCTCGGCCTTAAGGCCGGCCATACAAACTAACCTTAGCCTATGGCGGTTCACCTTGACCACCACCCTCCGGGGCCTGCATGTCCCCCAGCTTACCCCCATGATCACCGCCGCCTGGAGTCGAAACCCCCGCCACCACGGCCTCTGAAGCGGTTAAAGCCTCCGCCTCGTCGTTAGACGCCACGGACAGCCAGGCGAAGTCAATCTCCAAATTGGGGTAGAGCTTCCCCAACCTCGCCTTCGCCCTGTCACGCCCCGCTTCCCAAAACGACAGAAGCGAAACGTGACTAAGGTCTGTATGGGCTGGAGCTGTGAGGCTCAGACCCAATAAGCGTCTGTAGGGGTACCATTTAAAAATTTTCAGGTTCTTGCGTATAAAAGTCCATAACAAAGAATAAGAGTACTCGAAAGGGAATTTGCATTCATTAATAAAGAGACAATATCCAGCATATGACAAGTCTAATAAAAAAGCCTAAGCATGGCTACAACTACAGAAAAAGGAAGCTAATGGCGTGAAGCACCCAACCTAGGAAGAAAATAAAGTGGTGCTACGCACCCAACTAGAAAGTAGTAACCTCTGTAAGACAGCGACGTGAAGGACCTCTAAGTCTGGTCCTCATCAGGGAGATACTCCGGTCAATGTCCTCCGGCTCTGGGTCCTCAGGTAGCTCTGGCTCGTCCACGTACTCTGGCTCTGTGCCTGACGTACAACACCCAAGAGAAAAGGAGCTGTACGTCAGGTAAAGTCTACGAAAGAAAGGTGAGACTCTACTGTAAGTGTGAAACAATTTACTAAACAATGTTTTACTGGTTGATTACATGCAGTTGCGATGACATGGCTGTTATACAATTTTATAAGGATAGTAAAACTGAACAAGAAAGTAAACGTGACATGCAATAGCCGTAGCATGTGCTACTGGATACAAGACTAGACTAGACTGGACAGGACAAGACAAGAAGTATTGTGTGTGTCACAAAGGGTTCACGCCTTACGGTTTAAGGGCGGCCAGACCCTCTCCCCGTGCGACCGCTCAACCCTACCCCAAACCCGAGTGCTCAAGACAAGACAATACAGGGATCACTCTCGCTTGGAGAGCATCCGAAACGCCCGTAGGCTTTTTGTGTAACAGGGATCACTCTCGCTTGGAGAGCATCTGAAACGCATGTAGGCTTTTTGTGTAACAGGGATCACTCTCGCTTGGAGAGCATCCGAAATGCCCGTAGGCTTTTTGTGTAACAAGGATCACTCTCGCTTGGAGAGCATCCGAAACGCCCGTAGGATTTTTGTGACATTTCATGACATGACAATTTGTAAGGAGTTATTCATTCTAAGGGGTCCACACGCACACACACACACACACACACACACACACAGATAGAACCTAGGGTGTCAGTTGTTATTGTTGTTTGTGCTTAGACTTCATCGTCAATTCTAAGTTGTCAAGGGGGGTCTCGGACGTAATCGTTTCACGTGCGGTTCTCTTTAGTCGTACTTTTACAGTCAAATGTGTAATGGCCTAAACGTGTCCGAAAGTACGCAAGTGGGAACACTTGCCTGTGGTGGCGAGTGAGTCGTCGGTCTGGAGCGTCTCGTCGAAGCGGCGCGTCGACGAGGGTCCGTCTGAAACAGGACAACGGCAAATTCAGATCGTGTTTTTCATCAATCCTATTATGGTAAGATTCTAAGTTTAGCAGGACTACCCTAATAGTCAAAAGTCACGATTTTTGATATGTTCCGCCTAATCGACGACTATCTTATGTGCACAGATATCAAGTCTGTTCGTCAATGTCTAAGGTTGAACAACATTTTAAAGTAGCAGAAATATAAACTTAGTTATCGTTGATGACTTTTACATTAGGTTTTAGATTTGCTATGATGTGGGTTCTTACTACGCGTTAGGGGGCTAACCTTTTTGGTGTTTGATCGTAGATCAGACGTCGGGTCTGAATGGTGATAGATCTGCATCATCAGCAATGTCTCAGCCACAGGTAGCACAATGAGACATGTACAGATAGCAATTGGAAAGCGAGAACAGCGGGTAAGCCGTCAGATCTCTCCGGTTGCGGGTAGCGCAACGGATCTACACGGTGGCGGCAACGTCGGGGGAAAACGTTCGAGATCGGCGACGTGCGTGAACTTCTAGGAGAAAGGGGGCTGTCGGGGATTGAAGGAGGTTGATGGGGGGTTTCCCGGCCTAGTGGGTGGCTGACAGCGACTACGCACAGCGGTGGCCGGTCGTGAGAAGGCGAAATGGACAGATTTGCGATACCGGGTCGCTGTTTTGGATCATCGTGAAGATGTAGCAGCCTGAGGGGGCAAAGGAGTATTGCAGTAGGTAGAGGGGATCGAGGGGGGTCTGAGGGAGGTGGAGCTGGCCACCGGAGGTGGCCGGAGGGCGGCGGCCGCGAGTGTTTTTCGGCGGCGCAAGTGACAATTTTTGTGCGGCTAGGGCTTGGTTTCTAGGGGATTTAAGAGGAGAGAGAGAGAAGAGGGAGGGAGGGAGGAGGGTTGCAGTTGATAGAGTGGGTTGGTGGGAGGTTGATTGAGGTGGAGTTAGTCGTCGACTGTGGCCGGAGGGTGGCAGCCGTCTGTGCAAAGGTTGGGTTCCTGCTGTGAAAAAATGGCGGCATGTGTTGCTATTTTTAGGTGTTTCAAGACGTGAGAGAGAAGAGAGAGGAGAGGGGAAAGATGGTCGGAGGTATGGGGGTCCGATGGCTCGCCGGTGGAGAGAGGAAGGAGGAGAAAAACACAAAGGAGGCGGTGGCTATGGGTGTTTGCGTGACCTAGTGCTGGTTCGGTTTGTGTTTTGTTATAAAGATGAGTTGCTGCTAAAACATGGTTTAAAGGGGGTATATTTAGGGCGAGTAGGAGAGAGAATGAGAGAGAGAGAGGGTGTGCAAAGAGGGGAAAAGGAAGGTGAGGGTAGCCACAGAAATCTCCTCATGATACGTATGAGATCTCATCAGATTTGATTAAGATTTGAATTTCAAATTTGGGTTAAGGCTAAGCGGGCCTCGAATTTGATTAGTGGGTTAGGTTGGGCTAACGGTGTCCGAAAATTACGAAATAAAATATCAGGACGCCCGTGACGACGAAAGGCTCGGGGGTACGGGGTCCGGTCACAAGCTAAGCCTACCGAGAACGAAAATAAAAATAAAAACTAAGCGTTGAAGTCTAGAGGCCAAAACACCCCTTCATTCAAAGCTGATTAGTGGGAGAATGGCCCGTGAAATGACATTCACCAAAAATCCCACAAATAAATACTCTTCCATACGGTCACAACGGCATATCACATCACGTATTCCGGATAGAAGAAAGAACGAAGAAAAATACGCTTACAAAAGAGGAAGATACGCGCAAAAATACAAACGGTCGGAAAGCGGCTGTTACATTCTATCCACCTTCGAAATTATTCCGCCTTGGAATCACTTATACTAATAATAATAAAATATCTATAAGCACCTATGCTTGCAACTCCCATATCCAACATAATGATTGCGAATCTTATAGCTTCGAACATCGTTCCTCAAATAATCCATCATAACTCGTCTCTCCACTGAATAAAGCTACAACTAGAATCACATCCTAGCACTCAACTATAAATCCATATTACCATCTACAAATCAACAATCATCTCGTCCCCAATATATTCTCCATCATATTAAATCATAAATTTATCCTCCATAATTAATGAACCATCGAACCACATCTATCCTTACCCCTATCATCTAATCTCCTAATCATATTAAATCCATCTTCATAACATTCCTTTCATCCCAACATGTCGTGTTATTTCCAATGTCTTCTCACCCCAACTTAATAATCAAGTCCTGATGCTTTAAATGTTCTATTTATTTTCATGATCACCTTAAATCACACTACACCTCTATAGCTACTCCTATCTACCACCCGTCTCAGTTTCAGATCTGATAAGTACTCATCTTCCTGTGTACAATTTCGTTCAACCAGAATTTTCCATTGAGTCCGTTACACATTGGTATTATTAATAAATCTTGGACACCTCATTTTTTTCATCCAAAGAAATCTAATCTAATATCCTTGCGTTCAAAATCAACTAATCACCGCTACCTCATATCTCACCTCACACTATGCCTACCTGTAACCATAATCTTATAGCAATAATAACCAGTTCTAATAATATAACAACAATAAAATAACACTCCAAAGAGGGAAAGAAAAGAAAAGAATGTTTAAGGCCAAATGCATAATTTAAAAACATGTGGGAAAAGAACGTGTGTAGTTGGGGTATTGGATGAAAGAGGATAAGGGGTTGTGATCTTTGTGGGCTAGTTTCAAAACTTTAAAGATTTGGTTTAAAAGAAAACAAAAGTTTTGATACAATCACATGCATCCAAAAATAAGCTATACTATAATATGATAGACTAAGTCTAAGGAATTACCTGCAATAACGCTATCCACACATATATAAATACCATCATTCATACAACTTCATGCATATATCATGAATAACACTGAGTATACATACATGACACAAGAGATAATCATTAATATCCTAAAGGTAGCTCACTCATACAGGTCCATACACTCTACCTATATACATGCACCACGACGACATCACAAAAACCAATGGGCCCACTACTAAACTAGAGTTGACACAGGCAACGACAAGCACTAACGTTTAAACAATAGAAAGGAAACCGAAACCAAAAGCAAAACGAAACAAGATCGAAAAGAAAGAGTTTGGATAAGGCGAGGATAAGGAGATAGCTGGTTGGGTGGAACAAAAATATTGCTCTAAATAATTAAATAGATGAAAGAAGGATACGTGTAAAATATGGTATCATATATATATACATATATATATATATATATATATATATATATATATATATGAAAAGTTAGCTGTGATCTTTATTGAGGAATGTATTGTACAATATGTTACAACAAAGTAGGAAGGTCATCGAATGA
This sequence comes from Scilla litardierei, assembly GCA_030789695.1. Classification (NCBI taxonomy): domain Eukaryota; kingdom Viridiplantae; phylum Streptophyta; class Magnoliopsida; order Asparagales; family Asparagaceae; genus Scilla; species Scilla litardierei. Next base: position 94,000,668 of record CM061135.1, on the reverse strand, counting down.
GGTACCAATAGAGATAGGAGAGGACACAAGCGTTGTCACTACCTACAATTAATCCTGAATGGGTTTGGCGGTCCCTTAGGGCACAAAAACTCTAGTCCCGTCCTAAGTCGGACGGAACATAGACACAAAAATCATTTGCAGCAGAAGAAAAACTAGTTAATCTAAATTAACATGCAGTTAAAACAATTTTAACTTAGCCCTAAGGTCCAAGACCCTATGCCAAGATCTATGCCGACTTGGGATGGATCTGACCATCCCAAGAAGGATTTAGCCTACTGCGATTAAATTAACCTAATGCTAATAAAATACTTTAACCACATACCCGGAATCTCAGCCCTGGGGCAGGCGAGATGTTCCGCGCCGTCTTCCGAGCTGCTCTCGTCCCACGCCGAGAAGCTCCTTGAACCGCTCCCCGAACCGCTCCTCGAACCGCTCCGCATCCTGAGGCGATCAATCCCCGTGCCGCCGAGCCAACCACGCGCCGAAGAAAGTTTCACGCGAGTGAAACCTCCGCCTAGATTTCGGATCCAGAATCCGAACTCCTTTGTGGCTTTGCTAGAGCCCGCAGGAGTAAGGCAGAAATTTACAGAGAAGAGAAATATTTATTTAAGCTTAGATCCGAGCGTGCTCCAACATTTACGAGAGCCGCTCAGATCTAGAGCTTGGGACGAGTTTTGAGAAAGGGGGGAGACCCCTATTTATATAGGCGGCGGACTCTCCCCTTTTCTCAAAATCCGATGTGGGACTAAATAATGGGTTAATTAAAATCAAGTTAGTTTGCACTTCACAAAGTGCAAACTTCCGTGAATTTTAACTCACTCACTGTTGAGCTTCAAGATTGATACAACCTATCAATACGACGAGCATTCAATGGTAAACGCATAGAAAAAAACCGTTCGTCAATCGGAGTTCGTTTGACCCTCCAATTGAGTGTTCAAACATCAACCCAAACCCATGTATTTCTAAAATCTGCAGCAGTCACTCCTTGGGTTCAGAACCCTAGGCGTGGGGCCCAAAAGTGGGCCCCACAGCACTGTGCACGTGCAGTACAGCCTGGGCAGAGCCCAGGCGCCTGGGCTCTGGGCTTAGCCCAGGCTTGCGCCTGGGCTTGCCCAGGCCGAGCCTGGGCTAAGCCCAGGCTTGTGCCTGGCTAGCCCAGGCCGAGCCTGGGCTTAGCCCAGGCAGCCTGTTCTGCCTTGCATTTACTGGGCCTAGCCTGGTCTGATCCTTTGGGCTGTTTTGGCTCTAACTTGAGCATTTGGTGTCCGATTTAGACGCCGTTCGAACCTGGGTCTAGATCGGAATATTTCCGTCTTACCCGTGAACTTTTCCTTGCGTTTATATTATTAAATATTGTATTAAACAATTTAATACATATTTAATCGCTTTTGCATCAAATGCAAAATAGTCCCTATCTAAGCTTAAATTATCATATTGCATCAAATGCAATTATTTCATCCCTTGTATCAAAAATGCAAAATATTCTCCCTAACTAATTTCCACCTATTACTAGACGAAGGTCGCACTCTTTGTGTGACCCTACGGCCTGACCCTACTACAGGTTGGGCTCGAAGCCCTATACGACAAAGACCACGAGCAGTGGCTGCCGTCCCTGTTTCAGCATCATCATAATGTGGTTAGCTCATCAACATGAGAATTGTCGGGACCACCCTGACCGTGTCAGTGATGATTTCTGCAGTTATAGTCTCTTCGTCTAAACTGTGTCGTGTAGATCAAGTATGGGGTACGGTTAAACTGTCAACCCCAATAACTTGACTCCGGTTAGTTTCGATCAATCTTTAGTCAATAAATGTTGGACTTCTTCCAACATACTCCGCGCAGAGTTTTTACTAAAGACCGAACTAACTCTACGACACTAACTCCCATTGACCGGGAGAGACGAATCCTCTCTTGGTCATTACTCGCCTCGTACGTTTCAAGTGACACCCAATCAAAAGACCTTTCGACAGGCCTTGCCTCGAAGCTAGGTCAGTTGATCTAAGTGGCACCGTTCATGCACAGGTCCGTCAAAATGACCTCAAGTCAAAAGACCAACTAGCCTATCATCACTCAGAGTTATCATTGACAGATTGGTCAATATAACCATATGATAACTCTATTGGATCGTTCAGTGAACTCATTCTAATGAGCACCTGTGCCTCGTCTTCGACTTCGCCAAGTCAAGCGATCATGAGTTCATCGCCACCGCTAAACGGTGAAGACTAAGACAGAATGGTCTATCCGATGTTTCGATATCCTTGTCTCGAAACATCTACGACCACGAACCATTTCAGACTTATGCTACAGACGGTCAAACGTTTCTCTATGATCAAGATACTCATCTCGATACCCGTTTGACCGTACATAAAGTCTCAGGACTTTACCTAAGTTGATATCTAATGTTAACTACATTACAATATAACTTAGATAAATTATTACCAAATAGCTTACTGTTATTTCGAACAAGATGTTTGTGCTATTCACATAGGAATAAATGGCCTCGAGGGGATAATATTCCTACATCTCCCACTTGCACTCAGGCCCATTTATCTCGGTATCTTATACCATTTTTACACATAAGTTTTCCCGACTTCATGTGATAGAGCCTTCGTGAGTGGATCTGCTAAAACCGTCTACTCTATAGACTTAAGGGGTTTCTATGTTCATGTCAGACAAACCATTTGAATCTCATTCAAATAATTCATTTGGTCTGTCGGAATCCATAATATTTTATTTTACTTGGATCTTATCCAGTTTATCATACCTTACGATAATCATTTAAATTTGTTAATGGTCATTTTAAATGGCTCATATCTATTCTTGATAAAGTATCAAACCTTTTGATTACTTTGTCAAAATGTATGTTCCATCCCTTTGATGATTCGCATGTAATTTATATGCTCCCACTGACCTTGAAAACTATCTGGCTAATTCATATAAGTCAGTCTGTCTAAATCATATTTAGAAAAACGAACTTATAAGTGAATGCTCCAATTTTCATGGTCAACTTAAGCGTTTTACATCGGCTTTGGTCCGAGTAGATCTGTACACATCTGTTGGCGAAACCGGTTTCATCATAATCTGTTTTAAAGAAATTAGGATGAAAACCGTTCCCGTCCAACAAGATTGTACTTCACTATTTTCTTTCTGCACCAATCTTTCAACTTGAAGATTTACTTGCAGAAGGTGAGGAAACATTTTCCTTGGGCACGTAAACTAAATTCTCAAATTTATTTACGCACACGGACTTTCATCAAGTTTTAAATCGGAGTTACTACTCCGAATTTCATCCCGGAAGTTGACTAAGTCATCATCAGTTATGATGTCTTAACTCGACTTTTCGTCTTACGAAATTCGAGTAAATATACAACTTCCTCATGATTGATTTAATGAATATCTTATTGATAATGTTCTCATAGAATTTTATCAAAACCTAGGCATTACTATCTGGGACTTAACCCAGAGGGAGGACTTAACTCAGAGTCACTTACAATGGATCACACTAAATCTAATTAAGTGTGATTCATACCTTTTAACACACGAATGTGTTAACAGACTTGACCTGAGAGAAAATCACATTTTCTTTTAATTACACAAGATTTTATGTAGCTAAGTATTTGACCATTCGATCTAATCGAATCAGTTTAAATACTTTCGTCATTTCGTTCTTTATTTTATCAGACTTGTATTTCATCAAGAACACGTGTCTTAATAAAATATACAAATAACTTATTTTGTTAAAAATAGACTCGGTTACATCAGTATGTACGAGACTGAGTTCGACAACTCATTCTCCCACTGTCTTACAGATGTGTTTCGGCCTTTGTATCTAAGATGCTAAGACTCATAAGTGTCCATAGACTTCATAATACGAGAGGTCAGACCTCTCTTTATGTGACTTGTGAAGCTTAATCTCTTGATACGGCCTAGTCTAATTTTACCATATAAGTTTGCTACTATCTTGTGTATTTATATATTAACATTTAATATATATATAGTTATTTACAAATTACTTAACACAAAACATTACTTCAGAAGCAATGTGACGACATTCGTCAAAATGTGTTAAACGTCTTTTGTATAACAATTTATTCTGAAATCGTGACATCAAAATATGTCACATTTTCATTTCCTCCTACTTATGCCTTTACTAATGATAAATTAAACTATTTAACTCGATTGAATTTCCGGAGTGCCTTCTTCCTTTTCTAAATCACATTTAGATATCAACATAAATAAATAGCTATGCAAGCAACTTATGTATCCAAACGCTTGAGCTTTGCAATCTTGAGTGTAGCTCAAGAAGTTGCTTGTCTCAAGATCCGGTTGGGATACATAGTCTTGCATCGCTCATGCACTCGTATTCGACTCAAACGGTTTAATCGAATTCTCGAACTTTGCGGATCAAAATTGTTTGTCCATACAACCTTGAGGGTAGCTCGACAAGTTGTATGGAGAAACATACTTTGAATGTCCTATATGTTCAAGCTGCCTCATATAGAGACGAGTGACATGTAGTTTTAATTTATTTATTGGACCCAGAACTTAATGAAATAATATTTCTTAAGTCTATTCTTTAGAAGGTCATTTAATGTCAATGAGAATATAGTTTAATTACATGAATTAGAATTTAACTTGATATTCAATTAATCAACTTTTTGACCAATTAACTAATTCCAATATTATCAATTGATTCTTTCGGTAAACATAGTCTTGCCCTAGTTTTAGCATATGTTCAATATTAAATATAGGTAGAATGGCTTTTATCTATCTATATCCTCCCACTATTTTTACCATCGTTTTAAAGCTTAATAACGAACGATTTAATCGAATTAAAATTATTGGGTAAGAGTTCCAATCACCTTGAGTCTAAACAACCTTGAGTGTAGCTCAACAAGTTGATTGACTCTGCGATCGGAAGATGACTCTTCATCGATCATATCGGATATGACTCTCTTAATCGGTTTTTGCCCTTAGCCATTCGTGATCATGAGTGTGCTCATCCAAATCACAATGTCTAGTCTAGTCGGACCCTTGTTTTCATGTCTAGCCTGACTTGCCCCTCAGCTCGGTGTATGCACGACACGTCGATTTGGGTCAGGTCTTAGACTACATCTAGGCAGACTACATCCTTGACTAAACTTGTGTCGCCGCTCGGTGTATTCACGACAACGTCGGTTTGGGTCAAGTCAAGATGTCATCTTATGTATTTAAGAAATTGGTTCCTATAAGATTGCCATGTTACAACTTGAGTGTATCTCAACAACTATAACGCGGGTCCTATAGTTGCCAACCCCAAAACAAGGAGGGCTACGGCTAATCTTGAAAAAGATCATTAACGTATTTGACTTAGATATAGTCCAGGGTGTCATACAATCATGATTCGCGACATTGCGGTCCAGCGGAACTCAGCCAGGGAATTGACTAAGCCAGGATCACTATCCCTTAAAGGGTGATCCAGAACTCTTATCCAAGCACATTGACTGGATCATGGTCCATTGAATGAAGCTTGTCATTTTTTTATGTATGCCATAGACTAAACAGCTTTTATTAACAACTAATTAATCCTATCAACTAGTTGAATCCTTAAATTCAAAATTTTAGGATTTGTTTAACAACTTTTATTAAGTCCTTATCAACTGTAAGGTTCACGTGCTATCCTAATCATTATCAGGATTTTAATAAATTTTATTAACAACGCTAGAAGCGAAGTCCTTTAATGAAAATTAATTATAACAATTAGAATTGAAAATTCATTTAAAGGACTACCCTAATCAGGACTTAGGTCTTAATATTGTTGTTAATGATTTATTAAAACATAGCATGTCATTAAAATTCAAGTAATAAATTTTAATCATTTTTAATGGCTAACCTAAAGGGTTGTCTTGTGTTATCAAATAAGGGACAAGATTAGCAAGCCATTAAAATAAAACTACACTAATTTTATCAACATAAAATGAAAGTGTATATCTATTTAACAATTAAATAAACTAAGTTTATCGGATAAACAATTTTTAGACTTTTAAAATCAGTTTTAAAAATATCTTATAAATTTAAAACATTACTTTTAAAAATTTTCCATGTTCAAAAATTTATCATATACAATTTTTAAACATCTAAAACATTTTAAACTTATCGCATAAATTTAAAGCCTTAAAATCAATTTTAAAATTTATCACATAAATTTAAAAACACCATTTTAAAATTTCCATGCTTAAAAAATTTATCATATAAAAAATTTTAGGCATTCAAAATAATTTTAAATTTTTAAAAATTAGTTTTAAAATTATCACATAAATTTTAAAACGTTATTTTTTAAAAAATTTCATGTTCAAAAATATCAAAAAGAATTTTTGAACATCTAAAACATTTTTAAAATTTTATCTCATAACTTTAAAAACATTTGAAAAGCATTTAAAAGCATTAACAAGTTTAATGAAATCGCAGTACCTAGATCGACTACGCAAACCTAGGCTTTGATACCACTGAAGGGTATCACTCTGATATCATTGCGACGCTGTTAAGGCCCATCATCCATGGCACCCTAGACCCGTCACAAGATACCTCAGAAACTTGTTTTACGGCATGCCTCTCGACAATGCCCAACCCATTATAAGATCCCCATCTTATCGGGACTTGGTACGGTAAGAGCGATTACTTTGGGTCAGCTCATAATCCGAGAACCCGTACTCAAGCTCAACAAGCTCTGATACCAATGAAGGGGTTTGGCGGTCCCTTAGGGCACAAAAACTCTAGTCCCGTCCTAAGTCGGACGGAACATAGACACAAAAATCATTTGCAGCGGAAGAAAAACTAGTTAATCTAAATTAACATGCAGTTAAAACAATTTTAACTTAGCCCTAAGGTCCAAGACCCTATGCCAAGATCTATGCCGACTTGGGATGGATCTGACCATCCCAAGAAGGATCTAGCCTACTGCGATTAAATTAACCTAATGCTAATAAAATACTTTAACCACATACCCGGAATCTCAGCCCTGGGGCATGCGAGATGTTCCGCGCCGTCTTCCGAGCTGCTCCCGTCCCACGCCGAGCCACTCCTTGAACTGCTCCCCGAACCGCTCCTCGAACCGCTCCGCATCCCGAGGCGATCAATCCCCGTGCCGCTGAGCCAACCACGCGCCGAAGAAAGTTTCACGCGAGTGAAACCACCGCCTAGATTTCGGATCCAGAATCCGAACTCCTTTGTGGCTTTGCTAGAGCCCGCAGGAGTAAGGCAGAAATTTAGGGAGAAGAGAAATATTTATTTAAGCTTAGATCCGAGCGTGCTCCAACATTTACGAGAGCCGCTCAGATCTAGAGCTTGGGATGAGTTTTGAGAAAGGGGGGAGACCCCTATTTATATAGGCGGCGGACTCTCCCCTTTTCTCAAAATCCGATGTGGGACTAAATAATGGGTTAATTAAAATCAAGTTAGTTTGCACTTCACAAAGTGCAAACTTCCGTGAATTTTAAATCACTCACCGTTGAGCTTCAAGATTGATACAACCTATCAATACGACGAGCGTTCAACGGTGAACGCATAGGAAAAAACCGTTCGTCAATCGGAGTTCGTTTGACCCTCCAATTGAGTGTTCAAACATCAGCCCAAACCCATGTATTTCTGAAATCTGCAGCCGTCACTCCTTGGGTTCAGAACCCTAGGCGTGGGGCCCAAAAGTGGGCCCCACAGCACTGTGCGCGCGCAGAACAGCCTGGGCAGAGCCCAGGCTGCGCATGGGCGCGCCCAGGCCCACGCCTGGGCAGAGCCCAGGCGGCCTGGGCTTGCCCAGGCCGAGCCTGGGCTAAGCCCAGGCGTGTGCCTGGCTAGCCCAGGCCGAGCCTCGGCTTAGCCCAGGCAGCCTGTTCTGCCTTGCATTTACTGGGCCTAGCCTGGTCTGATCCTTTGGGCTGTTTTGGCTCTAACTTGAGCATTTGGTGTCCGATTTGGACGCCGTTCGAACCTGGGTCTAGACCGGAATATTTCCATCTTACCCGTGAACTTTTTCTTGCGTTTATATTATTAAATATTGTATTAAACAATTTAATACACATTTAATCACTTTTGCATCAAATGCAAAATAGTCCCTATCTAAGCTTAAATTATCATATTGCATCAAATGCAATTATTTCATCCCTTGCATCAAAAATGCAAAATATTATCCCTAACTAATTTCCACCTATTACTAGACGAAGGTCGCACTCTTTGTGTGACCCTACGGCCTGACCCTACTACAGGTTGGGCTCAAAGCCCTATACGACAAAGACCACGAGCAGTGGCTGCCGTCCCTGTTTCAGCATCATCATAATGTGGTTAGCTCATCAACATGAGAATTGTCAGGACCACCCTGACCGTGTCAGTGATGATTTCTACAGTTATAGTCTCTTCGTCTAAACTGTGTCGTGTAGATCAAGTCTGGGGTACGGTTAAACTGTCAACCCCAATAACTTGACTCCGGTTAGTTTCGATCAATCTTTAGTCAATAAATGTTGGACTTCTTCCAACATACTCTGTGCAGAGTTTTTACTAAAGACCGAACTAACTCTACGACACTAACTCCAATTGACCGGGAGAGACGAATCCTCTCTTGGTCATTACTCGCCTCGTACGTTTCAAGTGACACCCAATCAAAAGACCTTTCGACAGGCCTTGCCTCAAAGCTAGGTCAGTTGATCTAAGTGGCACCGTTCATGCACAGGTCCATCAAAATGACCTCAAGTCAAAAGACCAACTAGCATATCATCACTCAGAGTTATCATTGACAGATTGGTCAATATAACCATATGATAACTCTATTGGATCGTTCAGTGAACTCATTCTAATAAGCACATGTGCCTCGTCTTCGACTTCGCCAAGTCAAGCGATCATGAGATCATTGCCACCGCTAAACGGTGAAGACTAAGACACAATGGTCTATCCGATGTTTTGATATCCTTGTCTCGAAACATCTACGACCACGAACCATTTCAGACTTATGCTACAGACGGTCAAACGTTTCTCCATGATCGAGATACTCATCTCGATACCCGTTTGACCTTGCATAAAGTCTCAGGACTTTACCAAAGTTGATATCTAATGTTAACTACATTACAATATAACTTAGATAAATTATTACCAAACAGCTTACTGTTATTTCGAACAAGATGTTTGTGCTATTCACACAGGAATAAATGGCCTCGAGGGCATAATATTCCTACAAATCCCTCATCCAATAACCTCCTACACCAAAACATAGGGTCCCGATAAAGACCTGTGATCAACACCATAAAAAAAGTAACTAACCATAACACAACATGTCAACCCTAAACAATAAAACTCCTATGAAGCTATGGAGGCCAACCATTGTCTCTGAATGTCCAGTTGGCAAGTATAGTCGCTTCACCCTCATCCGCTGGCTCCTGATCTCTCATAGCAACTCTGACATCTGCAGCACTCTCCTCGAAGAGTTTTGTTTTGCATCTTTCTACATTTTCAAAAATTCTCATGTTTCTCTCCCTCTAGAGGTGCCATACTGAAGCTGCAAGGACAGTTTTACCAAGTATACTTAGGCCACTCTTCCCCCCTAAAATGCGTTAGGAAGTAATTTCCAACATCTTCCAGATTTACTCCAATGTGCGATTGAATATTAAGCTTAAGAAAAGCTCGTTCCAGAATATATCTAGAATAGCAGCAATCAAAGAACAGATGCTCCACATTTTCCTCATTATTTCCAGTACACAATACACAATTAACTGGTGTGTTAAGGCCCCATCTCTTAATCATATCTCTGGTAAGCATTTTACCTCTGAAAGCTCTTAGGAGTGCTAAATACATCTTTGGAATGTGGTTTCGATACCAAATAAGCTTATGGAAGGGAAAGATAGTACCTGGCATGCGAACCCCCTCCCAGGCTTGCCGAAACTGGAAAGAATCCCCCTGGATCCACTCCCACCGATCAGCACCAGTCTGGAGTTTGACATTTTGCAAAACCGGCCTCAACTGATGTAGGGCCGGGTCATCAATCCAAGCCCCTGAGTCCTAATATTCATGCACCTTCTTCAGACTGGAATCGGCCGGTACATCATATAGATATTTTAATGGCCCACAGTCTAGCCAATTGTCGTGCCAGAAAAGTGTTGATTTTCCATCTTTAACTTTCCTCTTGATTAATTTCTGAGAGATATTCCTACAATTTAGCATATGCTTCCAGGTTCCAGACTGTGTGACTCCAACTTTTGCCCCATAAAACTCTCCCCTATCATCATTCCTTTTCTTCAAATGATCCGCCCAAATACTCCCCGATGTTAGATATCTCCAAGTAAGCCTGATTCCAGCCGCCACATTTAGGTCTTCCAACAATCTGATGCCAACCCCCCCTCAGACTTAGGGGTACAAATATCCTTCCACGCCCAAGATCTTGAATTCCCCCATATAAAATGCCTGCATTCAGCTGTTATAGTGCGCAAAATAGAGGGAGGGATTTTAAATGCTTGCATCCAGAATGCAACCATTCCATAGATTACTGTCCTCACTAGTTCAATGCGCCCTGAAATAGATAATGAGGATGATGACCAACCCATCAAATGTTTCTTGCATTTATCCACAAGTCGGATGTACATAGGTGACTTCGGATATTTTGAAGACAACGACAATCCCAAATAGGTAGTAATGGTAGAAGCAAGTCTAATCCCCAAATAATCAGCTAAATCATTCTTTATCTTAACCCCCTTACTAAACAGAGCTGAAATCTTACCCAATTTACTTGAAGTCCAGTGTAATTAGAGAACTCAAGAAGTAAACTTTTGATGCCCATAAAAGACTTCCTGTTGGCACGGCAGAAAACTAGGAGATCATCGGCAAATAGAAGATGGGAAATGGGACCTGAGCGTTTCATAGGCTGAATAGTGCGCCTAGTAATAGATTTCGCCATAAGGATGGAGAAATCTTCCATTGTGATCACGAACAAGTAAGGGGATAAAGGGTCACCTTGACGAATGCATCTGTTACCTGTAAAATACCCTGAAGGCGATCCATTGATCATGACAGAGAAGCTAGCCGTAGATACACATTCACGAATCCAGCTAATAAAAATATCAGGGAACCCCAACTGACGAAGAAAGAAATAGATAAACTCGCGGTTCACGCTATCAAAAGCTTTCCGCAAATCCAATTTTAGGCACGCTCTTCCCCCCATGGGGTTACTGAAGTCTCTGATATGTTCATGGGCAAGGAGGCAGGAATCAGATAACAGCCTTCCTTTCAGGAAAGCAGCCTGGTTTGGAGAAATCAATTCATGGATCACCACCTTTAATCTGTTACAGATAACTTTGCTAATGATCTTGTATAGGACATTACAGCAGGCTATGGGCCTATAATCAACAAGACTTGAGGCATGCAGCTTTTTAGGAACAAGAGTCAGAAAGGTATGATTAATTTTGCGTAACAAATGACCTGATCTGAAGAATGATTTAACAGCTGTAATTACCTCCTCTGCCAGAAGGTTCCAATTTTGTTGGAAAAAGAACCCATTGTATCCATCAGGCCCTGTAGCCTTATCCGGCCCAATTTGAAAGACAGCCGATTTGATTTCATCATCTAAAACCCTTCTGCACAACCACTCTGATGCTTCGCCAGAAAGAATACGCTTCGGGGCGAGTTTTGGGAAACTGCTCAAGTAGTGATCCTGTGTGTAGAGCTTCTCAAAATAAGCCGGTGCTTCCCTTTTTAGATCATCATACATTCTACTTTTCATGCCCATTGCGTCCACCAAATGCCCAAGATTATTATACCCATCCTTAACCTTCATAGCAGTGTAAAAAAATTTGGTGTTTCTGTCACCCAAAGAAAGCCGGTCTTGCCGACTTTTTTGGCGAAACATTTCTTCCTCCAGGCCCATGGCAATAGCTAATTCCTTAAGAAGTTTTTGCTCCTCATCTTGAAGTGTACAGTCATAATTCAAAGTGGGATCATTTCGGATTGATTCAATATTATTCCGCAGCTTAGTGACAAGGTTGCCCGCATGATGCTCTGTCGCCCAGGCCTTTAAATGAAGCTTAAGCCTCTTTAACTTAAGAGCAAGACAATACATAGGGGTGCCAGTACAACTTCCTGCCCAACTCTCCTCTACTATGTCTTTAAACCCAGTGCACTTAATCCAATAATTAAAGAATTTAAAAGGCTTCGGGGAAGATGGTACCTGGGAGTGAAGATTAACCACCATAGGTGAATGGTCACTGGTATGTGGATCCAGATAAGTAATATAAGATTCCAGGAGCATATGAATACATGCAGCATTACAGAAAACTCGATCGAGATGAGCCGCGACTCTAGCATCCCCCTTGCGATTGTTACACCAACTAAGATTGGTTCCAACACATTTGATTTCCTGTAGCTGGCAACGCATAATACAATTATTAAAGTCTCGGACAAATCTCTCCTCCAATTTCCGGCCTCCGATCTTGTCCTTGGAAAAAAGCACGCTGTTAAAATCACCTCCCACTAGCCAAGGCCCACTATTACATGCTATCCATAAGGAGACCCTCCCCAAGTCCTTCCTCTCCGCCAAAGTATTGTGACCATAAACACCAGTAATAGTACAGACAAAGCCGCCCACATTAGTACATTGTGCCAAGATATGTTGTGGAGAGCTTGATAGTAATTTAGCCTGCCAAACAGATGGGTTAAGACCCATGATGATTCGACCCCTAAAGCTAGATCAAAATTATCAAACGAGAGCCAATTTTTGGGAATTACAGCCTTATTATTGGAAAGGGATGTCTTTAACTTAGTCTCCAAAAGAATCAATACTGATGGATTTAATAACTTAACTCTGTCACGCAGATCCCGTCTACGGACTGAATTATTTAGCCCTCTAGCATTCCAGATGAAAATAGTCATTTAGATGGATTTAGATGCCTATGCAGAAGCAATCCCCCCTGCAACCTGGAGCTCCTCCTTGTGGATCCCGATGACTGGGCAACCTCCTTCTTCTCCACTGTTTTTAATTTTTCAACTTCGATAGCATGAATTTCCTCTTCGCTGTCCCAATCTGGGTTATCAATGGCTAGTTTTGCCGGAATTTTGTCAGTTTCATGCTCCAGGCAATCAAACAGAAGCGAGGGCAAATGCTTATAGTTTGTACGTTGATCTTTAGGAGATGCATCCTGAGGAAGTGTTTCAGCAATGTCCGAAGTTGCCAAATCACCTGCCTCAGTACATTCATTTTCAGCAATGTCCGCAACCCCACCATAAGTACACAATTCCGCATCAGTAGTTGGAGGAGAAATGTCCTGTGAGATCACCCCAGAATTCGCACCACATCCCACACCAATTCCAGGCACCTGGGTTATGCGATCTGTAACCTGGTCCCTAATAGGACTAATAGTTGCATTTGAACAGGCATTGCTCACATTAGTTTGCTCCTTAGGATTTTTTAAGCAATGGATCACTCGAAAATTCGGCACCTCCACCATTCCCATTCACGCCAACATCATCTTGTTGCGCCAAAACTCCAGTCACAACCTTGACATGTCCCACTTCTTTCTCTCCAATAGATTTTTCCACCTCTTTATCCATGGCTTGGATTGAAGGGAGCTTCGCTGGGCATTGAGAATCTGAATGTCCAAAGCAAACACAGTGTTTGCACCTAGGGGGGCCCCCTTCGAATTTAACTCCAATGGAAAGTATTTTACCTCCATCTAGCTCAACTTCAACAGAATTTGGAAGTGGACTGCTCGCAGAAACTTCCACCAAGCATATTGCATATGTTATTCTTTCATTAACGCCGTTGCTTGATCCAGGCATAAGGGGTTTCCTATAACAGAGGCAATTATATTTAGAGCCTCTAGGTTCCATAAGTATAGTGGAACACCATGTAATTGTACCCAGACATGAATAGCGGTCAAAATATCACGATCGTGACTCATGTGTGGACTCCATCTTTTGAGAACTACCAAACGGCCTTCGAATAACTATGTCCCCCCTTGTAATATCCGTTCGCATTCCTTCGGGGATTCAAATCTAAAATAGAAAAATCCATTTTCTTTGCTTTACACTTGAACCCTCATCTTGAGCTTCCATAGTCTTTCAACCCAATTCACAATCTGTCCCTGGAAAGGGATATCTCCTAGAACATAACCAACGAGTGTATGTTTCCATTTCTCTGCACCCCTCTCAACTATCCCCCCAGGCATTTTAGGACAAATGGTACCATCCTCCCTGATCTTGGGTGGCACAAGGGTCATAGCCATGGCCTGTTCATAGGTACGCCGCTGAGTGCACACATCCAACCAAGTTCGTTTAGAACATGTAATATCAAACTTAACAGGGAGATTTTGCCTCAGAGAAATTTTATCAAACACCTTAGGTCCAGATCCAGTGGGTCCCCTATTCCCAAAACCCGCCCGATTGACTCCCATTTGCTGTGAGCGGCCGTGATGTCCCCCTCGCGGAGCGGGCTTTGAGCCGGGTAGAGCCCCGATTACTCACCTTCAACCGCCTCTTGACCTCCGTCCATGGCCTGGCATGTCCATTGCCAGGATTAGGAAAGCCATCACGATTTTTCATCCTGATGCCTCCAATCTTAGTTGTGGACTTCCCAATGAAAGCCCTAGAATACCTGATCCTCCTGCGCCTGCATCTCCGATACCGCCAGTAAGAATCCATCATCGCTCGCCCAAAGTTATGCTGCTGCGGCCACCTCCGAATCCTCCCCCGCCATCCAAGCGGCTAGGTTTCGACCGTGATGTTCCATTAGGTGCTTCATCATCCTTCTCTCCAAAGTTGCCATCTCCATCCAACTTTCGTCCATCGTTGCCCGGATCGCTTGGAACGCCCTGTCCGAGAAACGTGGCCATTATATATATATATTTTTTTGACGAGTAAAGTTAGTCTTTATTAATAATCCAAAGAAAAGATTACAGCCTAACAACACTAGTTAGTAGCAGGAGCTAATAATAAGAGTAGGGAGAGGACACAAGCATCGTCACCCACTACAGATTATTTTCAACCGATAATATATATATATTCTTATAAAAATACGTAGAATTAGTGAGCAAATGGTAAAATGTTACAACCCGGAAAAGGGTTAGACGAAGAAATAAAGAGTAGGGTGAGGTAGTGATTGTTTTGCAAATGAAAATAGATTTATACAAAGATTTTTGAAGTATGAGCAAGATGAACATAGAACATATATATATATTCTATGCTACATCAGGATCCTGACTGGCATTGAGGAATCTCTGCCTGAATGCCTCACCGTGCCGAATTCTGAATGGCATATGCTACATCAGGATCTAAGGAACCAAAGGAAAAACTCAAACATCAAGCAGATTTCTGCTTCTCCTAATTCAGTTCGTCGAAGCTCTCGAAGTGCGCAGTCTTCTTCTGCGCCCACAAATCTATTGTAATGTCTGTCATCTTCTGGAACTCAAGGGGCCTTAATAATTCTGCGAGGCGTGCAGAGATTAAACATATTATACGGAAGTTCCAGCATTCTATAGCTTGTCTCTTGGAAACTAAGGTTGATGCTGGTAATGCTGGGAGAATTAGCAGGTGCTTTGCTAAGGATTGGTCAAGTATTGATAATAGAGACCATCACAAGGGGGGCCGTATCGTTATTTTTTTAAGCACAAAAATATGGAGCTGCAGAACAATTACTTCGTCGAGCCAACTAATTTCGGCCATATTCACAAACATTGCGGGTTTGTCTATGTGTATCACCGCTGTTTATGGGTTCAATCTTGCTTCCGCTAGACAATCTCTAAGGAGTGATTTGGTCACGGATTCCATGACTTTGAGTAGGATGCCGTGGTTGGTGGGTGGTGATTTCAACTGTGTACGGAGTTCAAATGAGAAGTGCGGAGGAAGGCCTGTAGATGCCACTACCATAGATGATTTTAACTCTTGTATCAGTAGTTGCCAACTAGCTGACTTGAAGAGCAAGGGATGTACCCTTAGTTGGAATAATAAGCACATTGGGGCTACGTGCATTTCGGCACGTCTGGATCGCATTCTATGCAATACTCATTGGCATAGCATGCTTCCGCACTCCTACTATGAATATCTCCCGGCGGGCACAAGTGATCACTCACCTATGCTTCTGTACATCCTCCCTAAGGTAAAATCCTACCCAAAGTCATTCAAGTTTTATAACTCTTGGGCCTCTCTTCCAGGTTTCCAGGATTTTGTAACTAGCATTTGGGGCCGGCATTCCTACAGCACTGATATGAGGGGTATACAACTTAAGCTCAAAGCTTTAAAACATTGTTTAAAAATCTGGGCTGCCGAAAATGGGAAGATTAATAATGTCACCAACTGTAAATCAGAGCTTTTATCTATCCAAGCCAATAAAAACTTGGCTTCTGATGTGGAACTCCAGAAAAAAGAGGATATGGCTGTTCAAAATCTTCGTAAAGCTTTTGACATAGAGGAGGAGGATCTTCGTCAAAAAAGCAGGCAAAATTGGCTTACTCTTGGGGATAGGAACTCAAAGTTCTTCTATACGGCCATGAATGCACGTATCTCTCACAATAACCTACATCACCTCATTAACTCAGCTGGGGATATGAATTCTGATATTGAATCTCTTCGTAAAGAAGCCCCCTTGTTCTACCAAAATTTATACCACCAGGAGGATTATTGGAATGTGTTTCCAAATATTGTCCCGAAGCGAAAAATCACTTGTGAGGCTGCTATTTGGATGGAGATGCCTGTTACACCTCCTGAAATCAAGAATGCTTTGTTTCAGATTGGAAAAGACAAAGCCCCTGGCCCCGATGGATATAATGCATTCTTTTTTCAGAATAATTGGGATATTCTATGCTCGGATGTCATTTCTGGGGTATCTTCCTTTTTCTCTTCAGGTAAGATGTCTCCCAATACCAACCATGCTTTTCTCACCATTGTGCCCAAGAATATTAATGCTTCGGGTCTTGGAGACTACAGGCCAATTGCTTGTTGCAATGTCCTGTACAAAATCATTAGCAAGATTTTGTGCAACAGATTGAAGCACGTTATTTCTGAACTGATCTCCCCAAATCAGGCTGCATTCTTGAAAGACAGGGTGCTTGCTGATTGCACCCTTCTTGCCTACGAGCAGATTCGGGATTTTAGCAATCCCATGGGGGCCAGAACTTGTCTCAAACTAGATCTTCGCAAAGCTTTTGACAGTGTGAACCGGGAATTTATCTTATTTCTTCTTCATCAAATGGGATTCAAGCACACTTTTATTAATTGGATTGGCCAATGCATCTCTACTCCCATGTTCTCGGTGTTAGTAGATGGATCTCCCGAAGGCTACTTTGACTCCAATAGAGGCTTGCGTCAAGGTGACCCACTCTCCCCATTCTTATTCGTCCTCGTCATGGAGGCTTTTTCCCTTTTAATTGACATTGCAGATTCTTCGGGAAATATTCATCCTATGCGAAGAAGCGGATCCATCTCTCACCTTCTTTTTGCTGACGACCTGTTGGTATTCTGCCGCGCTAATCATCACTCTCTAAATGGGCTCAATGATATTCTCAAGAATTTTTATCTATTATCTGGTCTTCAGATAAATTGGGGGAAAAGCTCGGCCATCTTTAGTAAGGGGGTTCGGGATCCTCAGAGCTTAGCTGAGATACTGGGTATTAAGGTGGTAACTGCTTTCACCACTTATTTGGGACTCCCACTATCCTCAAAATACCCCAGAGCTTCCTTATTTGCCCGTCTAGTGGATAAATGCAAAAAAAGATTATCGGGATGGTCCTCCACTTTACTCTCCATTTCAGGAAAAATTGAATTGGTCCGCTCAATAATCTACGGTATGGTGGCTTTCTGGATGCAAGCTTACTACTTCCCGCCAACTGTTATAAGATCTATTAATGCAGCTTGCAGGAAATTCATTTGGGGTAAGCTAAATAATTGGTCCTGGAAAGATATTTGCTTGCCCAAAACGAAGGAGGTGTTGGCCTGAGACATTTGGCCGATATGAATTCTGCCTCTGGAATTCGCCTTACCTGGAGAGCCCTCTCATATAAAGGCCTTTGGGCGCAATATATGCGGAAGCACTATGATGCAATCGACAACAATTTCTATACGACAAAGCCCAAATCAACTGATTCCGGAACTTGGAAACACATTCTCAGATGCCGCCATATATCACAACAGGTTATCAAACGATGTGTTAAAGATGGTACAACAACTTCTTATTGGTTTGATAATTGGCACCCACTAGGACCTCTCCATCTACTGCAAGCCCCTCTTCCAGGAACTGAAACCGCTCAGGTATGCGACTTTTGGACTGATGCGGGATGGAGGGATGTACCGGCAACAAATTGGTTTTTGCCTCAGCTTCTGCCGATCAGACTTGTTGTAACGACCGGTTCTTGTCTGTGATATTGTCTGTATTTCTCTAGAATAACTTTCGTCCGTATCCGTAGTTGGACGTATCTGTCCATGTGCACGTGCCAACTTCTTCACGATTAATTGTTCCTATTATTTTTGTGACACTTAGTTATACATTATTGCCCTTATTATTATTTTTATTACTATTATTATTTTTGTATCTCCTATGAAATATCTCCAACTTACAAATTTGAATTCGAATTTCAAATCTTTTTAGTCAATGAAACCTTTCCTATTAAAAATCCATTTAAACATATTGATTAGCTAATATTCCTTGATTACACCTATTAATGTCCCTTTAATCTTTTTCAAAATCCTTCCTATTATAATTCCATCCAAATTAGCCCTTTTAATTACAATAAAATTCAACAATTCCTTTTTATAACTTAGCATTAACCTCTGTGGCAGGATCACCCATCTTACACACGCATCAGCCTATCCCATTCTCTAAAATATAAAAAAATATATAGATAGACATAAACTCTAAGGCTCTAGCTTTCCACATGCTATCACTTTTCAAACCCTTACAGATTAGTCAGTACAATAGAATGTTATAAAAAATATAACCCCTATAACTTATACTGCACCCTACTTTCCTATTGT
Organism: Scilla litardierei; assembly: GCA_030789695.1. NCBI lineage: Eukaryota > Viridiplantae > Streptophyta > Magnoliopsida > Asparagales > Asparagaceae > Scilla > Scilla litardierei. Next base: position 93,981,702 of record CM061135.1, on the reverse strand, counting down.
ACGAATCCTATGGCACCTACAGCAACCTAAGCTAACAATGGAAACCTGGGTTACATGTTAACCTATAGACCCTAGGATACTCACATACAACCCCACAGGACACAACCCTAGGCCCCTATAATAAAACCCTAGTTTTGCTTTTCTTCCCAAGCCCTGTTCACAGCCGCCCCTAACTCTTCTCCTTCACGTAACAAACAACCCACCCGCGGTAACTCATCCTTCTCCCTCAAGCCTGCAGCGGCCATCATCCCTCCAGTCCAACGACCGCCGCCGGCCTCTCTCTGCCTGCTCATCCTCTTCTTACGCCCAGAACTCCACCCCCACGGCCACACGAGCTTCCCTTCCTCTTCTATAAACCCGCATCCGGCCTGCTCCTCTCCACGCATCAGCCCTAACTCCTCCTCACAACCCGCAAGCACCCACAGGTTCTTCCACCAGCCCCAGCCTCTTTCTCCTCCTCGCCCAGCTCCACGCAAAACCCCGCGACCCCATATCCTCTCCTCCGCCGGAGCAACCCCCTCTGGCTGCGCAGCTCGACGGCATCAACCCCGCCCCCACACGCGATGCCAGCACCGTGAACGCCCTCTCTGACCAAGCCACCGCGTCCACCACCAAAGACAGCCGATCATCCCCCTGAAAACCGCATGTTCGGCCTCCCTTCACCCTAGATCCGGCTCCCCGAAGTCATTCTCCGAGCGCCACGCACGACGGAGCTTCCTCCCCCTGCATCAAAGACAGAAGCTGAAGCTTTAAAGGTTAGCTTAGTTTTAAAGATAAACTGTTAGGGTTAATTGCTGTTAGTATCATATTGTTAGGGTTTTTAAATATTAAGATTAGTTAGAGAATTAGCAATGGTTTTGATCCTGTTAGGTTTATAACATGTAGGGTTTAATATAATATTGGTTTTATGAGAAGGATATTGTTTTACTACTATGTTAAGATCAGTTCTAATATGAGATGTTAGTTGTCTCTGTGATTCTCAGGTTAACTTTGAGTATGGCTGGTTGTTAGGGTTAATAATCACACGTATGTACTATTCTTTAGCCTGACTAATTGCTCAATAGTAAAACACCCAGTTTTATGGATACATTGATGTTAGTTATTTGAATCACGTATGTGTTAGGATTGAACAGAAGATTATATAAGTACTACACCGTGACAAATAAATTAGCAAAGCCTTAATAGTTCATATTAGAAGTTCAGTTAAATGATAAATCAGCTTAATCTGAATGTTTGTTTGGTCAAACCAGCGAATCGTCTCCTCCGTGGCGTAGTATTCGTCAAGACGTTTCCAACGACACCAAGAACGTCAAAATCAGGTAAGTGTGCAATTAAATACGAATTTTTGAAGTTTGACGACTGTTGCTCTATTTTTTTTATATCTCTATATCCTGAAAACTGCACGTTAATTGACTCTTGAAATCATTTCCATAACATTTTGGACTAAAAATGTGACATTTGGACGTACAACTTGATAGTGTTCAACTTTAAGCATTGGCAAAGAAAACTCGTTTTCACAACCTGTTCGTTAACTCGCATGTTCAACACTCATTAAACTTATTGTAAACGTCGGCAACCCTCTCTTAATGATTGAAAACGTTGTATAAAAGAAATGATGACATTGTTAAATTAGTACATAATTTGTCTGGGCATTTTGAATGCTTAACAAATATGGACATCGTGAGAAACGTGCGCCTCGAAGGCGGTATCGTGACATCGTGATGTCGTGTGAGTCGACAAGGCCGGCTCGTGTTCCGGCAAACTTTTGGGTGGGGTTAGGGTTGAGCGGCCACTGGGCGTATGAAAGGTACTCTCCTCAAGAGCACCACCCGATGCGGTGGGTTAGTGTCAATCACGGTAAGCCCCCGTGAGAGGAACGACCTTCTCATCACGACCTAAAGGCGAGAACCCTAGATTAGATGTGAATTCTTGACATGGACTTTGAACGCTAACTTGGTCTTCGTGAACATTGAAATGCTAACAAACTCAGAGAAAACTTACTTTAATTCTTGCAACTGCTTAGGACTACATGCTAGGGATGTTTACTTTTCGTTCCATCACAATTTGTCTCGTTAATTTTACTGCAGTCATCTTTTTAAATATTTAATGCTTTCTAAAATTCATATCAATTGCACATTCTTGCCTTCGTTTGCTAACCTCTTCTTGCAGACCTTGCTGACATACATTCATGTTTTTGGATGTATGTCAGATCTCGAGTTTGAGCACTAGGAGTATTCTCTCGAGACACTTGACTTAGAGAGCTAGAGTTCGTCGTAGATGCCGAGCCACTCTCTGCGGAAGACTAGAGTCCCTTCCGTCGCTACTTTGAGTTTTGGTTTCTGTACCTTGTAGTAGGAGTAGTTGCTCTGTTGTAATTTCCTTTAGTCCTGCTGTGGCTTGTTGTTTAATTTCATGTACGAACTCTCTTTTTTCTGGATGTGTTTCTGATTGTTCTGAAATGCTGTTGCAAGGACCTCATCTGTGTTTTTATCACAGACGCTTATTGGACTGGAGCTTCACCGCTCCAGTTTAAGCGGGCCTTGTAACGTTCTCGCTTCCGGTGTCTTTTGGGAAGCGGGGCGTTACAGGTTTTAGTGGTGGCCCATGCAGGTCGTGCAACTGCGAAATTCAGAACAATGAGAACACTTTTCATTAGCCAAAACGTCCAGAATTTGTTCATACGTGAAATTACTCGAATATCTTATCTCAGCACGATAGGAAACCAATACCAGGATAATAGGAATAGTTAGTTAGACAACCTTGCTCGTCAGTTAGATCTCCTTGCCACGACTTAGCATTATCATCTTGGGAGTCACCCTAGCTATTCTCTGGTCGTATTAGTTTCGTTAGTCGTCGCTTAGTTCATCGGATCTAGGGCCCAACTGGACGTAGCGATCGTCACCGTGCAAGTCGAACCTGAGACTCCTGCATGAGTAGACTTCGAGACGTAAGACATCCCAGGTCCATAAGATCCTGACCTTGATCCTCTATGAACCACCACCTTGGCTTCCCTATCGCAGTCTACTTCTTTGACGAACCTTAGTGCTAAACCTTAGTCGATCAATGATTATTCCCCCCCCCCCCCCCCCGATTTTACTTTTCCGATCACTACACTTCCGTGTTAATGATCGTAGGAAGCCATCGTAGCATATTCACGGAGTTACTTCTTAGTCGTACTTACGTTTTGATCGTCGAACCAGATCCTTGTCCTCGATTCACATAACATCTTCAAATCCGCCATCTTTAACCTTGAACCTCCCCTTCTAAAAAGTATTTTCGATAACCCATTTATTAAATTCTTCGCTAAGTTTAAAATTCTTTCGAAAAACTTTTACTTAGATTCTCTACACTTCAGTCGACTTAAACCCAATCTTGATTATGAAACTCTTCTGATGCAATCTTTAATTACTATCTTATGACGATTTCCTCACATACATCTTTCGCACTTCTATTTCACATAACTACTCTATTTTCCCCAAGTAATGAACTTTTAAAACTTTATTTCTAAGTCGCTAGTTCTAATGTCACCTCCTTTTCTTATTAATGAATTTCGAAACGGTTCTTGATGCATACTTTTAGAATACTTTTTCTAAGTTAAATAGAACTTCAAAATCGTTTGTCAGTTTTATAATCATGGTCTTCAAATATTTTAAGAAAATAAAATTTTTTTTCTTTTTACAAACCTATTTTCCAATTGCGAAACAAGCACTGCATCGCTAGGCCCATATTACTCTCCACTCATTGTTTGACTAATCACATTTTACATTTTAACTCATTCCATATGTTCACTATTTTACGATGTTATCTTACACATATCCTTACCCTCCTGACCATTTAATTATTCTAAAATATTTTATGTCACCCAACCAAACTACTCTCTTGGCCATACCGTCTCCGGAACCGTCCACCACAACATTAGTTCGTCACATCATTCAACTCGTTGCCTCTTTCCTGCACCCTGCTTAGTTATCACTTTAGAGCTTATCATTGTTAGTGAGACCTTTAGCATTGATTGAGGTGTCGTTGGGGTGCATGTAAATAGATAGAGAGTTTAGACCCGTGTGTGCGAATCTCATATACCACCCATGTATGAGTGTGCCTACCTTTAGTATATTGGTATGTTGTGATTTCCTATTGTGTCGTATGTGCATGTATGGTAATTTTTGATACATATGTATATAGCCGAGTGTAGAATAGTAAGTGCTATATTTATACTTAGGCGAGTGATTGGTCATATCGCTATAGGAATATCTGAGCGTATTAGATTTAGTATTGGTTAGTCACGATGAGTATAGATACCTTAGTCGTACTTGTAAATGATTGTAATTATATGCTAAGTACGGTGATGTGCATGTTGGGTGTAATGATAATAGGTGTACATATAGTGTGTGTAGAGATTCATTATGTGATCTATATGCTAGTATGTCTGGCGTGTGCTCGTGTGTATATATGTATGTGATTAGTTATAGGTGTACATATGTATACTGTGTGAACAAGTGTGTTTTACATAAGTAGGAATATAATATTGTATTACCCCTACAGGATGATGTATGGGCATGTATATACCAGGAGGTATGCAGAGCCGTATGTTTGTGACTACATATATGGATGTATGTAATAGTGTGCTAGCCCTATGTAAATTAACATGGTTGTGTATACCGGTGTGTGTATATTTGTCCTATATAGATATGAGATAGGCATGTCGTAGCCTAAGTATGTATACGTATGTGAAATAAATGTATGTATAAGTATTTGAAAGTGTGTGATGTATAAGTAAGTATATGCATGCGGATGTATATTGTTTCACTATAACGTATGTATGACTGAGATAGAATGACCTTAGCGTCTAAGTCCGCTCACCCCTATGTCGGCCTATGTAAGGAAGTCTGAGGACGGACTTGATCTTAAGGTGGGTAGATTACGCTGGCCCTAGTGCTATGAGTAAGACTTATATAAATCTGTGTATGGGGTAAGATATTACGGATAGTGATATGTATCATAATACGGTAATGTTGGATTATACTTATAGGATGGTATTATATTAAATGTGTTAGGTTAATACGTAATTAGTAAGGTATGTATGTGTATTGTTACTACTAATAGCATGGACTTTGATTATTATTATCAGTGGTAATATTATTGGGGTTGATGTTAGTATTGGAAATACTACTTGGATATAGCATGATGGTTATTTATCGTGTGTATACATTAAAAGAGAGATACGAGCGTTACCCTGATATTTTTCCCGGTATCTTAACCGATAAGATTCCGAGGACGGAATCGTTTTAAGGTGGGTAGGATGTAACGACCGGTTCTTGTCTGTATTTCTCTAGAATAACTTTCGTCCGTATCCGTAGTTGGACGTATCTGTCCATGTGCACGTGCCAACTTCTTCACGATTAATTGTTCCTATTATTTTTGTGACACTTAGTTATACATTATTGCCCTTATTATTATTTTTATTACTATTATTATTTTTGTATCTCCTATGAAATATCTCCAACTTACAAATTTGAATTCGAATTTCAAATCTTTTTAGTCAATGAAACCTTTCCTATTAAAAATCCATTTAAACATATTGATTAGCTAATATTCCTTGATTACACCTATTAATGTCCCTTTAATCTTTTTCAAAATCCTTCCTATTATAATTCCATCCAAATTAGCCCTTTTAATTACAATAAAATTCAACAATTCCTTTTTATAACTTAGCATTAACCTCTGTGGCAGGATCACCCATCTTACACACGCATCAGCCTATCCCATTCTCTAAAATATAAAAAAATATATAGATAGACATAAACTCTAAGGCTCTAGCTTTCCACATGCTATCACTTTTCAAACCCTTACAGATTAGTCAGTACAATAGAATGTTATAAAAAAATATAACCCCTATAACTTATACTGCACCCTACTTTCCTATTGTACGAATCCTATGGCACCTACAGCAACCTAAGCTAAGAATGGAAACCTGGGTTACATGTTAACCTATAGACCCTAGGATACTCACATACAACCCCACAGGACACAACCCTAGGCCCCTATAATAAAACCCTAGTTTTGCTTTTCTTCCCAAGCCCTGTTCACAGCCGCCCCTAACTCTTCTCCTTCACGTAACAAACAACCCACCCGCGGTAACTCATCCTTCTCCCTCAAGCCTGCAGCGGCCATCATCCCTCCAGTCCAACGACCGCCGCCGGCCTCTCTCTGCCTGCTCATCCTCTTCTTACGCCCAGAACTCCACCCCCACGGCCACACGAGCTTCCCTTCCTCTTCAATAAACCCGCATCCGGCCTGCTCCTCCTCACAACCCGCAAGCACCCACAGGTTCTTCCACCAACCCCAGCCTCTTTCTCCTCCTCGCCCAGCTCCACGCAAAACCCCGCGACCCCATATCCTCTCCTCCGCCGGAGCAACCCCCTCTGGCTGCGCAGCTCGACGGCATCAACCCCGCCCCCACACACGATGCCAGCACCGTGAACGCCCTCTCCGACCAAGCCGCCGCGTGCACCACCAAAGACAGCCGATCATCCCCCTGAAAACCGCATGTTCGGCCTCCCTTCACCCTAGATCCGGCTCCCCGAAGTCATTCTCCGAGCGCCACGCACGACGGAGCTTCCTCCCCCTGCATCAAAGACAGAAGCTGAAGCTTTAAAGGTTAGCTTAGTTTTAAAGATAAACTGTTAGGGTTAATTGCTGTTAGTATCATATTGTTAGGGTTTTTAAATATTAAGATTAGTTAGAGAATTAGCAATGGTTTTGATCCTGTTAGGTAAATAACATGTAGGGTTTAATATAATATTGGTTTTATGAGAAGGATATTGTTTTACTACTATGTTAAGATCAGTTCTAATATGAGATGTTAGTTGTCTCTGTGATTCTCAGGTTAACTTTAAGTATGGCTGGTTGTTAGGGTTAATAATCACACGTATGTACTATTCTTTAGCCTGACTAATTGCTCAATAGTAAAACACCCAGTTTTATGGATACATTGATGTTAGTTATTTGAATCACGTATGTGTTAGGATTGAACAGAAGATTATATAAGTACTACACCGTGACAAATAAATTAGCAAAGCCTTAATAGTTCATATTAGAAGTTCAGTTAAATGATAAATCAGCTTAATCTGAATGTTTGTTTGGTCAAACCAGCGAATCGTCTCCTCCGTGGCGTAGTATTCATCAAGACGTTTCCAACGACACCAAGAACGTCAAAATCAGGTAAGTGTGCAATTAAATACGAATTTTTGAAGTTTGACGACTGTTGCTCTATTTTTTTTATATCTCTATATCCTGAAAACTGCACGTTAATTGACTCTTGAAATCATTTCCATAACATTTTGGACTAAAAATGTGACATTTGGACGTACAACTTGATAGTGTTCAACTTTAAGCATTGGCAAAGAAAACTCGTTTTCACAACCTGTTCGTTAACTCGCATGTTCAACACTCATTAAACTTATTGTAAACGTCGGCAACCCTCTCTTAATGATTGAAAACGTTGTATAAAAGAAATGATGACATTGTTAAATTAGTACATAATTTGTCTGGGCATTTTGAATGCTTAACAAATATGGACATCGTGAGAAACGTGCGCCTCGAAGGCGGTATCGTGACATCGTGATGTCGTGTGAGTCGACAAGGCCGGCTCGTGTTCCGGCAAACTTTTGGGTGGGGTTAGGGTTGAGCGGCCACTGGGCGTATGAAAGGTACTCTCCTCAAGATCACCACCCGATGCGGTGGGTTAGTGTCAATCACGGTAAGCCCCGTGAGAGGAACGACCTTCTCATCACGACCTAAAGGCGAGAACCCTAGATTAGATGTGAATTCTTGACATGGACTTTGAACGCTAACTTGGTCTTCGTGAACATTGAAATGCTAACAAACTCAGAGAAAACTTACTTTAATTCTTGCAACTGCTTAGGACTACATGCTAGGGATGTTTACTTTTCGTTCCATCACAATTTGTCTCGTTAATTTTACTGCAGTCATCTTTTTAAATATTTAATGCTTTCTAAAATTCATATCAATTGCACATTCTTGCCTTCGTTTGCTAACCTCTTCTTGCAGACCTTGCTGACATACATTCATGTTTTTGGATGTATGTCAGATCTCGAGTTTGAGCACTAGGAGTATTCTCTCGAGACACTTGACTTAGAGAGCTAGAGTTCGTCGTAGATGTCGAGCCACTCTCTACGGAAGACTAGAGTCCCTTCCGTCGCTACTTTGAGTTTTGGTTTCTGTACCTTGTAGTAGGAGTAGTTGCTCTGTTGTAATTTCCTTTAGTCCTGCTGTGGCTTGTTGTTTAATTTCATGTACGAACTCTCTTTTTCTGGATTTGTTTCTGATTGTTCTGAAATGCTATTGCAAGGACCTCATCTGTGTTTTTATCACAGACGCTTATTGGACTGGAGCTTCACCGCTCCAGTTTAAGCGGGCCTTGTAACGTTCTCGCTTCCGGTGTCTTTTGGGAAGCGGGGCGTTACACTTGTGCTGGGGTGTGATGTCTGGAGCTGGTCTAAGGATGCGGCCTGCACTTTTCGGAAATGCTGGGAAGCTGCAAGAAGTCCAGGGCCGAAGTTCCCCTACTTCAGCCTAGTCTGGTTCGATCGTCACGTCCCTAAGATGTCTATGACTTTGTTGCGTGCAATCCGAGGTAAATTGCCAACAAAAGATTATCTCTATAAGCTTGGGATCATTAGTAACCAGTTATGCGGCCTGTGCAAGGACAATGTTATTGAAAGCGTTGGCCACTTATTCTTTGAATGTGAGTTCACTAGGTACATTTTGAGTAGAAGCTTACTAAAATTGGATTACACTGGTGCACTCCCAACCTCTATCAATGGTGTTTGTGATCTCTTCATTAGCCGATTTAATAAGAAGGACCAGTTGGGAGTGTTGGCGAAGTTAGTGTTATCGGCTATGGTCTGGCACATTTGGAAAGAGCGTAATAAACGGATTTTTGAGGAAAAATCAACGCATAAAATTATAATATTTGATGAGATTGCTTCTGTGGTGAAGATAAATCTTCAGAATATGGATCTTGATGATGTATCTGATGACACCCCGTTTGCTAACTGGGGACTTATTGCGAGCTGACTTTTTGTTCTTTTCTGTAATACTTGTATTTTAGTTTTGCCATTCAGCTAGTTCTTGTAGGGTGTGTGTGGTAGTGGGTGACGGCGCCTGTGCCCTCTCCCCTCTCCACCTGCAACCTACACATTACTAGTTGGAATGCTAATCATGTATAGAAAAGAGACCTTGTTTTTAATAAAGACTAACTATTACTCGTCAAAAAAAATATTGAAGTTCTATTTAGTTTAGAAAATATTCTAAAAGTACATACGGTAAGTGGTAAAGAAAAATAAATAAATTTCGTAGTTTAGAAAAAGGATGATATAATGAATTATCAAAATGGTAACAAAGTTTTAAAACTGAAATACGAATCATACTGGTTAGAAAATGGTTACGAGATAGTAACTAAAAATTTCGACCAAGAAGGTTTCAAAATCCGTGAAAGAATTTTAACTCAACCGAAAAGCAAGAAATTTAAATATATAATAAGGGGTTTTCAAAGAAGTTAAACCGAGCGAAGAATTTAATAAGGAATTTTTGAAAATTCTTTTAGAGGAATCAGAATTTGCAATGGGGGAGCTTTGAAGAATTAACGATAATCGTCATGAAGCGATAATGTGAATCGGGGGAAAGGAATATGATCGCATGATTAATACGCCTTGGATATGATTCATGAAAAGCTACGATGGAAATCTACGGTCGATAACACTGAAGTGTAATGATTGGGAAGATGCTAGAGATCAGGGGTTCTAACTATCGGGCCGTCTAAAGATCAGAAGAACTCAGCACTAAGACTTCCTAATGAACTAGACTGTAGTAGAGATCTCAGTGAAGGGTCCTAAGAGAATCAAGATTACGTTTTGCTGGGCCCGAAGTTGATGGACCCGAGCGAACGAGTACAAGAAAGACTCTAGAAATCTAACATGGTCAGAGCCGGGAGAGGAGCTACTAAGGTATCCTAAGACGAGTATGACTAAATATTAACCAAGGTGCCTGACTATCAAACCTGGACGTCTATCTAAGTCTTCCTACTATCTAGGACAAGGAAAACCTAATTTAGACTTGTACTAGATATTAAATGAATGATGTACTCTTATTGTTTTGAACTTTTTGCATGACCTGCATGGGCCACCACTAAAACCTGTCACACCCCGCTTCCCAAAACGACGGAAGCGAAACGTGATTAAGGTCCGTATGAGCCGGAGCTGTGAGGCTCAGACCCAATAAGCGTCTGTAGGGTTACCATTTAAAAATTTTCAGGTTCTTGCGTATAAAAGTCCATAAAAAAGAATAAGAGTACTCGAAAGGGAATTTGCATTCATTAATAAAGAGACAACATCCAGCATATGACAAGTCTAATAAAAAAGCCTAAGCATGGCTACAACTACAGAAAAAGGAAGCTAATGGTGTGAAGCACCCAACCTAGGAAAAAAGTAAAGTGGCGTTACACACCCAAATAGAAAGTAGTAACCTCTATAAGACAGTGACTGAAAGGACCTCTAAGTCTGGTCCTTGTCTGCGAGATACTCCGGTCAACGTCCTCCGGCTCTGGGTCCTCAGGTAGCTCTGGCTCATCCACGTACTCTGGCTCTGTGCCTGACGTACAACACCCAAGAGAAAAGGAGATGTACGTCAGGTAAAGTCTACGAAATGAAGGTGAGACTCTACTGAAAGTGTGAAACAATTTACTAAACAACGTTTTACTGGTTGATTACATGCAGTTGTGATGACATGGCAGTTATACAATTTTATAAGGAAAGTAAAACTGAGCAGGAAAGTAAACGTGACAGGCAATAGCCCTAGCGTGTGCTACTGGCTACAAGACTAGACTGGACTGGATATGACAAGACAAGAAATACCGTGTGTGTCACAAAAGGTTCACGCCTTACGATTTGAGGGCGGCCAGACCCTCTTCCTGTGCGACCGCTCAACCCTACCACAAACCTGAGTGCTCAAGATAAGACAATACATGGATCACTCTCGCTTGGAGAGCATCCGAAACGCCCGTAGGCTTTTTGTGTAACAGGGATCACTCTCGCTTGGAGAGCATCCAAAACGCCTAGGCTTTTTGTGTAACAGGGATCACTCTCGCTTAGAGAGCATCCGAAACGCCCGTAGGCTTTTTATGTAACAGGGATCACTCTCGCTTGGAGAGCATCCGAAACACCGGTAGGATTTTTGTGTAACAGGGATCACTCTCGCTTGGAGAGCATCCGAAACACCCATAGGCTTTTTGTGACATTTCATGACATGACAATTTGTAAGGAGTTGTTCATTCTAGGGGTCCACATGCACGCACACACATATAGAACCTAGGGTGTCAGTTGTTGTTGTTGTTTGTGCTTAGACTTCGTCGTCAAGTCTAAGCTGTCAAAGGGGGTCTCAGACGCTATCATTTCACATCCGGTTCTCTTTAGTCGTACTTTTACAGTCAAAGGGTGTCACGCCCCGCTTCCCAAAAATATGGAGGCGAAGCGTGAGAAGGTCCGCTCAGACTTGAAGCTGCAAAGCTGCAAGTCCGATAAGCGTCAATCAAAATTTAAAACTGCAGGTCCTTGCAACGCTAACAAAACAAAGATAATAATAATGAAATGAGACAAAAGAGATATCTCAGAATATCCATAAAATAAGTTTCAACATCACAGAAAAAGCCACCAGGCTAAAAGAAAAGAGACTAAAGGCCCAAATATGGCCAACACAAGTACAACGTACAAACAAAGGTGCCACGCACCGACAACTAACAAAAAAACTTAAAACAAAAGAAAACTCAGCAAATCACCAAGAAAGGTCACCGGTATCCATAAACTCCTCCTGGGCAGACATGGACTCAGATTCAGCGTCAGCAAAACACCACGTACTCAGCAACGGTCTCTGGCTCAGGGTCTAACATGTGACACCCAAAAGAGCAAGGGGCACATGTCAGCAAGTCTACAAGAGACTTGTGCAAGGAAACTGAAAGTAGGTACAAGTAAAACAACCTAGCAGTTCTAGCATGAATGCAATGACATGGCAGTTAAAGTATGAGTGCAACAAGTAAAGTAAAGTAAGGTAAGGTACGAGCATGGCATTTAAACATGGCATGGATGACAAGTTATACAAGTAACACTCACTAGTACAAGACAAGTAAAGTAAGCACCTCGTGCACAGAGATTCCACCTTCTGGCTAGAGTAGCTGATCGGGCCACTCCTAAGCTCAGATGACCGTTTATCCCTACCCCTCCACGTGTATCGAGCCAGGGCCTTACCCCCGAACGCGTATGCTCGCTTCTGGATCACGAGCCAGGAAGTGTTTTTAACAAGTATGGCATAGGGGTGCACCTAGCCGGACAAGGAAATATGGATTGTACAAGTATTTTGTAGCGTGTGCTACGATGCAACAATTAATTTGGATGACATGTACGATGCAATGCATGGCAGTTAAAAGTGCGTACAGATAAGGAAAGTAAACGTGACAGTTTAGTATGCATGATTAACAAGTTTAAAGAGTTGGATCGAGCTTCGTTATCAAGCTAGATCAATTTAGGTGACGGATCTAGTTTCATTGTCAAACTAGATCAAGTAGGCATCTAGCCAGCTATCATTTCCCTGACTAGTCTTTTTTACGCTAGGAACAAGGAAGTGGCCTAAAAACATGGCCCTACACAAGAGTTGGCAAGTTTCACTTGCCTGCAAGTATCACGTCTGAGCACACCGTCCAACGAGTCCAAAATCACAATTATCCTACGGGCACAAGTCCACCAGCCTAAAGTCCATTATTATTAATCTTGATTAGTGAAATTAAAATATTTAAAACATTTTAAAAACATCAATTTTAGTCTTGATTAGCATGCAATTGGGTTGGGGGTCCTAGGGGTGCAAAGCGTTACCTCAACACGACGTGAAAGCTACACTGGCGTCGGGTAGCGACGCCAGGGGTTGGAATAAGAGAACGCGCTCCAAGTCCTGATTCCAAATTAGTTTCCTCGCTAGAAAGTTCAGAGCATCAACCGGAGCAACGGTTCCAAATTCCAAAGCTAGCACGTGCGACGACGGGCTACGACGTGTCGCAACGTCGTACGCGGCAAATCGTTGGAGAGAAAGCATCTAGGTGGGGCCCACAGTAGTCCTAGGGACTTATAGGGGACCCACAATACCTCTGGAGAAATTGGGGGCCCCACGGTGGCAAGCGATGCGACGGATGCGGGGTTGCGACGAGTGGCTCTCGGTCGTACACAGCCAATGCGGGAGATCCTCTCGGTCTGGCGCTAGGAACGGGCGTTGCACAGCGCTTGCTCGGTCGCAGCAGCGGGTGCGAAGAGTTCCATCGGTCGGAGCAGGAGACAGCGCCGGTCGGGCGCTTGGCGGGCACGTTGCAACGTTGCAACGTTGCAACGCGGGGCGATGCGGCGTGAGCGGGCGGGGGCTTCGGTCAGGCACGGGGGAAAGCGGGGTGCGGAGCGGGCTTGTGAGCGGGTGCGGGAGATGCGGATGTGCGGAGCGGGCAACCGGTCTGACCGAGAGCTTCTCTCGGTCGGGCACGGGGGAAAGCGGAGCGACGGCTGTGCAAGCGGGCGGAGCGGATGGGCGGGCATGAGCAGCGGTCGGTGCGGGGAAAGCTCGTCGCAACGTCAAATTTGAGTTTTGGAAGCGGCTAGGGTTACTTTCTTGCGAAAATAGGTCTTCCTAGAGGTTGTTTATATAGTGTAGATGGGTTGACTAGGTCTAGTGCTAATCCTAATGAGATTAGGAGTTTAAAATAATTTAAAATTTGAATCTCAACTTCTCCAACTCACACAAGGATTTGGTGCGGTCCAAATGAGCTGGAAATTGGCTCAAAAATTCTTTAAACCGTTTTAAACTGAAATAAATTTTATTTGGCCGAAATTAATTTAAAACGTAATTATTAAAAATATTATAAACCTTGTTAAAAATATAAAAGTGGTCAAATGAACTCCAAAAATTATAAAATAAATATCGAGGTGATCGTGATGACAAAAGTGAGCTAACTAAGAAGACGGATCTCAATTTCAACGTCGGACGACGAAACTAAAAATAGAAACGTCTCCCGTCAAAAGTGAAAATCACAACGTCTCTTCGAATAAGATTAAATTGTAGGAAAACGTCTTGAGAAACGTCATTCCAAGTTAGTGCCACTATTTAATACTCTCAGAGACGTTCACAACGGCATATCACACTAAAGTGTTCACAAACAGATAAAGTCTAAAACAAACACGTGCACGGTCAAAAGCACGTGCACGAACAACGTACAACGAAAAGTGGTCGTTACATCCTCCCCACCTTAGAATAAAGTCCTTCCTCGGACTTTCTAACATAGCTAGTCACTCTAGTAACTATCCCAATCAAGTCACATTATAATTCAAACCAGGTATAGTCATTACAGGTGCTCATATACGCACTAGGTAGTCAAACATTAACACTACCAACACGTATATATATACATTCACGTACGTTATATACTTATACCTATTATAGTCAGTCAATTTCATACATGTATTTCAATCATATATATAAGCATACATCCCTTATATAACTACTACTTACCTAAACACAAACAATATTTCAGATACTCATATAAGTATAGTCTTACACTTAGCAAATACAATCATTGCTCTACGTATAGATAGCTACCTATGCACAAACAACACGGGTATACTACCCCCTAATATTCATCCAATATCAAACATCTCAACACATGTAGTCACATCATACCATTTTTAAATCCAGTTTCACTATATATATATATATATACACACACACACACACCACTACTATAGTTTCACAATATATAGTCATTCAAATGCATGCAAATAGTTCACCATATATTCTCATCCCATACGGTCCTATAACTGTATTTACGGCACGCCACATATATCATAGTCACCAATAACTATAACTAAGCACATACTTAACCGTGCATGGTGCACACCCATACACGCTAACATTTCATTTACGCATACCAATCATACCATTATATTACTAGTACATCTACACATCTAGTTTAGCTAGCACACATACGTTCACACAGGCAAGTCCTTAGTAATTAACTATACCACAAGACCAACACATATAACTATATACTGGTGTAGCGACCCACAATCATGTGTGTAACACAACCAGGCACAAACACTCCTATCACTATACATACATCAAACATTGCTATATTCAACTACAAACATACATTCAATATACTTAGAGTATACCCACTCAAGCTTGAGTGAGACTCAATACACATATCAGAATATTCTATATACGTAACACGGCATTCATACCTATACCAGTATCACTCCAATATTTATACGTCTATCAATACAACCATATACATACCTTAAGTCAATCACACTTAATATTTAGTCAGGTAATACTCACCTAGTTCAATCACTCTATATACCATAATAATACAGACATCAGCACATGTATAATTATAATACACTCCTTAATACATACGCATACATCGTATAGTCACACATATGTAACATATATGTTCACAACATAGCCTACTACCTATAATTAGTATACTAACACGTCTATGCATACATAATTAAGATGTGCAATAGTCGTGTATACCTCACGGTATGCACGCATGCAACATCCCGCAAAAGCAAGCAATACCAATCAAAATTATAATTCTACTATCATATGCATATCACCTATATACTCATGCAACGAAACATAACTACTTACATCTAAGCGCAATACATATCTACCTACGAGCACATACTCATACGTACTAATATATGGGTCACTCAATAGGCCTACTTTCTTATCTATACGTTCACCTATTATTATCACACCTAGCATATACATAGCTTTACCAATCATTTTATTTCAACCATTATAAGTATCTCTAATTACATACACTCCATCAGATATCCCCACACTAATTCTTATATACACAAGCATCCCTAGTATGGTATAGCTAACCACCCCCAAATCTATAAATACTAACACATAAACAACTTCATAATATCACGATTAACTCCGAGTATGTATATATATATATCACACAATAGGCAAGCATCAATATACTATGGGGGTATACTCATTCAAGCCCACGTACACAACTTAGGTACGTGCACAACGACACCTCATAAAGGTCCAAGGGTCTACTAACAACTAAGAGTTGACATAGACATTGACGGGCACTAAAGACTAAGCAATAAAGGGAGGTCGAGGTCGAAAGCGTGACGAGGGAAGGATCGATAAGCACGAGTTCAGATAGGACGAATACAGGGGACAGCTTGGTTAGACGAAACTTTGCCTCAATGGTGATGTTTAGGTTGAGGGAAAAGGGAGATGTAGTGATGCTTATATAGGAGGGGAAAAGAAATAGGGTAAATAGCATAAGCTAAAATACGTGGAGTTTGAAAACTGTCGTACTTCAAAGTTAAAATCCTCGTCTGTAAAGAAATATTTGGGGATTGATAAAACGAGCTGTTCAAAATAAATTTGAGTCAAATATTCATAATAAGAGAAAATGGTCTATTGGTTTAAAAAAATCATTATAAAAGGAAGTAAAATCATTTACACGAATATTAAGGACGTAGTTTAGAAAATTTTTATACGTCAGTAATTTAATATAATGTTGTCAAAAGTTTTGAAAGTCAAAGAATGAAATCAAGTAACGGAAGAATTTAAACTCGTGTTAAATGTTTTCAAAACTTTTAGGCTATGGAAAATTTAAAATAATCAATTTTGAAACTACTTTTAGAGAACCATGGTTTGCCAAAAATGAGAAACTGATTTACACAAGGTTCTTAATATACGAGCACAACAAGTCTGGTACGGATATAAAAATAATCTAAAGTATGTATGGTGCACGGAAAAATAATATTAACTTAGTAGTAGAATTATCGAAATCGATAGCAAAGCTTTAAAACCAAACTATGGAAGGTCCAGATTAGGAAATGGTTATGAAATAGTAATTTTACAAAATCTGAAATAAGGAAAATGATGAGCATAACATTGACTTGCGGGAAGATGAAATCCCAAGTGACTTGAAAAGTACATGAATGGCATGAATTAGGAAGGAAAATTATAAATCGACTTGGGCAATATAAAAGTACGGTTCAGAATTAAAATTAATATATGAAAGGAAAATGTATTATCATAGTTACAAAAGTGGAGGCTGGGAAAATACCATAAGCTAGTATTCAAAATTTCGACAAAAGTTTTAAAAATTTAAATCAATGAAGGAGTATGAAATATGAGTATATATATATTAAAATTTTGAACAAATTTAAACTTAGTGAAGGAGAAAATTGAAAAATACCTTCAGAAGATTCTAGATTTGTAACGGAGAGGTTCGAAAATTTGATGACGATCGTCAAGAGGCGATCTCGTGAATCGAGGCAAGGAAATTGGTCGGATGATCAAAACATACATACGCCTAGGATATGAATCAGGAGAATCTACGGAGAAACTCCTACGGTCGACCAACTAAGTATTAAGAAGCTAAGCGCTAAGAATTTTTAGGGGCTAGACGGTAATGAAATGCGTTCAGCTCGGTCCGAAATCGATGAACCCAAGCGAACGACTAAAGGAAATTCTAGAAGTCTAATATGGTCAGAGGTAGACAAGGACCACTGAGGTAACTCCTACGATGATTAAATCAATTGCTGACAGGGGGGTCTAACTAACAATCAGAGGCCTCTAACTAGCTAACACATACGTCTAGCTAAGTCTTCTTACCACCTAGTGTCATAAGAAAACGACTAGACTCAGGGCTTATTACTCGGATGTTGCAATTTATTTAATGGACATTACGTTATTATCGTTGTTTCGTTAATTCGCAATTGCAAGACTGGACCTGCATGGGCCACCAACAAAACATGTCAAGCCCCGCTTCCCAAAAATATGGAGGCGAAGCGTGAGAAGGTCTGCTCAGACTTGAAGCTGCAAAGCTGCAAGTCCGATAAGCGTCAATCAAATTTAAAACCGCAGGTCCTTGCAATGCTAACGAAACAAAGATAATAATAATGAAATGAGACAAAAGAGATATCTCAGAATATCCATAAAATAAGTTTCAACATCACAGAAAAAGCCACCAGGCTAAAAGAAAAGAGACTAAAGGCCCAAACATGGCCAACACAAGTACAACGTACAAACAAAGGTGCCACGCACCGACAACTAACAACAAAACTTAAAACAAAAGAAAACTCAGCAAATCACCAAGAAAGGTCACCGGTATCCACAAACTCCTCCTGGGCAGACATGGACTCAGATTCAGCGTCAGCAAAACACCACGTACTCAGCAACGGTCTCTGGCTCAGGGTCTAACATGTGACACCCAAAAGAGCAAGGGATACATGTCAGCAAGTCTACAAGAGACTTGTGCAAGGAAACTGAAAGTAGGTACAAGTAAAACAACCTAGCAGTTCTAGCATGAATGCAATGACATGGCAGTTAAAGTATGAGTGCAACAAGTAAAGTAAAGTAAGGTAAGGTACGAGCATGGCATTTAAACATGGCATGGATGACAAGTTATACAAGTAACACTCACTAGTACAAGACAAGTAAAGTAAGCACCTCGTGCACATAGATTCCGCCTTCTGGCTAGAGTGGCTGATCGGGCCACTCCTAAGCTCAGGTGACCGTTTATCCCTACCCCTCCACGTGTATCGAGCCAGGGCCTTACCCCCGAACACGTATGCTCGCTTCTGGATCACGAGCCAGGAAGTGTTTTTAACAAGTATGGCATAGGGGTGCACCTTGCCGGACAAGGAAACACGGATTGTACAAGTATTTTGTAGCGTGTGCTACGATGCAACAATTAATTTGGATGACATGTACGATGCAATGCATGGCAGTTAAAAGTGCGTACAGATAAGGAAAGTAAACGTGACAGTTTAGTATGCATGACTAACAAGTTTAAAGAGTTGGATCTAGATTCGTTGTCAAGCTAGATCAATTTAGGTGACGGATCTAGTTTCGTTGTCAAACTAGATCAAGTAGGCGTCTAGCCAGCTATCATTTCACTGCTAGTCTCTTTTACGCTAGGAACAAGGAAGTGGCCTAAAAACATGGCCCTACACAAGAGTTGGCAAGTTTCACTTGCCTGCAAGTATCACGTCTGAGCACACCGTCCAACGAGTCCAAAATCACAATTATCCTACGTGCACAAGTCCACCGGCCTAAAGTCCATTATTATTAATCTTGATTAGTGAAATTAAAACATTTAAAACATTTTAAAAACATCAATTTTAGTCTTGATTAGCATGCAATTGGGTTGGGGGTCCTAGGGGTGCAAAGCGTTACCTCAACACGACGCGAAAGCTACACTGGCGTCGGGTAGCGACGCCAGGGGTTGGAATAAGAGAACGCGCTCCAAGTCCTGATTCCAAATTAGTTTCCT
Organism: Scilla litardierei; assembly: GCA_030789695.1. Taxonomy (NCBI): domain Eukaryota; kingdom Viridiplantae; phylum Streptophyta; class Magnoliopsida; order Asparagales; family Asparagaceae; genus Scilla; species Scilla litardierei. Next base: position 93,962,276 of record CM061135.1, on the reverse strand, counting down.
CGCTGGAAAGTTCAGAGCATCAACCTGAGCAACGGTTCCAGATTCCAAAGCTAGCACGTGCGACGACGGGCTACGACGTGTCGTAACGTCGTACACGGCAAATTGTCGGAGAGAAAGCATCTAGGTGGGGCCCACAGTAGTCCTAGGGACTTATAGGGGACCCACAATACCTCTGGAGAACTTGGGGGCCCCACGGTGGTAAGCGATGGGACGGATGCGGGGTTGCGACGAGTGGCTCTCGGTCGTACACAGCCAATGCGGGGGATCCTCTCGGTTTGGAGCTAGGAACGGGCGCTGCACAGCGCTTGGTCGGTCGCAGCAGCGGGTGCGGAGAGTTCCATCGGTCGGAGCGGGAGACAGCGTCGGTCGGGCGCTTGGCGGGCACGTTGCAACGTTGCAACGTTGCAACGCGGGGCGATGCGGCGTGAGCAAGCGGGGGCTTCGGTCAGGCACGGGGGAAAGCGGGGTGCGGAGCGGGCTTGTGAGCGGGTGCGGGCGATGCGGATGTGCGGAGCGGGCGACCGGTCTGACCGAGAGCTTCTCTCGGTCGGGCACGGGGGAAAGCGGATCGACGACTATGCAAGCGGGCAGAGCGGATGGGCGGGCATGAGTAGCGGTCGGTGCGGGGGTTTTGAGCCCATTCTCTCTGTCGGTGCGGGGAAAGCTCGTCGCAACGTTGCGACGATTCGTCGCAACGTCAAATTTGAGTTTTGGAAGCGGCTAGGGTTATTTTCTTGTGAAAATAGGTCTTCCTAGAGGTTGTTTATATAGTGTAGATGGGTTGACTAGGTCTAGGGCTAATCCTAATGAGATTAGGAGTTTAAAATAATTTAAAATTTGAATCTCAACTTCTCCAACTCACACAAGGATTCGGTGCGGTCCAAATGAGCTGGAAATTGGCTCAAAAATTCTTTAAAACGTTTTAAACTCAAATAAATTTTATTTGGCCGAAATTACTTTAAAACGTAATTATTAAAAATATTATAAACCTTGTTAAAATATAAAAGTGGTCAAATGAACTCCAAAAAATTATAAAATAAATATCGAGGTGATCGTGATGACAAAAGTGAGCTAACTAAGAAGACGGATCTCAATTTCAATGTCGGACGACGAAACTAAAAATAGAAACGTCTCCCGTCAAAAGTGAAAATCACAACGTCTCTTCGAATAAGATTAAATTGTGGGAAAACGACTCGAGAAACGTCATTCCAAGTTAGTGCCACTATTTAATACTCTCAGAGACGTTCACAACGGCATATCACACTAAAGTGTTCACAAACAGATAAAGTCTAAAAAAACACGTGCACGGTCAAAAGCACGTGCACGAACAATGTACAACGAAAAGTGGTCATTACAAAGGGGTAAGGGCCTAAACGTGGCCGAAAGTACGCAAGTGGGATTGCGGTGGCGAGTGAGTCGTCGGTCTGGAGCGTCTCGTCGAAGCGCCGCGTCGATGAGGGTCCGTCTAAAACAGGACAACGGCAATGTCAAATCGTGTTTTTCATCAATCCTATTATGGTAAGTTTCTAAGTTCAGCGGGACTACCGTAACAGTCAAAAGTCACGATTTTTGATTCATTCCGCCTAATCGACGACTATCATATTTGCACAGATATCAAATCCGTTCATCGATGTCTAAGGTTGAACAACATTTTAAAGGAGCAGAAATCTAAACTTAGTTATCTTTGATAACTTTTAGAATAGGTTTTAGATTTTCTACGATGTGGGTTCTTACTACGCATTAGGGGGCTAACCTTTTGTGGTGTTTGATCATAGATAGGACGTCAGGTCTGAACGGCGATAGATCTGCATCGTCAGCAACGTCTCAGCCACAGGTAGTGTAGTGAGACATGTACGGACAGCGAGCGGAAGGTGAGAACAGTGAGTAAGGCATCGGATCTCTCCGGTTGCGGGTAGCGCAACGAATCTACACGGTGTCGGTAACGTCGGGGGAAAACACGCGAGATCGGTGACGTGCGTGAACTTCTAGGAGCAAGGGAACTACTGGGGATTGAAGGAGGTCGATGGGGGGTTGCTCAGCTTGGTGGGCGGCTGATGTAACGGCCTGTTTCTATCGTACCTTCTTCGTGCACGTGCTTTTGATCGTGCACGTGATTATTTTAGACTTTAATTGTTTTTGAACGTTTTTGTGTGATATATCGACGTGATCGTCTCTGGAAGTATTAGATTGTGGAACAACTTTGTAATGACATATCTCGAGTCGTTCTTCAGCGATACTATCTTAATTGACGCGACGTCGCGACTTTCTGTTTTGACGCGAGATGTTTCGAATTTTAGTTTCGTCTCTCGACATCAAAATTTAGATCCGTCTTCTCCGCTGACTTTCTTTAGTTGTCCCGAACACCCCGGAATTATTTCACAATTTTTGGACTTAATTTGACCTATTTTCCATTTTTTGAAAGTTTTAAATAATTTTAAAACCTATTTTTATAAGAGTTTTAATTACAATAAAATTCCTATATTATAATAACGTATTAAAGAATTTTTAGGCAAAATTTCAGAATTTTTGGCCGCACACATCTCGTGTGAGGGAGAGAAGAGTAAATCTATTTTTAATTAATTATTTTAATTATTTAATTACGTTTTTATTAAACCCTAACCCTAACCCTAGCTCTAACCTATTTATATTAGCCCTAGGATAAATTATTTTCGCATTACACAAACCCTAGCCGTCAAAAACACCCTCCCAACGTTCGTCGCAACGTTGCGACGATCGCCCAGGGCACGACCGACGGCCGCCCCCGCACATCCTAGTGCACGACCGGCGCTCCGCTCCGCATCGCCGCTGCATCGCTCCGCTGCATCGCCCACCCCGCTGTCGCCCCGCTCCGACCGAGGCCGTCGCTCGGTCTGACCGAGAGAACAGCCCGCACCCGCTTCGTTGCCACCGCTCCGCATCCGCTCCGCACCCGCTAGCGCCTGACCGGTCTGTTCGCCCGCAGTGACCGAGAGGCCGCCCCGCACCCGCGCTGCTCCGCTTCGTTGCAAGTTGCAACGTTGCAACTTGGCCCGCCCCGCTGTGACCGACAGGATCCCTCGGTCTGACCGAGGGAATCCCTCGCACCGCCCAAGCCCCCGCCTCCGCCTGCGCTGCACTTGCACGACCGAGAGCCCCTCTCGGTCTGACCGAGAGGAACCACCGCACCGACCAAGCCCGACCGACCGAACTTCGTTGCAACACTGTTTCTCCCACACCAACTCCTGTGGTGGGCCCCCCAAGTGCTCCTGAGGTGTTGTGGGCCCCCTTGGACCCCTAGCACTGCTCTGGGCCCCACTTGGACGTGCTACTTCGCGAAGTTGCCGTCTACGACGTTGCGACACGTCGTAGGCCTTCGTCGCAAGTTCAGACTTTTGGAGAATCGTGCGAGGACCAGATCTGAAGCTGAGGAGTCCTCCGATCAGACACGACATCCATTCTACGACAAACTCCGGTTCAGGTTGGTTCCCCGTAACTCGTAGAAACCCCCACAATAGCTGACTGAACCCTAAACTAAAAACCGTCAACTTGAACTAAATTTACTTTCCAGCTCTTGTAAAACGTTGTACGAACATAGAAAATCGACGAACGGACTTTGTTGACTGTGCACATAGGATAGATCGTCGATTAGGCTGAAACATCAAAAAGTGACTTTTGACAAATAGGATAGTCCCGAAAACCTAGAAACGAAACCTAATAGGATTTGATGAATTTGAGACCTGACATCGTCGCCGTGGAGATATTTCAGACGGACTTCTGTGGACGAGACGCTTGGACGAGACGCTTCGAGAGGACGGCACACTCGCCATTTCAGGCAAGTGTACCCACTTGTGTTTTTGACCTTGCTTTGGTCTTAGATTTCTAGAACTGTTAGACTGTGAATGTATAGAACCGGACATGAAATGATAGCGTCCGGGACGCTCCTGACGGCTCAGACTTGACGACGAAGTCTGAGCCTGACAACAACAATTTTTTTAATGCTGTAGGGCTATCATGTGTGTGCGTGTGTGTGGACACCCTAGAATAACCCTTCCTGTCTTGTCACGTCCCGTCCCGTCTTGCACAGGCCGCTGGGCAATATGGCACTCGCCGAGTGATCCCTTGTACTGATTCACAGCCTGCGGGCAATAGGGCACTCTCCAAGTTGAGAGAGTGATCCCTTGTACTGATACACAGCCCGAGGGCAATAGGGCACTCTCCAAGCTAGAGAGAGTGATCCCTTGTACTGATTCTCAGCCTGCGGGCAATAGGCACTCGCCAAGCTAGAGCGAGTGATCCCTTGTACTGGTGTCATGTCTTGTCTTGTCTTGGGGTTTGGGGTTGGGTTGAGCGTGCGCACGACAAGAGGGTCTGATCCCCCTCGAACCGTAAGGCGTGAACCCTTTCGTGTCTCACTTGTCTTGTCCTGCCTTGTTTCCGTCACGTCCCGTCTTGTCTTGACACCTGTAGGCTAGTCCCGTAGTTGGTAGCACACGCTACGACTACTACTTGTCCCGTTTTACTTCCCTGCTGCGTTACTTCCTGTCGTGTTACTCTGTTATAACCTCAGCATGCTAATCAACCAGTAAACCGTTGTTTAAAGTTCGGTGCACTTGCAGTAAAGTCTAACCCTTCTTGTAGACTTTACCTGACGTACAGTTCCTTTTTCTTGGGTGCTGTACGTCAGGTGTTCAGCCAGAGATCATGGACGAGGCAGACTCGCTAGAGTACGTGGAGCCGAGGACGTCGTCATCAGAGTACGTACCTGACAAGGACCAGACCTTGTGGTCTTTTAGTTGCCACTTTCAGAGGTCACTACTTTTCGGTTTGTCTTTAAACTTTTGTTGCCATGCTTGGGCTTCTTTTAGACTTTGTACTTGTTGGATATCATATCTCTAATTTAATGAATGCAATATCTTTTCCGTACTTTTGTTGTTTCGAACTATAATAATGCAAGAACCTGAAAATCTTTTAAAATGGTACCTCTACAGACGCTTATTGGGTCCGAGCTTCTAAGCTCTGGCCTAAGCGGGCCTCGTCACGTTTCGCTTCTGTCCATTTTAGGAAGCGGGGCGTGACAGGTTTTAGTGGTGGCCCATGCAGGTCCTTGCAAAAGTTCGGAACAATAAAAGTACCGCATTCATTTGATATCCACGTACAAGTCTGAATTAGTTTCCCAGTCTTTGATAGTAGGAAGACTTAGGTAGACGTCTCAGGTTGATAGTCGGACGCCTTGGTTAAGATTTAGTCGTCCTCGTCCTAGACTATTTTAGCATACACATTTGATTCTGATCGTATTAGATATCTAGAGTCTTTCCTTTAGTTAGTCGCTCGCCCAGCTCCATCGTCTTCGGGCCCAGCAGAACGTAACCTCGATTCTCTTAGGAACCTTCTCTTTAGATCCTGATTATATTCTAGCTCATAGGAAGCCTTGAGCTGAGTTATCCTAATCTTTAGACGACCCGATGATTAGAACCCTTGTCCTCCAGCATCCCTCTGATCCTTGCAAATTTTGTGCTATCGACCATAGAGTCCCATCGTAGCTCTTCACGATTCATATCTTACGCGTAATCTTCATGCGATCAATTTTTCCTTTCTCTCGATTCTCGTGATCGTTTCCTGACGATCATCATCAATCCTTCGAATCCCTTCCTTGACCAATTCTACCTCCTCTAAAATTATTCTCGACTTTCCTTATTAAGTTTTCGCTCTAGCCTGATTTCTTTGAAAACCCCTATATTATATATTTAAAATTTGTTGTTTTGGATCGAGTTAAAACTTTTAATTGACTTGGAGCTTTCTTGGACGTAAAAATTTTAAGTCAATATCTCGCACTCGTTTTAAATCATTATTCCTCAAATTCAGTTTTTATTTGCCTTGTTTCTAAAATATATATATTACTTTTATAAACTACACAATTTATTTCTACTGTCTTGTACTTATTTTCTAATTTTCCCCTTTCCCAAAACCTGCTTCCTTTAAAAGTATTTTCGAAATTCATTATTAAATTCTCCGCCCAATTTGACTTCTTTGAAAACTTTTATTAATTATTTAAAATTTCTTATCTTCGGTTGAGTTAAAATTCTTTCGCAAATTTTGAAACCTTTCGGTCGTAAAAGTTTTAAGTTACGGCCTCGTACCTATTTTCGAATCAGTATCCATCGTATTTTAGTTTTAAAAACTTTGTTACCATTTCGGGAATTCAATATATCATTCTTCTAACCTACGAAATTTATTTTTAACCATTTACGTACGTACTTTAGAATATTTTTCTAAAACAAAGGGGGATTTTAAATTTCTTACATATAAACATCTCTATGTTCATCGTGCTCATACTTCAAGGATCCTTGTTTAAACTTACTTTTATTTACAAAACAATCGCTATCTCATCCCACTCTTATTCCTTTTATTTCTTGTTTTCGAAACCCATTATTAAATTCTTCGCTCGGTTTAACTCCCTTGAAAACCCTTTATTATATATATAGTTAAAATTTATCGCTTTTCGGTTGAAAGTTCCTTCTTAGATTTTGAAATCTCATTGGTCGTCAATTTTCAAGTTACTATCTGGTAATTATTTCAAATCGGTATCTTTCATGTTTTCATTTTCAAAACCGTGTTAACATTTTGATAATTCAATTTATATTTTTCTGGGCTACAAGATCTATTTCTAAATCACTTACCGTGCATACTTTTTAAAATATTTTTTTCTAAACTAGGGGGAACTTCAATTATTTTATTATTATTATATCTGTTCTATGTTTCTCGTGACCACATTTCAAAATCTTTGTGTAAACTTATTTTTCATTTGCAGAACAATCGTTTTACACCCAACCAACTACCTCCTTATCTTGCCTTATTTGAACTCGTTCCTTCCGATCTTATTTCGTTCCGCTTTTGATTTAGTTTTCCTTCCTTCTTTTATCTAGACATCAGACCTTGTAGATATCCATGCTATCTCCAGTTTAGGAGTAGGCCCTTTGGTAGGTGATGTCGTTGCAGTGCCTGAGTTTAGGTAGGGTGCGTAGACCCGTATGAATGTGTGTTCTTTAGGATCCCGATGATTGCCTTTTGTGTCTTGAATGTGTACTCGGTGTTAACCATGGTATGCTGGAAGTTGTCTGAATGACGGTATTCATACTTATATGAATGGCGTCATCGCAGGCAGATCCTTAGACTTAGTTTTAGTTTTAATGAATGGTTTATCTTGGTTGTATGTGACTGTATCAAAAACTTTGTTTTCTTTAAACCAAATCCTTAAATTTTTAAAACTAGCTCACAAGATCACAAATCACTTAACCTCCCTCATCCATTACCGCAACACCACACGTTTTTCCAAATGTTTTAAAATATTTCTTTGGCCTTAAGTCTCTCTTTCCCTTCTCTTCTTCTCCCTTAAAGAAAGTTTTCGTGTTTATGGTTGTTATATTAGTAGGGACTAGCTATTATCGTTATAGGATTTTTTTTGTTTGCAGGTAGGCTTGGAGTGAGATGAGTTTTATTATGTCAATGATTAATTGATTTTGGGAACACAAGGATGATGGATTAGAATATCTTTTGGATGAAAAGAATGAACTGCCCAAGACTTATTTATAATACCGATGTGAGACGTACTCAATGGAGAATTCTGGTTGAATGAGATCATATGCGAGGAGATGAGAACTTATCAGACTTGAGGCTTAGACGGGTGGTAGATAGGAGTAACTGCCGAGAATAGTATGAGTTAGGGTGATCGTGAGATTGAGTAGAGCTTATATTAGCATTGAGACTGATTGATGAGTTGACGTGAGAAGACTTTGAGAATAACACGATGTGTGGAGATTAATGGATGTGTAGGTAGTCGGACTTATTATTGGTTGGGATTAGTTATACTGAGTAGGATGAGGGGTAATTCTGACAGGTCAAATTATTTGGTGGATGAATTTATGGGGAGATATGACGAGAATGTATTGAAGACATGACGATTGCTGATTGGTGAAGGTATTATAGGATAGACAAATGTTTTTGTCTTGGATTGGTGGATGACTAGAATCTCATTTTTGGAGATTTATTAATGTTGGGAAAAGATTTAGAAATTTAAAAGATATTAATGAGCGATGATGATGCTTAGTGGAGCGGTACGATATCAGAAGATGATTATTATTTTTATGAGAACTTGGAGTTGGAAATTGGAACGGTAGTGATGGAACTATATTATTAGGAGGTGAGTTTAGTCGTGGCTTTGCCCAGTGAAAAGATGGATTAGGGGGGGATTATTGAGGAACGTTGTTCGAAGTCTCAGAATTAGAAATCTTTATGAGTAGATATGATAATCGCGGGTATAAGGTTATATGGGTAATTATTACTAGTGTGAGTGATTCCGAGGGCGGAATCATGTCTAAGGTGGGTAGAATGTAACGGCCTGTTTCTATCGTACCTTCTTCGTGCACGCGCTTTTGATTGTGCACGTGATTATTTTAGACTTTAATTGTTTTTGAACGTTTTTGTGTGATATATCGACGTGATCGTCTCTGGAAGTATTAGATTGTGGAACAACTTTGTAACGACATATCTCGAGTCGTTCTTCAGCGATACTATCTTAATTGACGCGACGTCGCGACTTTCTGTTTTGACGCGAGACGTTTCGAATTTTAGTTTCGTCTCTCGACATCGAAATTTAGATCCGTCTTCTCCGCTGACTTTCTTTAGTTGTCCCGAACACCCCGGAATTATTTCACAATTTTTGGACTTAATTTGACCTATTTTCCATTTTTTTGAAAGTTTTAAATACTTTTAAAACCTATTTTTATAAGAGTTTTAATTACAATAAAATTCCTATATTATAATAACGTATTAAAGAATTTTTAGGCAAAATTTCAGAATTTTTGGCCGCACCCATCTCGTGTGAGGGAGAGAAGAGTAAATATATTTTTAATTAATTATTTTAATTATTTAATTACGTTTTTATTAAACCCTAACCCTAACCCTAGCTCTAACCTATTTATATTAGCCCTAGGATAAATTATTTTCGCATTACACAAACCCTAGCCGTCAAAAACACCCTCCCGACGTTCGTCGCAACGTTGCGACGATCGCCCAGTGCACGACCTACGGCCGCCCCCGCACATCCTAGTGCACGACCGGCGCTCCGCTCCGCATCGCCGCTGCATCGCTCCGCTGCATCGCCCCCCCGCTGTCGCCCCGCTCCGACCGAGGCCGTCGCTCGGTCTGACCGAGAGAACAGCCCGCACCCGCTGCGTTGCCACCGCTCCGCATCCGCTCCGCACCCGCTAGCGCCTGACCGGTCTGTTCGCCCGCATCGACCGAGAGGCCGCCCCGCACCCGCGCTGCTCCGATTCGTTGCAAGTTGCAACGTTGCAACTTGGCCCGCCCCGCTGCGATCGACGGGATCCCTCGGTCTGACCGAGGGAATCCCTCGCACCGCCCAAGCCCCCGCCTCCGCCTGCGCTGCACTTGCACGACCGAGAGCCCCTCTCGGTCTGACCGAGAGGAACCACCGCACCGACCAAGCCCGACCGACCGAACTTCATCGCAACACTGTTTCTCCCACACCAACTCCTGTGGTGGGCCCCCCAAGTGCTCCTGAGGTGTTGTGGGCCCCCTTGGACCCCTAGCACTGCTCTGGGCCCCACTTGGACGTGCTACTTCGCGAAGTTGCCGTCTACGACGTTGCGACACGTCGTAGGCCTTCGTCGAAAGTTCAGACTTTTGGAGAATCGTGCGAGGACCAGATCTGAAGCTGAGGAGTCCTCCGATCAGACACGACATCCATTCTACGACAAACTCCGGTTCAGGTTGGTTCCCCGTAACTCGTAGAAACCCCCACAATAGCTGACTGAACCCTAAACTAAAAACCGTCAACTTGAACTAAATTTACTTTCCAGCTCCTGTAAAACGTTGTACGAACATAGAAAATCGACGAACGGACTTTGTTGACTGTGCACATAGGATAGATCGTCGATTAGGCTGAAACATCAAAAAGTGACTTTTGACAAATAGGATAGTCCCGAAAACCTAGAAACGAAACCTAATAGGATTTGATGAATTTGAGACCTGACATCGTCACCGTGGCGATATTTCAGACGGACTTCTGTGGACGAGACGCTTGGACGAGACGCTTCGAGAGGACGACACACTCGCCATTTCAGGCAAGTGTACCCACTTGCGTTTTTGACCTTGCTTTTGTCTTAGATTGCTAGAACTGTTAGACTGTGAATGTATAGAACCGGACGTGAAATGATAGCGTCCGGGACGCTCCTGACGGCTCAGACTTCACGACGAAGTCTGAGCCTGACAACAACAATTTTTTTTAATGATGTAGGGCTATCATGTGTGTGCATGTGTGTGGACACCCTAGAATAACCCTTCCTGTCTTGTCACGTCCCGTCCCGTCTTGCACAGGCCGCTGGACAATAGGGCACTCGCCGAGTGATCCCTTGTACTGATTCACAGCCTGCGGGCAATAGGGCACTCTCCAAGTTGAGAGAGTGATCCCTTGTACTGATACACAGCCCGAGGGCAATAGGGCACTCTCCAAGCTAGAGAGAGTGATCCCTTGTACTGATTCTCAGCCTGCGGGCAATAGGGCACTCGCCAAGCTAGAGCGAGTGATCCCTTGTACTGGTGTCATGTCTTGTCTTGTCTTGGGGTTTGGGGTTGGGTTGAGCGTGCGCACGACAAGAGGGTCTGATCCCCCTCGAACCGTAAGGCGTGAACCCTTTCGTGTCTCACTTGTCTTGTCCTGCCTTGTTTCCGTCATGTCCTGTCTTGTCTTGACACCTATAGGCTAGTCCCGTAGTTGGTAGCACACGCTACGACTACTACTTGTCCCGTTTTTACTTCCCTGCTGCGTTACTTCCTATCGTGTTACTCTGTTATAAGCTCAGCATGCTAATCAACCAGTAAACCGTTGTTTAAAGTTCGGTGCACTTGCAGTAAAGTCTAACCCTTCTTGTAGACTTTACCTGACGTACAGTTCCTTTTTCTTGGGTGCTGTACGTCAGGTGTTCAGCCAGAGATCGTGGACGAGGCAGACTCGCTGGAGTACGTGGAGCCGAGGACGTCGTCATCAGAGTACGTACCTGACAAGGACCAGACCTTGTGGTCTTTTAGTCGCCACTTTCAGAGGTCACTACTTTTCGGGTTGTCTTTAAACTTTTGTTGCCATGCTTGGGCTTCTTTTAGACTTTGTACTTGTTGGATATCATATCTCTAATTTAATGAATGCAATATCTTTTTCGTACTTTTGTTGTTTCGAACTATAATAATGCAAGAACCTGAAAATCTTTTAAAATGGTACCTCTACAGACGCTTATTGGGTCCGAGCTTCTAAGCTCTGGCCTAAGCGGGCCTCGTCACGTTTCGCTTCTGTCCATTTTGGGAAGCGGGGCGTGACAGCTGACAACGGCTGTGCGCAGCGGTGGCCGGCCGTGAGAAGGCGAAATGAAAAATTTGCGATACAGGGTCGCTGTTTTGGATAGTCATAAAGATGTAGCGGCCTGAGGGGGCAAAGGAGTATTGCAGTAGGTAGAGGGGGCCGAGGGGGTTCCGAGGGAGGCGGAGCTGGCCGTCGGAGGTGGTCGAAGGGCGACGGCCACGAGTGTTTTCCGGCGGCGCAAGTGACAGTTTTTGTGCGGCTAGGGCTTGGTTTCTAGGGGATTTAAGAGGAGAGAGAGAAGAGGGAGGAAGGGATGTCACGCCCCGCTTCCCGAAAATGGAGACGAGACGTGAGAAGGTCCGCACAGACGTGGAGATGTGAAGACACACGCCTGATAAGCGTCAATAAATTAAATGCAGGTCCCTGTAACCACGAACAAAACAAAGATAATAACACAAGAGAGACAGAAATAAAATCTCAAATCTCAGAATTGTCCAACATTTAAAATTAAGTTCAACATCCAGAAAATCCACCAGGCTAAAGGAAAGAGTCTAAAGCTCATGTCCGCAAGCCAATCCATCCAAAGGACCACATCATAGTTGATGATGTCGTGGACAATGAAATCAGCGTAAAGCTCATGTCCGTAGACCACCAACGAGCAAGAATTGTAACCACGATGCACCGAGACCACGCCATTCCCAATAACGATATTCCAACTCTTGGAAAGAGGGGACGTCGACAAGGAATGTTCTCCATGAAGCTCCGAGAAATAATACACATCGATGCACCAGAGTCAAAGAGAACTCGTGCAGGAAAAGTGCACACCAAAATCACACATACAAACAGTCTAACAATCAAGCCCTAGTCTAGCAAACAATCATGTTCAAGCAAACAACATAATCTAACAAACAAGCCAAATAAGAAAGGAACAGCTAGACTGAGGATTACCTGCGATAACCTCATCCACAGCCTCGCTCTCCACAGCGGTCATCAGAAAAGCCTGTCTCCTCGGCAGAAAAGCCTGCTGAAAAGCCTGCCTCTGTGGAACAAGAGCTGCTCCACGTCTAGCAGGAACAGACGCTCTCTGCTGCAACGACTGTGCTGCAACAGGTGCCCTCCAAGGCTGCTTGATACTCGGACAATCCTTCAGAGAATGTGAAGCATCACCACAGCCCAAACACTGACCCAAGAGCCTCCGACATTGGTCCTTCACATGACCCGGCTTGCCACAAAGATTGCAAGTCTTCAGAACAGGCCCACCTGGCCTCTTGAACTGAGCTGGCTGGTTGGGCATGAAACCAGGCCTAACCACTGCCCTGTCCTGCTCCATAGGCCTCTTTCCAGCTCCAGCAACATGTCCTCTCCTCTGACTCAAGTTCAGCTCCTGCCTCCCCGCAGCGACCAGAACCTTCTGATAAGAGTCCAGATCAGAGGAAGACACAAAACTCTGAAGCTCTAAAGCAAGTCCCTGTAGGAACCTCTGAGCCCTCTCATCAGCATCCTGTACCATCTTCGGTGCGAACCGACTCAGCCTAGTGAACTCTTGGTGGTACTGGTCCACCGACGAGCTCCCTTGCTTCAGCTCAATAAAACGTTGCAGCATCTCCTTCCTAGCAGCCTTCGGAAAGAACTCCTCATCAAACCTGGACTTAAAGGTAGCCCAAGCTATCGGCTCCACCAGCATCTTCTCTTCTGTATCCCACCAGTTCCGAGCATTATCCTTGAGCTGCCTCTTCGCCAAATCAACCCATCCAGCCGGGCCGATCTTCGCCATCTTCAAATTATCCTCCATGTTCCGAATCCACTCATCGGCAGCCAGAGGACCCTCAGTCCCATCAAAATAAGCAGGACCCAGCTCCCGAAATTGCTTCGCTCCCGGCTCGGAGTGAGGGGCATCCTAGATTGCCCGACCAGCTCGAGCAAGTGGAGCATTCTGGACTTGCAGGAGCACGCCCTGCTGCACCTGCATCATCTGAAGCATCATCCGCATCATCTCCCCATTGGTGGGCTCCCGCTCAGGCTCCTCGTCATGAGGGGGCACGCTACCACCACCACGGGTAAATCGCCTTCCTGCCATCTACTGACACAGAAAACGAAGCAGATTAGACTCATAGCTTATGACTCGGATGTCGAACTTAGTTTATTGGACATTCTAATATTATTATCGTTATTCCGATATTCGCAGTTATAGAAAAGGACCTGCATGGGCCACCAACAAAACCTGTCACGCCCCGCTTCCCGAAAATGGAGACGAGACGTGAGAAGGTCCGCACAGACGTGGAGCTGTGAAGCCACACGCCTGATAAGCGTCAATAAATTAAATGCAGGTCCCTGTAACCACGAACAGAACAAAGATAATAACACAAGAGAGACAGAAATAAAATCTCAAATCTCAGAATTGTCCAACATTTAAAATTAAGTTCAACATCCAGAAAAGCTACCAGGCTAAAGGAAAGAGTCTAAAGACCCAGAACAAGGCCAACAAAACGACAACATAACAAAGTATTGGTGCTGTGCACCAACAACAAAAGCAGTCTAAAATAAAAGGAAAAGCTCAACGAAGACACTAAGACTGGTCCCCGGTGTCTACGTACTCTTCCTCAACAACCGCGGGTCCTGACTCGACGTCAGCAAACACCACGTCCTCACCAACGAACTCTGGCTCAGGATCTAACATGTGTCACCCAAAAGAGAGAGGGGCACATGTCAGCAAGTCTAAAGGACTTGGTCAAAGAAACTGAAAGTAAACTAACAACCTAACAGTTCAAGTAGGGTGCAATGACATGACATTTTAGTATGATGCAACAGTTAAAAAGGGCAAGAAAGGACAAGCACGCACGATGTAGCAAAAGCTACCAAATCACTAATTCACGAGTCACTTATCACGATTTTCACTTAACACGGTTCGCTATTCACGATTTTCACTTTGTGCTCAGAGTTTCCGTCTTTTGGCTAGAGTGGCTGATCGGGCCAACTCCTAAGCTCAAGCGACCGTTTAACCATACCCCTCCACGTGTATCGAGCGTTGGGATTAGCAACACACTATGCTCGCTTCTGGATCATGAGCCAGGAAGTGTATTTGGCATAGGGGTGCACCTAGCCTCAAGTCACGATGTAGGAGTCAAAATCCTACTCGCCGCAGCTTACATTTTAAAGTAGTGTGTGCTACACAAACACGATGAACAAGCAAGTATGCAATGGCATGAACAGATATTCGCGTACCGTTAATTGAAATTAAACATGATATGCAAGCATGATGAAGGTGACGGATCCAGCTTCGTTGTCAAGCTAGATCAAGGGCGTCTAGGCAGCTATCCTTTCACTGCCTAGTCTCTTTTACGCTAAAACAAGGAAATGGCCTAGAACATGGCCCAAAACCCTAAGTGGCAAGTTTCACTTGCCTAGCACCGAGGATGACGATCACGAAGGTTCGTCTCACAAACGCTAATCTACGGGGAAAGTTGCTGTTATGGAGAAACAATCATCAAAACAACATCCATTTTCATTAAGGTTTTACAAAAACACAAATGGTTTAAGAGAACATTATAGGATCGAGTTATTACCGAATAGTTAACGGAAGAACGATGCCGAGCAAGCACGGCAACAGAAGAAACGATCCGGAGAACCTACGGTTCAGATCTGGAAATGGGGAGAAAATCTGGAGAAATGGGGTTTTGGGGATTTTTGGGGGTTTTCCGGCGACCTAGAGGTGGTGGCCGGCCTAAATGGAGAGGGAGAGGGGCCCTTGATGAAGGAGGAAGGCTAGGGGAAGATGGATGATGATTTGGGGAAGAAGGAGGCTCAGGAGAAAATGAAGGAAGAAAGAAAAACGTTTGGGGGGTTTAAATAGGCACAGCCGGTGGCTGGGCAAACCATAGGTTTACGACATCAGTTAGTCGGTCAAAGAAGGGTTGTTGACCGACTAGTTCAACAACTAGTCGGTCGGTCGACCAACTGCGACCGACTAAAACCAAACAGTAACTCAGGTTGTCGAAATGGTCAAAGATTTAGTCGGTTAAAGAACAATGGCTGACCGATGCAACCTAGTCGGTCGGTGGTTGTTCTTGGACCGACTAACGATAAACAGTAACTTAGGTGAAAATTATCAAAGGAACTAGTCGGTCTGAGAGCAAGTTCTGACCGACTAGTTTCACATCTAGTCGGTCGGTGGTTGTTCTTAGACCGACTAAAAGTAAACAATAACTCCTGTACATTTGATTCAATGAACTAGTCGGTTCCAGTAGAGTTCCTGACCGACTAAATCTCAATAACCGGTCCCCCTTGAACCAACTAAAGTGCACTAAAAGTGCCGAATCGAAGCGCGAAGCTTCGGGAAGATTTCTATAACTTCTAAGATCACTCTAACTCTACAATATGAGCGATTTGAAGTTCGTCATGAGCGACTTACTCCAAGATCAATGATTCTAAGGAAGAAGCTAGAAAATCACGACGAAACGATCGAAAATGAAAGCTACGGAGACGAAAACCACACGTAAGGA
This sequence comes from Scilla litardierei, assembly GCA_030789695.1. Taxonomy (NCBI): domain Eukaryota; kingdom Viridiplantae; phylum Streptophyta; class Magnoliopsida; order Asparagales; family Asparagaceae; genus Scilla; species Scilla litardierei. The sequence continues at coordinate 93,946,427 of CM061135.1, read as the reverse complement.
GAAAACCCACCAAAACATATAATATAATATAGATAATCCAAATACATGAAAACCAGTCGTTACATCCTCCCCAACTTAAGAAAAATTCCGTCCTCGGAATTTCCCAACACTCACGTGTCCGGGAACAAAAGTGGGAAACGCTCTCGCATCTCATCCTCATTCTCCCAAGTAGACTCCCCAGGCGAGCCGTGTCGCCACATCACCCTCACAAGATTGACAACCTTGTTCCGAAGTGACTTCTGACGCCTGTCCAGAATCTGCACTGACTGCTGGTCATACGTCATATCAGGGCGAACGGTAATCTCCGAGAAATCCACAGCATGAGATGGATCGCTAATGTATCGACGAAGCTGCGACACATGGAAAACATTGTGAACTCCTTCTAAAGATGGCGGCAAGGCTAAGCGGTAGGCTACCTCGCCAACTTTCTCCAGAATGTCAAACGGTCCAATGTATCGTGGGCTCAACTTCCCTCGCTTCCCAAAGCGAATCACACCACGATTCGGGGAAATCTTCAAGAACACATGGTCGCCCGGCTGAAACTCCAAAGGACAGCGTTTAGCATCCGCCCAATGCTTAAAACGGTCCTGAGAAATCCTCAACCACTCCCGAATGTTCCTGACAACATCCACGGCCTCCACAATCATCTCAGGTCCCAACAGCTCCCGATCACCAACGTCATCCCAACTCAACGGCGATCGACATTTCCTCCCATACAGCGCGACAAAAGGCGCCATGCCAATACTCGCCTGTAAGCTGTTATTGTAGGAAAACTCTACCAGATGTAGATGGTCCTCCCACGAACCCTTGAAATCCAACATGCACGCCCTCAGCATGTCCTCCAAGATCTGAATCGTCCTCTCGGACTGGCCATCTGTCTGCGGATGGTACGCCGTGCTGAAACTCAGACGCGTACCCAAACTCTTCTGCAAACTCTGCCAGAACTGAGATGTGAACCTCGTGTCTCTGTCCGACACGATACTCACGGGGACTCCGTGAAGTCGTACGACCTCCTGCACGATTCGCGTTACATCACTATCCAAACTAGGAAGAGGAAATAGAAACGGAGAGTAAAAGAATTTACCTCCATGTATCTCCTTGCTAGCGCCTCAGTGGACTGTCCCACTCGGAATGGAATAAAGTGCGCGGATTTGGTCAATCGATCTACGATCACCCAAATCGCGTCATTCTGCTTCGGACTCCGAGGTAGTCCAGTCACGAAATCCATAGTGATGTGTTGCCATTTCCACTCCGGAATCGGAAGCGGTTGTAGCAACCCTGCCGTACGCTGATGCTTCACCTTCAGTTGCTGGCAAACCAAGCACTTGGCTACACTCCGAGCCACGCTCCTCTTCATGACATGCCACCAATAGTTCAGACGAAGATCCTTGTACATCTTGGTCCCACCAGGATGCACAGAATACGGCGAACTGTGTGCCTCCACCATCAACTCCTCTCTAATATCCCCAGCTGGCACACACAACCTGGCTCCAAACCTCAGCGAGCCATCCTCATGAATCAAAAAGTCAGTCCGCAGACCGGCTTCCACCTGCTCCCGAATCTTCACCAGCTTCGGATCTCCAGCCTGGCCAGCCTTGATCCGATCCACAATCGTCGACTGAATCTGCATACTCATCAACGAAGAAGCCTCTCCAGGAACAATCTCAACTCCAGACTCGCAAAAACCCTGCTGCAATCTCCACTGCAAGGTCAAAATCATCACCGCTGGAAGCCTACTCAGCGCATCCGGAACCACATTCACCTTGCCAGGGTGATACTGCAAATCAATCTCATAATCCGCCATGAGCTCCAGCCATCGACGTTGTCACATGTTGAGCTCCTTCTGAGTGAAAATATACTTCAAGCTTTTGTGATCGGTGAAGATCTTCACTTTCTCACTCAGCAGGAAGTGCCTCCAAATCTTGAGCGCAAACACGACAGCAGCCAACTCCAAATCGTGTGTCAGGTAATTTTTCTCATGAGTCTTGAGCTGACGCGAAGCATACGCCACAACATGCCAGTGCTGATGCAACACACAACCAAGACCCTTGCCAGAAGCATCGCAAAAGATCTCGAACCCTCCACTGCGATCAGGCACAACAAGAATAGGGGCAGTCGTCAATCTCACCCTCAGAACACCAAAGGCATTCTCACAATCACCCGACCAAACAAAAGGTACATCCTTCCACGTCAATCTGGTCATCGGCTCAGCAATACGAGAAAAGTCCTTAATGAAGCGCCGATAGTAACCAGCAAGTCCAAGGAAACTCCGGATCTCAGACGTTGACTGCGGAACAGGCCACTCCCGAATAGCCTTGATCTTCTCGGGATCCACTGAAATACCATCTCCAGTCACCACATGCCCAAGAAAAGCAACTCTGTCCAACCAAAACTCGCACTTCGAAAACTTAGCATACAACCGATGCTTCCTCAAAATCTCCAACACCGTCCTCAAGTGCGATGCATGCTCCTCGTCCGACTTAGAATAGATCAGAATATCGTCAATAAAGATAACGACAAACTTATCTAAAAAGTCATAAAAGATCAGATTCATCAGATTCATGAAAACTGTGGGTGCGTTGGTTACACCGAAGGGCATAACCACAAACTCGTAGTGTCCATACTTCGTCCTGAACGCTGTCTTCGGAACATCTTCCTTATTCACCTTCAGCTGATGATAACCACTCCTCAGATCCAACTTCGAAAACACCCTCGAACCTCCAAGCTGATCAAAAATATCATCGATGCGAGGCAACGGGTATTTATTCTTGATGGTCACCGCATTCAATTCCCGATAGTCCACGTACATACGACGCGAACCATCCTTCTTCCTCACCAGCAGCACCGGTGCTCCCCACGGAGACACACTAGGATTGATATAACCCTTCTGCAAAAGCTCATCCATCTGCTTCCGCAATTCCTCCAACTCTGCTGGAGCCATATGATATGGCGCCTTCGAAATCGGCTGCGCTCCCGGAACAAGATCAATAGAAAATTCTAGAGCTCGATCAGGTGGCAAACCAGACATCTCCTCGGGGAAGACGTCATCAAAGTCCCGCACTACCGCTGGCCTCTCCAGCTCCATCTGCATAGCAATAATCTCCACCGGTCTGGCCCGAAACCTGACCGGGCCAAGCGAACTGCTACCCCGGCTGAACTCAAATACTGGATGTTCGGGAATCTCAAACACCACCTTCTTCCTCCGACAGTCGATCGTAGCATAGAAGCTCGCAAGCCAATCCATCCCAAGGACCGCATCATAGTTGATGATGTCGTGGACAATGAAATCAGCGTAAAGCTCATGTCCGCAGACCACCAACGAGCAAGAATTGCAACCACGATGCACCGAGACCACGCCATTCCCTGTAACGATATTCCAACTCTTGGAAAGAGGGGACGTCGACAAGGAATGCTTCTCCACAAAGCTCCGAGAAATAATACACATCGATGCACCAGAGTCAAAGAGAACTCGTGCAGGAAAAGTGCACACCAAAATCACACCTACAAACAGTCTAACAATCAAGCCCTAGTCTAGCAAACAATCATGTTCAAGCAAACAACATAATCTAACAAACAAGCCAAATAAGAAAGGAACAACTAGATTGAGGATTACCTGCGATAACCTCATCCACAGCCTCGCTCTCCATAGCGGTCATCAGAAAAGCCTGCCTCTTCGGCGGAAAAGCCTGCTGAAAAGCCTGCCTCTGTGGAACAAGAGCTGCTCCACGTCCAGCAGGAACAGACGCTCTCTGCTGCAACGGCTGTGCTGCAACAGGTGCCCTCCAAGGCTGCTTGATACTCGGACAATCCTTCAGAGAATGTGAAGCATCACCACAGCCCAAACACTGACCCAAGAGCCTCCGGCACTGGTCCTTCACATGACCCGGCTTGCCACAATGATTGCAAGTCTTCAGAACAGGCCCACCTGGCCTCTTGAACTGAGCTGGCTGGTTGGGCCTGAAACCAGGCCTAACCACTACCCTGGCCTGCTCCATAGGCCTCTTCCCAGCTCCAGCAACATGTCCTCTCCTCTGACTCAGGTTCAGCTCCTGCCTTCTCGCAGCGACCAGAACCTTCTGATAAGAGTCCAGATCAGAGGAAGACACAAAACTCTCCAAAGCTCCAAAGCAAGTCCCTGCAGGAACCTGTTACTGGTTCCTCATGTAAGTAGCCCAGACACCCTTATGAGAAAGCATGCGCCATGAGAGTTTAATACCATAAGCTTTGTTTAATTCCGTAAAGTTCCTGATCCCAACCCCCCCTTCCTGCTTGGGAACACACATATCATTCCAGGCCCAAAGATGGTTTTTCCCCCAGATAAATTTCTTGCACATGGAGGTGAGTATGCTAAGAACAGACTTAGGTATGCTAAAAGCCTGCATCCAAAACCCAACCATGCCATAGATAACTGATTTAACCAGCTCAATACGCCCAGCGATGGATAAAAGGGATGAGGACCACCCCTACAACCTGCCTTTGCATCTATCAATCAGGCGCCCATACATAGCAGCGTTGGGGTATTTAGTAGAGAGGGGAAGTCCCAAGTATGTGGATAAAGACTGCACTCTACGAATGCCTAAGATGTCAGCTAGACCACCAGACCCCCTAGTTCCTTTACTGAAAATGCCAGCACTTTTGCTCCAATTCACCTCAAGCCCAGTGAGGGACTTGAAAACAGAAAGGAGGTCTCTCAGACCCTCAAAGGATTTGAGGTCAGCCCGACAAAAAACCAATAAATCATCAGCAAAGAGAAGATGTGTAACATCCCCCGCTCTTTTCATAGGCATAATGTTGCGCGTGACATTGGCCCTTGCCATAAGCAAGGAGAAAGCCTCCATGACAATCACAAAGAGATAGGGGGAAAGGGGGTCTCCCTGCCTTAAACCCCTATTGGATTGGAACATACCATAAGGGGAACCATTAATCATGACAGAAAACGAGGGGGTAGAGATACATTCACATATACAACCAATAAATTTGTGCTTGAAGCCCATCTGATGTAGCATGTAGAAGACGAATTCCCTGTTAACTCTATCGAAAGCTTTGCGTAGATCAAGTTTAAGACAGGCCCGAGCCCCCATAGGATTATTAAAACCCCGAATATGCTCATGGGCAAGCAACGCACAATCAGTCAGGAGACGATCTTGTAGGAAAGCCGCTTGATTTGGAGATATGAGCTCAATGACCGCTCTATTCAATCGATTGCATAGAATTTTGCTAATAATCTTGTATAGAACATTACAGCAGGATATCTGTCTGTAGTCCCCCAAGCCAGACGCATTTGTACTCTTTGGTACAAGAGTAAGAAAAGTATGATTAATCGGACGATAAATCTTCCCAGATTTGAAATAATTGAGGACAGCTAAGGTGACATCTCCACCAACAACATCCCATGAATTTTGATAAAAGAAACCATTGTAACCATCAGGGCCAGGTGCCTTGTCCACACCAATTTGAAAAAACAGCTTTCCTAACCTCCTCAGCAAGGACAGGTCTTTCAACCCAATCAGCAGCAATTTTGGTAAGCACTCTTTTAGGAGTAAGACGGGGAAAGACTCTCCAGTAATCATTCTGATTATAAAGGTTTGAGTAAAACTCAGGGGCCTCATCTTTGAGTACGTCAATAGAATTGTTGCTAGAGCCATTGGCGGAGATAAGATGCCCAAACGCAATGTTAGGGATGGCTCTTCTACCCTATTCTGGTATGATAATTGGCTTCCATGTGGCCCTCTTTGTGACTCTTATGAGGTCCCCGTTGGAGAGGAACAGAACATGGTTAATGACTATTGGGCTAATGGGAGTTGGTCAGACTGCAGCTCTCTGCTTCCTATTCGGCACATTCTCAATACAGTTGCATTGACTGTAGGCAGTGATTCTTGGGCGTGGGCTTCCAAAAACCCTTCTCTTCGCAATGCATGGGATGGCTCTCGGGTTATTAAACCTCTCTTTCCCTATTACAAGGTGGTCTGGTTTCAGGGGCACATCCCCAAGATGGCTATCACTTTCCTACGAGCTTTCCACGGGAAACTGCTTACCCGTGATAAGCTTGTAAAATGGGGAGTGCCTACTTCACCCTACTGTGCTTTATGCTCTGATAATATTCTTGAAAACACGGATCATATATTTTTTGAATGCTCCTATACTAATTACCTCCTTTGCAGGAGTTTTCTTAAGATGGGGATCACCATCACCATTCCCTCCTCTTTGCCTGGTATTGGGGATTTGATACTCTCATTTTTTCATGGAAAGAGCAATGTGGGAAGGTTGGCTAAAACTGTATTGGCTATGTTGACTTGTCATATTTGGTGGGAGAGGAACAGAAGGATATTTGAAGGAAGCAGGCAGACTCAAACTCAGCTCTTTGAGACTATTGCTGATGACGTCAGAATTGCCCTGAGGCATGTAGATTGGGATAGGGATACTGATATTGCCCCTCCTTCTAATTGGGGGTTGGTTGACTAGTATGGCCATCATGTATTTTTTGTTCTGATTTGACCCTACGGTTAGCGGAAGGTGTCATGTATCAGTGGGGATAAGGGCGCCTGTGCTCTTGTCCCATGCTACACACATCCTTCCTCCATCCGTGAGAATCTTGTATTTTTTCATATGACTCAATAAAGATGCAAAGCATATTCTCCAAAAAAAAAGTCCCTGCAGGAACCTCTGAGCCCTCTCATCAGCATCCTGCACCATCTTCGGTGCGAACCGACTCAGCCCAGTGAACTCTTGGTGGTACTGGTCCACCGACAAGCTCCCTTGCTTCAGCTCAATAAAACGCTGCAGCATCTCCTTCCTAGCAGCCTTCGGAAAGAACTCCTCATCAAACCTGGACTTAAAGGTAGCCCAAGCTATCGGCTCCACCAGCATCTTCTCTTCTGCATCCCACCAGTTCCGAGCATTATCCTTGAGCTGCCTCTTCGCCAAATCAACCCATCCAGCCGGGCCGATCTTTGACATCTTCAAATTATCCTCTATGTTCTGAATCCACTCATCGGCAGCCAGATGACCCTCAGTCCCATCAAAATAAGCCGGACCCAGCTCCCGAAATTGCTTCGCTCCCGGCTCGGAGCGAGGGGCATCCAGGATTACCCGACCAGCTCGAGCAAGTGGAGCATTCTGGACTTGCAGGAGCACGCACTGCTGCACCTGCATCATCTGAAGCATCATCCGCATCATCTCCCCATTGGTGGGCCCCCGCTCAGGCTCCTCGTCATGAGGGGGCACGCTATCACCACCACGGGTAAATCGCCTTCCTGCCATCTAATGACACAGAAAACGAAGCAGATTAGACTCATAGCTTATGACTCGGATGTCGAACTTAGTTTATTGGACATTCTAATATTATTATCGTTATTCCGATATTCGCAGTTATAGAAAAGGACCTGCATGGGCCACCAACAAAACCTGTCACGCCCCGCTTCCCGAAAATGGAGACGAGACGTGAGAAGGTCCGCACAGACGTGGAGCTGTGAAGCCACACGCCTGATAAGCGTCAATAAATTAAATGCAGGTCCCTGTAACCACGAACAAAACAAAGATAATAACACAAGAGAGACAGAAATAAAATCTCAAATCTCAGAATTGTCCAACATTTAAAATTAAGTTCAACATCCAGAAAAGCCACCAGGCTAAAGGAAAGAGTCTAAGGGCCCAGAACAAGGCCAACAAAACGACAACATAACAAAGTATTGGTGCTGCGCACCGACAACAAAAGCAGTCTAAAATAAAAGGAAAAGCTCAACGAAGACACTAAGACTGGTCCCCGGTGTCTACGTACTCTTCCTCAGCAACCGCGGGTCCTGACTCGACGTCAGCAAACACCACGTCCTCACCAACGAACTCTGGCTCAGGATCTAACATGTGTCACCCAAAAGAGAGAGGGGCACATGTCAGCAAGTCTAAAGGACTTGGTCAAAGAAACTGAAAGTAAACTAACAACCTAACAGTTCAAGTAGGGTGCAATGAAATGACATTTTAGTATGATGCAACAGTTAAAAAGGGCAAGAAAGGACAAGCACGCACGATGTAGCAAAAGCTACCAAATCACTAATTCACGAGTCACTTATCACGATTTTCACTTAACATGGTTCGCTATTCACGATTTTCACTTTGTGCTCAGAGTTTTCGTCTTTTGGCTAGAGTGGCTGATCGGGCCAACTCCTAAGCTCAAGCGACCGTTTAACCATACCCCTCCACGTGTTTCGAGCGTTGGGATTAGCAACACACTATGCTCGCTTCTGGATCACGAGCCAGGAAGTGTATTTGGCATAGGGGTGCACCTAGCCTCAAGTCACGATGTAGGAGTCAAAATCCTACTCGCCGCAGCTTACATTTTAAAGTAGTGTGTCCTACACAAACACGATGAACAAGCAAGTATGCAATGGCATGAACAGATATTCGCGTACCGTTAATTGAAATTAAACATGATATGCAAGCATGATGAAGGTGACGGATCCAGCTTCGTTGTCAAGCTAGATCAAGGGCGTCTAGGCAGCTATCCTTTCACTGCCTAGTCTCTTTTACGCTAAAACAAGGAAATGGCCTAGAACTTGGCCCAAAACCCTAAGTGGCAAGTTTCACTTGCCTAGCACCGAGGATGACGATCACGAAGGTTCGTCTCACAAACGCTAATCTACGGGGAAAGTCGCTGTTATGGAGAAACAATCATCAAAACAACATCCATTTTCATTAAGGTTTTACAAAAACACAAATGGTTTAAGAGAACATTATAGGATCGAGTTATTACCGAATAGTTAACGGAAGAACGATGCCGAGCAAGCACGGCAACGGAAGAAACGATCCGGAGAACCTACGGTTCAGATCTGGAAATGGGGAGAAAATCTGGAGAAATGGGGTTTTGGGGATTTTTGGGGGTTTTCCGGCGACCTAGAGGTGGTGGCCGGCCTAAATGGAGAGGGAGAGGGGCCCTTGATGAAGGAGGAAGGCTAGGGGAAGATGGATGATGATTTGGGGAAGAAGGAGGCTCAGGAGAAAATGAAGGAAGAAAGAAAAACGTTTGGGGGGTTTAAATAGGCACAGCCGGCGGCTGGGCAAACCCTAGGTTTACGACATCAGTTAGTCGGTCAAAGAAGGGTTGTTGACCGACTAGTTCAACAACTAGTCGATCGGTCGACCAACTGTGACCGACTAAAACCAAACAGTAACTCAGGTTGTCGAAATGGTCAAAGATTTAGTCGGTTAAAGAACAATGGCTGACCGACTAGTTTGCAACCTAGTCGGTCGGTGGTTGTTCTTGGACCGACTAACGATAAACAGTAACTTAGGTGAAAATTATCAAAGGAACTAGTCGGTCTGAGAGCAAGTTCTGACCGACTAGTTTCACATCTAGTCGGTCGGTGGTTGTTCTTAGACCGACTAAAAGTAAACAATAACTCATGTACATTTGATTCAATGAACTAGTCGGTTCCAGTAGAGTTCCTGACCGACTAAATCTCAATCTAGTCGGTTGGTCCCCCTTCTTGAACCAACTAAAGTGCACTAAAAGTGCCGAATCAAAGCGCGAAGCTTCGGGAAGATTTCTATAACTTCTAAGATCACTCTAACTCTACAATATGAGCGATTTGAAGTTCGTCATGAGCGACTTACTCCAAGATCAACGATTCTAAGGAAGAAGCTAGAAAATCACGACGAAACGATCGAAAATGAAAGCTACGGAGACGAAAACCACACGTAAGGAGAAAATCCACCAAAACATATAATATAATATAGATAATCCAAATACATGAAAACCAGTCGTTACAAGGGAGGAGGGTTGTAGGTGATAGAGTAGGTCGGGGTGAGGTTGATGGAGGTGGAGTTGGTCGTCGACGGTGCCCGGAGGGTGGCGGCCGCCGGTGCAGAGGTTGGGCACCTGCTGTGGAAAAAATGGCAGCCTGGGGTGCTGTTTTTAGGTGTTTCAAGAGGTGAGAGAGAAGAGAGATGAAAGGGGAAAGATGGCCGGAGGTATGGGGGTCCGGTGGCTCGCTGACGGCGAGAGGAAGGAGGAGAAAAACACAAAGGCGGCGGCGGCTATGGGTGTTTGCGTGACCTAGTGCTGGTTCGGTTTGTGTTTTTTTACAAAGATGAGTTGCTGCTAAAACATGGTTTAAAGGGGGTATATTTAGGGTGACTAGGAGAGAGAGTGAGAGAGAGGGGGTGTGCAAAGAGGGGAAAAGGAAGGTGAGGGTAGCCACAAAAATCTCCTTATGATACGTATGAGATCTCATTAGATTTGATTAAGATTTGAATTTCAAATTTGGGTTAAGGCTAAGCGGTCTTCGAATTTGATTAGTGTGTTAGGTTAGGCTAACGGTGTCTGAAAATTACGAAAAAAATATCGGAATGACCGTGACGACGAGAGGCTCGGGGGTACGGGGTCCGGTTATGAGCTAAGCCTACCAAGAACGAAAATACAAATAAAAACTAAGCGTTGAAGTCTAGAGGCCAAAAAACCCATTCATTCAAAGCTGATTTGTGGGAGAACGGCCCGTGAAATGACATTCACTAAAAATCCCACAAATAACTACTCTTCCATACGGTCACTGCGAAATATCACATCGCGTATTCCGGATAGAAGAAAGAACGAAGAAAAATACGCGTATGAAAGAGGAAGGTACACGCAAAAATACGAACAGTCGAAAAGTGGCCGTTACATCCCAAAGTCGGTCTCCAGGCCCTCGTCCAAGCCCTCCACCCTCATGGCTATCAATGCAGGGACGAGCTCACTCTCCTAGTATTGAAAGACGGCATGGGCCTTGACCCGGTCCTGGCCGACCTTCGCCAGTTCAGCATTTTACCGCTCCAGCTCGGCGATCTTCACTCCAGCTACCTCCCCCTCTGAGGCCAGCAGCCCCTCGGTGGTGACTCTCTGGATCTCCTCCTGGCGGGCCCTCTCCTGGAGCTCCCCGGTCGCCTTATCCATCTTGGCAGTCTGGTCCCTCTAGGCTTGGTAGTCCCCATGGACCCTCGCCAGCCTCTCCATGGCCTCCTTCAGCTTGGCCTCGGTGCCCTGGAGGGCGACCACCATTCTCCCCAGCGTTGCCTCGAGCTGGTTCACCTTCGATGAATGCCGCTGAAGGGACACCAAAGCAGCGACCGCCTACAGAGAAGAGAGAGCAGTGAGTATATTTGGAAGGAGAGAAGCTCGACATTCAAAGCAGAGGGTGACATACCTGCATGTTGTGCCAGACGGCCGTATCACAGAGGAGCTCGGTGACAACTTCCTGCATGCCCTCTCGGTCCCTTGGCAGTAGGCAGTTCTCTGCCAGGCGAGCTGCCACATTGGCCTCATCAAATACAAACTCTTGTGCCCCCACCGAGTAGCACGACATGACCACTGACTCCACTGGGATGGCGAGCCCGGCCTCCTTCATTGACTTGAAGGTGGCGAGGGCTGTCTAGCAGCTCTGATGGCTCGGCTTACCATGCCCATAGGATGGGCATTCGAAGGGCCAGGTCGCCACAACAGGGCTGTTTGTGGTAGTGGACGCCATCAGAGGCTCCGATGGAGCGGCCGCACAGGTCGAAGCAACGGCAGTGACGTTGACTGGCGGGCCCTGGTGTTCGAAAATTGCAGGGCCAACTACAGGTTCCTCTGGATCGAGGATGACCACTCTGAATCTCCCACCCTGCTCGGATGGGCTGGAGGAGCTGTGGCCACATACTCCTTCCTCGACTTCTTCGTTTGTTCTCCTTTCTCGGCCCAGGCGGTTGCGGGCACCTCCAGACTCTGCTTCTGTCCTCTCCCTTGCTTGGCGGCAGCTTTGAGGATGCCTCCCTCACCCTCCTCATCACTTCCTCCATAGACATGCTCATGGCCACTTCTGCAAAGAGAGAACAGATCAGTGAGCTTTTTAGATGGTGATTGCGGCACATGAAGTACCTTCAAACCAGACGTGCTGGGTGACCATATCGTCCTCGACCAGGTCTCTGAAGACCATGTTCTCCTTTGGGATTACCTCCAAGATCCTGGCGCCCTACAGGTCGCTTCCCTCCTTGGTAACGTCAGCATTCACTGTGGGGTTCAAAGTCTCCCAGTTCGACCTCAGAGCCATATCCATCGGAGTCGAGACGAACGCGAACTTCTCCTTCTAGTCCCTGACCTTGCCCGGCAGCTCGAGGATGAACGTTCTGCTCCTCTTCGTGCTGACATAATAATAGTCGTCTTTCTTATTTGCCCCGAAAAAGTACTGGAAGAGCGGCAGAGTCGGGCTTACTTTGTGGGCGGAGCAAAGCACGAGGAAGCCGACCATCGCACTGATGTAGTTCGGTGTCAATTGGAAGAGGGGGAGCTCCAAGAAGTGAAGGATGAGCAGAAGAAAAGGGTGGAACGGGAAGCGGAGCCACAGGGCGATGGTAGGGAAGTACACACCGACCTCATATTCCCATGGGGAACAGACCCACTCATCGGGCTCGGGGAGGTAAACTGTGTAAGGGGTCGGATGTACCTGGCACTGATCTTTACGATCTCGGAGGGTAGCAGCAATGACATCTGGGTCAGGATTCCCACAAGGACCGTAGCTGTGGTTCCACTGCCACTGGTGACCATAGCGGCTTTGGCAGCCTTGGCGGTCGACTTGGACGCTTTCCCTTTCTTGGGTCCCTCACCAACACCGACGATGAAGCAGTTGCCTGCTCAACTACCATGTCCCCCTCCGGCCCTGACATCGACAACACCTCCAATACCACCGGTTTTGACTTAGTGGCGTCATCCCCATCGACCTCCCCGAAGTGCTGTTCGGTGTGGACATCTGAAGAAGAAGAAGCTGCAGAAGAAGTTGATGGAGATATCACTGGGATTGAGAAAGTACCTAAAGAAGAATTGACCAGAGAAACTTCGGCAGACAACGGCGATCAACAGTAGCTGCTCTTGAAGAAGAAGGGGGGAAATGAAGCTTTGAAAATTATGGTAAAAGTCTCTCTGAAGCTGCAGAAGAAGTTGATGGAGATATCACTGGGATTAAGAAAGTACCTAAAGAAGAATTGACCAGAGAAACTCCGACAGACAACGACGATCAACAGCAGCTGCTCTTGATGAAGAAGGGGGGAATGAAGCTTTGAAAATTCTGGTAAAAGTCTCTCCTGCACTCTCTTCGGCTCTATTTATGAAGGGACGTAGGTGATCGCCACCGTCTGGTGCAGGCCACATGGAGGGATCCGGGTGGATCTGGGCTGGCGCCTCGAATTCTCATCCTATCACCTTAGCTACGCGTCATCTGTTTAGTGGATGTGTGCCTTGAACTCTCCCCGACGTCAAATCGCCATAATCAATTCTGAGATCTGGCGTGTCAGAGTTCATTGAATGCAACCGACCCGTCTTTGTCCCGGGGGAATGCGATTCATCATCCAAGCTGAAGCCGGGCTGGCCACGTCGAGCTCGAATGATGGGGGCAATTATTAAGCCCTAAAGGCTGGCCCATGGAATTGAGGCATGTATTGGTTGAGGGCCCACGTAGACACGTCACCAACTCTCCTTGTGAGACACCAATCGAACTAGAAAAGCGTCTCGACTCAAATTACCTCGCCCTGTCGCAAGCACACCTTCCAGATCACTTAAGAAGCCCGCCAACGCGACCTTCTAGCTCGCCATGCCAAGTACAAGCTTGCCTACCCTCCAGCAGGAGCATCATTCGAAAAAGCCGAGCTTGATCGCCGACTTTAACTCGCCTGTAACGACTGGTTTTTCATGTATGGATTTTATTTTATATATATATATATATATATATATATATATATATATATATGGTTGCTTCTCCTTGAATGTGATTTCCATTTCCGTCTCCATAGTTTTCATTTCGTTCGTTTCGTCGTGATTCTCTAGATTCTTCCGTCGGTCGTCGATTTTGGAGTAAGTCATTCGTGACGGGCTTCGTATCGGTCATATCTTATTGTTAGATCAAGCCTAGGAGTGTTAGGAATCGATCCCGGAGCCCCGCGCTCCATATCGGAACTTTTGGTGCTCATTAGCCGGTGTAAGAAGGGGCACCGACCGACTAGATGACGATCCAGTCGGTCGGAAAACCTTCTTGAACCGACTAGTTGGCTTTGTTAATTTCTCAGGAGTTATTGTTTGTCGTTAGTCGGTCTAAGAATGTTGGTTGACTGACTAGGTTGCAAACTAGTCGGTCGACAATGCTTCTTTAACCGACTAACTCATTAACTATTTTTGGTACCAGTTACTGTTCCTTCTTAGTCGGTCTAAGTTCATCTTTCGACCGACTAGTTGTTAAACTAGTCGGTTAAGTTTTGTACTCAGACCGACTAATTCTTAGTTCTTCTGTACAGTCTAGTTACTGTTTACTCTTAGTCGGTCCAAGAACGTTCATCGACCGATTAGATGTCAAACTAGTCGGTCAGTAATTGTTCTTTGACCGACTAAATCTAAATCCTAATTTTCGTCTGGGTTACTGTTTACACTTAGTCGGTCTGTGTTGGTCAACCGACCGACTAGTTCCCAAACTAGTAGATCAGTGGTTGTTCTTTGACCGACTAAACAGTACAGGAAACCCTAGTTTTGCCCTAGCCACCACCAAACTCTATAAATACCCCTCCAAACATTTTCTTCTCCTCCCTCATGACCTAAAACCCTAATTTCTCCCCCATTGAGCCCCCATCTTCCTCAAACCATTAATCCTTCATCCCAAGCTCATCCTTCATCATCCAAACCCTCCCTTGTCATAACCCACCTTCCATCTTCCCCAAACCTTCATCCAACCCCTAAAATCCACATCAAAACCCATTTTTCCAGATTTTTCCCTCATTTCCAGATCTGAGCCGGATCGTTCTTCCGTTTCCGTGGTTGCTCGGCATCGTTCCTTCGCTTCTTCACGGTAATACTCGATTCCTTTAGTTTTAGCATAACCCACATTGACATTGTGAAACCCTAATAAAATGGATTATTAGATGATTAGGGTTCTAATAAGAAATCAATTTAGAATCATTATGCTAATAGTTGTTTTGCCAAAACAGTGATCCATTCCATAGTTAGTTTGTGTGACGATCTTCATTGCTCGTCAATCCCGGTATCAGGCAAGTGAAACTTGCATCTCTTGATTTGGGCCATGTCTTAGGCCATTTCCTTGCTTTAGCGTAAAAGAGACTAGACGGTGAAAGGATTGCCGTCTAGACGCCATTGACCTAGCTTGACAACGAAGCTTGGTACGTCACCTTCATCATGCTTGTATGTCACGTTTACTTTCCCTTAACGGTACGCGTATTATTTGTTCATGTCATCCATGCATCCTTAACTGCTATTGCATTTTAATTGCCATGTTTAATTTGAATTAACGGTACGCGAATATGTTCATGTCATTGCATTTTGCCTGTCACGTTTAATTTCAATTAACGGTACGCGAATATCTGATCATGTCATTGCATGCTTGAACACTCATCGTGATTGCGTATCTTCGCTACATACTTGTACTATTTATACCGGCTAGGCACCCACCTTGCGTGGGCACAATCCTATGCCAAATACACTTTCTGGCTCGTGTTCCAGAAGACGAGCTCAACACAGCCTGCGGGCAATAGGGCACTCGTTGAGTGACCCCTTGTACTTGATACTTGAACACATCCTACGGGCAATAGAGCACTTGTTGAGTGATCCCTTATACTTTACTTGTTACTTGACATTACAAGTCACCCCTACCACTTGATACTTGCTACTTGTACTTTACTTTTCTTGTTACCGCCTTACTTTACTTGCCATGCACCATACTTTAACTGCTAGGTTGCTAGTTTACCTTTCTTTCCGTTTCCTTGCACAAGTCTTTCGACTTGCTGACATGTGCCCCTTTTCTCTTTTCGGTGACACATGTTAGAGCCCGAGCCTGAGTCACTTACTGAGGACGTGGTGTTCGCTGACGCTGAGTCAGAACCCGCGTTGATCGAGGACTTTGTTGACACTGGGGATCAGTCTTAGTGTCTTCGTTTAGCTTCTTTTGTTAGACTGCTTAGTTGTCGGTGTGTGGCACCTAGTTTGATACTCTGTTATGTTTGTGTTGCTTTTGTTTGGCCTTGTTCTGTGCCTTAGACTCTTTCCTATTAGCCTGGTGGCTTTTCTGTGATGTTGAATATTTTGGTGGACAAACTTTGGGATTGGTTATTTTATATCCGTCTCATTCCATTATTATTATTGTTGTTGTTCCTTTTGCGTTTACAGGGACCTGCTTATACTAAATTGACGCTTATCAGGCGTGCAGCTTCACAGCTCCACGTTTGAGCGGACCTTCTCACGTCTCGCCTCCATTTTTGGGAAGCGGGGCGTGACAGGTTTTAGTGATGGCCCATGCAGGTCTCTCTGTAACTGCAATTATCCGGGATAACAATAATAATATAAGATTGTCCAACAAATAAATTCGATATCCAAGTCATAAGCTATGAGTCTAATCTGCTTCGTTTTCTGTGTCACTAGATGGCAGGAAGGCGATTCACCCGTGGTGGAGGTAGTGGTGCGCCCCCTCATGATGAGGAGCTTGAGCGGGAACCCACCAATGGGGAGATGATGCGGATGATGATCCAGATGATGCAAGTGCAGCAGGGCGTGCTCCTGCAAGTCCAGAATGCTCCACTTGCTCGAGCTGCCCAGGCACTTCCGGATGCCCCTCGCTCCGAGCCGGGAGCGAAGAAATTTCGGGAGCTGGGTCCCGAATATTTTGATGGGTCTGAGGGTCCTCTGGCTGAAGATGAGTGGATTCGGAACATTGAGGATAACCTGACGATGGCGAAGATTAACCCGGCTGGATGGGTTGATTTGGCGAAGAGGCAACTCAAGGATAATGCTCGAAACTGGTGGGATGCGGAAGAGAAGATGTTGGTGGAGCCGATAGCTTGGACTACCTTCAAGTCCAGGTTTGATGAGGAGTTCTTTCCGAAGGCTGCTAGGAAGGAGATGCTGCAGCGCTTCATTGATCTGAAGCAAGGGAGCTTGACGGTGGACCTGTACCACCAAGAGTTCATTAGGCTGAGTCGGTTCACACCGAAGATGGTGCAGGATGCTGATGAGAGGGCTCAGAGGTTCCTGCAGGGACTTACTTTGGAGCTCCAGAGTTTTGTGTCTTCCTCTGATCTGGACTCTTATCAGAAGGTTCTGGTCGCTGCGAGGAGGCAGGAGCTGAACCTGAGTCAGAGGAGAGGACTTGTTTCTGGAGCTGGGAAGAGGCCTATGGAGCAGGCCAGGGCGGTGGTTAGGCCTGGTTTCAAGCCTAATCATCCGGTGCAGTTCAAGAGGCCAGGAGGGCCTATTCTAAAGACTTGCCATTTCTGTGGAAAGACTGGACACCTTAGGGATCAGTGTAGGAGGTTTCTAGGACAGTGCATTGTCTGCGGAGATCCTGCCCACACCATCAGGGAGTGTCCCAAGTCGAAGCAGCCTTGGCGGGCTCCTATTGCAGCATAGCCGTTGCAGTAGCGAGATCCTGTGCCCGTTGGACGTGGAGCACCTCTTGTTCCACAGAGACAGGCCTTTCGGCAGGCTGTTCCGCCGAGAGGGCAGGCTTTTCTGATGACCGCTGTGGAGAGCGAGGCTATGGATGAGGTTATCGCAGGTAATCCTCAATCTAGTTGTTACTTTCCTAGCTGGTTTTGATTGCTAGATTGTGTTGTTTGCTTGAACATGATTGTTTGCTAGACTAGGGTTTGATTGTTAATTGCTTGTTAGGTGTGGTTTTGGTGTGCACATTTCCTGCACGAGTCCTCTTTGACTCGGGTGCATCGATGTGCATTATTTCTCGGAGCTTCGTGGAGAAGCATTCCTTGTCGACGTCCTCTCTTCCTAAGAGTTGGAATATCGTCACAGAGAACGGTGTGGTCTCGGTGCATCGTGGGTGCAATTCTTGTCCGTTGGTGGTTTGTGGACGTGAGCTTTGTGCTGATTTCATTGTCCACGACATCATCAACTACGATGTGGTCCTTGGGATGGATTGGCTTGCGAGCTTCTATGCTACGATTGACTGTCGAAGGAAGAAGGTGGTGTTCGAGATTCCCGGACATCCAGTATTTGAGTTCAGTCGTGGTAGCAGTTCGCTGGGTCCGGTCAGATTTCGGGCCAGACCGGTGGATGTTGTGGCTATGCAGATGGAGTTGGAGTGGCCAGCTGTGGTGCGAGATTTTGGTGACGTCTTCCCCGAGGAGATGTCTGGATTGCCGCCTGATCGAGCTTTGGAGTTTTCTATTGATCTTATTCCAGGTGCGCAGCCCATTTCGAAGGCACCATATCGTATGGCGCCAGCAGAGTTGGAAGAATTGCGTGGGCAGTTGGATGAGCTTATGCAGAAGGGTTACATCAACCCTAGTGTGTCCCCGTGGGGAGCACCAGTGTTGTTGGTAAAGAAGAAGGATGGTTCGCGTCGCATGTGCATGGACTATCGGGAGCTGAATGCGGTGACTATTAAGAATAAATACAAGTTGCCTCGCATCGATGATATCTTTGATCAGCTGGGAGGATCGAGGGTGTTTTCTAAGTTAGATTTGAGGAGTGGTTACCATCAGTTGAAGGTGAAGAAGGATGATGTGCCGAAGACAGCGTTCAGGATGAAGTATGGACACTACGAGTTTGTGGTTATGCCTTTCGGTGTAACCAATGCACACGCAGTTTTCATGAATCTGATGAACCTGATTTTCTATGACTTTTTAGATAAGTTTGTCGTTATATTTATTGACGACATTCTGATCTATTCGAAGTCAGAGGAAGAGCATGCCTCGCACTTGAGGACGGTATTGGAGATTTTGAGGAAGCATCGGTTGTCTGATAAATTTTCGAAGTGCAAGTTTTGGCTGGATAGGGTTGCTTTTCTGGGGCATGTGGTGACTGGAGATGGTATTTCAGTGGATCCCGAGAAGATTAGGGCCATCAGAGAGTGGCATGTTCCGTCGTCTGCGTCTGAGATTCGGAGTTTCCTTGGTTTGGCGGGATATTATCGACGATTCATTAATGACTTTTCCCGCATTGCCGAGCCGATGACCAGATTGACGCGGAAGGATGTTGCTTTTGTTTGGTCGGGTGATTGTGAGGATGCCTTTGGTATTCTGAGAGAGCGTTTGACGACTGCCCTATTCTTGTTGTTCCTGATCGCAGCGGTGGATTTGAGATCTTTTGCGATGCTTCTGGCAAGGGTCTCGGTTGTGTGTTGCATCAGCACGGGCATGTTATGGCGTATGCGTCTCGCCAGCTTAAGGTTCATGAGAAGAATTACCCGACGCATGATTTGGAGTTGGCTGCCGTTGTGTTTGCCCTTAAGATATGGAGGCACTTCCTGCTGAGCGAGAAAGTGAAGATCTTCACCGATCACAAAAGCTTGAAGTATATTTTTACTCAGAGTGAGCTCAACATGTGACAGTCGATGGTTGGAGCTTATGGTGGATTATGAGATTGATTTGCAGTATCACCCTGGCAAAGTGAATGTGGTTCCTGACGCGCTGAGTAGGCTTCCAGCGGTGATGATTTTGACCTCGCAGTGGAGATTGCAGCAGGTTTTTGCGAGTCTGGTGTGGAGATTGTTCTTCCTGGGGAGGCTTCTTCGTTGATGTGTATGCATGTACAGTCGACGATCGTGGATCGGATCAAGGCCGGCCAGGCTGAGGATCCGAAGCTGGTGAAGATTCGGGAGCAGGTGGAAGCCGGTCTGTGGACTGACTTTTTGATTCATGAGGATGGCTCGCTGAGGGTCGGAGCCAGGTTGTGTGTGCCAGCTGGAGATATTAGAGAAGAATTGTTGGTGGAGGCACACAGCTCGTCGTATTCTGTGCATCCGGGTGGGACCAAGATGTACAAGGATCTTCGTCTGAACTATTGGTGGCATGGTATGAAGAGAAGTGTGGCTCGGAGTGTAGCCAAGTGTTTGGTTTGCCAGCAAGTGAAGGCGGAGCATCAGTGCTCGGGAGGGTTGCTGCAACCACTTTTGATTCCGGAGTGGAAGTGGCAACACATCACTATGGATTTCGTGACTGGACTACCTCGGAGTCCGAAGCAGAATGATGCGATTTGGGTAATCGTAGATCGACTGACCAAATCCGCGCACTTTATTCAATTCCGAGTGGGACAGTCCACTGAGGCGCTAGCAAGGAGATATATGGAGGAGGTCGTGCGACTTCACGGAGTCCCCGTGAGCATCGTGTCAGACAGAGACACGAGGTTCAGATCTCAGTTCTGGCAGAGTTTGCAGAAGAGTTTGGGTACGCGTCTGAGTTTCAGCACGGCGTACCATCCGCAGACGGATGGCCAGTCCGAGAGGACAATTCAGATTTTGGAAGACATGCTGAGAGCGTGCATGTTGGATTTCAAGGGTTCGTGTGAGGACCATCTACACTTGGTAGAGTTCTCTTACAACAACAGCTACCAGGCGTCTATTGGCATGGCGCCTTTCGCCGCTTTGTATGGGAGGAAATGTCGATCGCCATTGAGTTGGGATGACGTTGGTGATAGGGAGCTGTTGGGACCGGAGATGATTGTGGAGGCTGTGGAGGTTGTCAGGAATATTCGGGAGAGGTTGAGGATTGCTCAGGACCGTTTTAAGCATTGGGCGGATGCTAAACATCGTCCTTTGGAGTTTCAGCCGGGCGATCATGTGTTTCTGAGGATTTCCCCGAATCGTGGAGTGATTCGTTTTGGGAAGCGAGGGAAGGTGAGCCCGCGATACATTGGACCGTTTGACATTCTGGAGAGAGTTGGCGAGGTAGCTTATCGCTTAGCCTTGCCGCCAACTTTGGAAGGAGTTCACAATGTTTTCCATGTGTCGCAGCTTCGTCGATACATTAGCGATCCATCTCATGCTGTGGATTTCTCAGAGATTACCGTTCGCCCCGATATGACGTATGACCAGCGGCCAGTGCAGATTCTGGACAGGCGTCAGAAGTCACTTCGGAACAAGATTGTCAATCTTGTGAGGGTGATGTGGCGACACGGCTCGCCTGGAGAGTCTACTTGGGAGAATGAGGATGAGATGCGAGAGCGCTACCCACTTTTGTTCCCGGACACGTGAGTGTTGGGAAATTCCGAGGACGGAATTTTTCTTAAGTTGGGGAGGATGTAACGACTGGTTTTTCATGTATGGATTTTATTATATATATATATTTGGTTGCTTCTCCTTGAATGTGATTTCCATTTCCGTCTCCATAGTTTTCATTTCGTTCGTTTCGTCGTGATTCTCTAGATTCTTCCGTCGGTCGTCGATTTTGGAGTAAGTCATTCGCGACGGGCTTCGTATCGGTCATATCTTATTGTTAGATCAAGCCTAGGAGTCTTAGGAATCGATCCCGGAGCCCCGCGCTCCATATCGGAACTTTTGGTGCTCATTAGCCGGTGTAAGAAGGGGCACCGACCGACTAGATGACGATCCAGTCGGTCGAAAAACCTTCTTGAACCGACTAGTTGGCTTTGTTAATTTCTCAGGAGTTACTGTTTGTCGTTAGTCGGTCTAAGAACGTTGGTTGACCGACTAGGTTGCAAACTAGTCGGTCGGCAATGCTTCTTTAACCGACTAACTCATTAACTATTTTTGGTACCAGTTACTGTTCCTTCTTAGTCAGTCTAAGTTCATCTTTCGACCGACTAGTTGTTAAACTAGTCGGTTAAGTTTTGTACTCAGACCGACTAATTCTTAGTTCTTCTGTACAGTCTAGTTACTGTTTACTCTTAGTCGGTCCAAGAACGTTCATCGACCGACTAGATGTCAAACTAGTCGGTCAGTAATTGTTCTTTGACCGACTAAATCTAAATCCTAATTTTCGTCTGGGTTACTGTTTACACTTAGTCGGTCTGCGTTGGTCAACCGACCGACTAGTTCCCAAACTAGTCGGTCAGTGGTTGTTCTTTGACCGACTAAACAGTACAGGAAACCCTAGTTTTGCCCTAGCCGCCACCAAACTGTATAAATACCCCTCCAAACGTTTTCTTCTCCTCCCTCATGACCTAAAACCCTAATTTCTCCCCCATTGAGCCCCCATCTTCCTCAAACCATTAATCTTTCATCCCAAGCTCATCCTTCATCATCCAAACCCTCCCTTGTCATAACCCACCTTCCATCTTCCCCAAACCTTCATCCAACCCCCAAAATCCACATCAAAACCCATTTCTCCATATTTTTCCCTCATTTCCAGATCTGAGCCGGATCGTTCTTCCGTTGCCGTGGTTGCTCGGCATCGTTCCTTCGCTTCTTCCCAGTAATACTCGAGTTGTTTTGCCAAAACAGTGATCCATTCCATAGTTAGCTTGTGTGACGATCTTCATTGCTCGTCAATCCCGGTATCAGGCAAGTGAAACTTGCATCTCTTGATTTGGGCCATGTCTTAGGCCATTTCCTTGCTTTAGCATAAAAGAGAATAGACGGTGAAAGGATAGCCGTCTAGACACCATTGACCTAGCTTGACAACGAAGCTTGGTCCGTGACCTTCATCATGCTTGTATGTCACGTTTACTTTCCCTTAACGGTACGCGTATTAACTGTTCATGTCATCCATGCATCCTTAACTGCTATTGCATTTTAATTGCCATGTTTAATTTGAATTAACGGTACGCGAATATGTTCATGTCATTGCATTTTGCCTGTCACGTTTAATTTCAATTAACGGTACGCGAATATCTGCTCATGTCATTGCATGCTTGAACACTCATCGTGATTGCGTATCTTCGCTACATACTTGTACTATTTATACCGGCTAGGCACCCACCTTGCGTGGGCACAATCCTATGCCAAATACACTTTCTGGCTCGTGTTCCAGAAGACGAGCTCAACACAGCCTGCGGGCAATAGGGCACTCGTTGAGTTACCCCTTGTACTTGATACTTGAACACAGCCTGCGGGCAATAGAGCACTCGTTGAGTGATCCCTTATACTTTACTTGTTACTTGACATTACATGTCACCCCTACCACTTGATACTTGCTACTTGTACTTTACTTTTCTTGTTACCGCCTTACTTTACTTGCCATGCACCATACTTTAACTGCTAGGTTGCTAGTTTACCTTTCTTTCCGTTTTCTTGCACAAGTCTTTCGAATTGCTGACATGTGCCCCTTTTCTCTTTTGGGTGACACATGTTAGAGCCCGAGCCTGAGTCACTTGCTGAGGATGTGGTGTTCGCTGACGCTGAGTCAGAACCCGTGTTGATCGAGGACTTCGTTGACACTGGGGATCAGTCTTAGTGTCTTCGTTTAGCTTCTTTTGTTAGACTTCTTAGTTGTCGGTGCGTGGCACCTAGTTTGATACTCTGTTATGTTTGTGTTGCTTTTGTTTGGCCTTGTTCTGGGCCTTAGACTCTTTCATGTTAGCCTGGTGGCTTTTCTGTGATGTTGAATATTTTGGTTGACAAACTTTGGGATTGGTTATTTCATATCCGTCTCATTCCATTATTATTGGTTCCTTTTGCGTTTGCACATCGCCCCTGAGGGCGGCCAAGCATAAATATCTCTGACAAGGTGACGTGGGCTCATCAAACTCCATTAATGCCAGGAGGTAAGGGCGAGAACTGATGGCCGTCCCTCGCGTCTTATTAATTCTACTGACACATCCTGACAGCATTAATGTGGTAAATATCTTGACACCGCCTCACTACTCAAGTGCCTATAGGGATGATTCGACAACTGACAAGACGGCGAACAACCGCCTCTTAGCCCTATAAATACCCCCCTCATGCCTCCATTGAGGTGGTTGGTAAGCTGTTATATCTATGTAAAATCTGCTAGTTCACTTCAATACATAAGGCCAGATATCTTCCACATATTTGCGCCTTCCATATAATCCCGCCGCACTTCGCCGACCTATCTTAAGGTCGCCCAGTGTGTTCGATGCCAACATCTTACGTCATCTGTTGACTTAGGCATCAGAGAGGCTAAGGGCTGACAGCCATTCCTGCCTTTCTGACTTGTTATTCATCCTCGCAGGAAGCTCGCCTTAGCTACCGGGAAAAGGCGACCTTCAGGCAATCGCCAGGCGACCTTGGAGCCTTCACCTTGAAGCGAGCTTCGAGTCGTGCTAACCTCGTCATCTACCCAAAAACATGTAAATCATAGTACCCGTGATTCCTACAACAAACAAATTTCATTGTGTGCGGACTTGACCTGCAATAGCTTTAATTAGTGTTTTGAGTTCTAGAGAGTTTTGTGTCGTCGTTAATTTTTTGAAGACAAAGCTTGGTTTTTTATTGTTATATTGCGCAAGGAATCTTATTTTTTAATTCTCTTTGGTTTGCTATTGCTCCACGACGCGTTGGTAACAATTCTCTAAACTTTCTATTGATTTTGATGTTTTCTATTTCCATGATGAATTCCATTGCATCTATTGAATCTTTCTTTGCAATTTCTATGATGCATGAGTAGTTCCATCTAGGGCTAATGGTTTAGCCCATGGATGTTAGGATTTAGATGCAAAGTTAGGATTTTTAGATTGTGTTGGTATAAAGGGACGTATTTTGGTTGATCTTGCAAAGTTTGTAGGAGAACTCGTACTGAGATCGTGCCCAGGGTCGGTGGAATCGATTGGCTTAAGGAGTATCTTATAGATTAGGGCTCGTGATCATACCCGGCTATATTTAATTATGGAGTTAGTGGATTCAATTAGGGAGTTAGTGGATTCAATTAGGACTCGTGATCATGCCCGGCTCGTGTCTTGATGGGATCCACCGACGAACTATATTACTAATTTACGGCTACCGCCATTGCGTCAATGAGAGCCACCAGAATACATCAAAGCTCTAACCCAAGAGAGTGGTGTGAGCTGAGATAATTCTGTCCATGAGAATGGCATGAATATTGTCGATTCTTAATGCACGTATCGTATATGCCTGTCACGAGAGCGGGGTTAATGTGATACGTTAGATTCATGGTGCTTAGAGCCATGAATTCCAAATCTTAGATGTGACAATCCCTAATAATGCCAATGCAACGTAAGAGTCTTAACTAAGCATCGACATCCGACGATCCTAGTGGTGAGTCCTAAAGCCCTAGCCTATATTAATTGGTCACAATCCTAAACAAACAATCTCTTGAAACCGACTGCAAACTAAATTCTGAGATTTGAAAATAGCCCAAGACAATAACATCTCTACCTTCCCTGTGGGATCGATATCTTTTATACTATTACTTGACACAGTACGCTTGCATAAAGTACCGGGAATTCACATTTGGGATACATCTAGCCCTTGACATTCGTGCCATTGCTAGGTGGCTTCTAGGTGTAAGTTTCGAGAGCATTAGTATTCATCACGGTCACAGTCAGGGTGGTCCCGACAATACTCATGTCAATGAGTTAACCACATAATGATGATATCGAAACATGGACAACACCTGCTATGTATGGTCACTGTCGTCTGGGGTTTCGAGCCCCACCTGTAGTAGGGTCAGGCTGTAAGGTCTCACACAGAGTGAGACCTTTTTCAAGTAATATGAAGTCTTTAAGGAAATAATACATATGATGTATTGGAATTTATTAAGTCGCAAAGAGTTTGCAATATAAGATAATACATCTGATGTATGGAAATTAATTATACCGTAAAAGGTTTGCTATATAGGAAAAAGATATTAAAGATGTGGGTTTTAATTGCATTTGATGCAAAAGAATATAAATACGTCGCAAATTGTTTGCGAGACTATTTATAAATAAAGGCATAGAAAATTGTTACATGGGTTACAGGAATGTCCCGGTTGAAACCCCAGTTCAAACGGATCCAAGAACAGGCCCAAAATGAGCCAGAAATCCTGATTAAGGCATAAGTGCTTTAAGTAGCACTTATTTTAAAGGCATTCAGGCCCAAGTAGAAGGCCCGGCCCCTTGGGCTGGGCAAAGCCTTGCTGATGCCCAATTTTGGGCGACAATTTTAGCTGACCCCGTGGGGCGCCTGCTAAGGGCGTGTGCCTGGCACGCACCCCATGGGGTGCCTGCAAGGCATGCGATCTTCCGGTGGGGCCTGCGCATGCATGGGATAATGGGGCCCACCGTGTGGGCCCCACGATTGGGGTTGCAAACCGTAATTATTTCTGACAGCTACGTTTTTTGAGAAAAGTGTGAGTTTTGGGGCTATCTTTGGACGTACTTTTGAGGGGTTAAACAAAGTTGGAATTGAGCCTCGTTTGTTTCTTGGCATTCACCGTTCAGTGCTCTTCGATTTGATATGCGATATCACTTGCGAAGCTCAACGGTAAGGGAGGAAAAATTCGTTGAAGTTTGGCCTTCGTGAAGGTTAAACTTAAAGTCTATTTTCTCATTCAAACCTTTACTCTGACATCGAATATGATGAAAAGGGGAGGGGTCAGACACCTATATAAATAGGGGCCAACCCCTCTCCTTGAAACTTACACCAAGTCTTCAAATTCGAGAAGCTCCAAAAAGTTTTGAGCCCGCTCGGATTAAGACTTAAAGTAATATTATTTTATTCTCTCTAATTCTTCCTTTCTCCTGATCGAGCTCTAGCAAAGCTACGAAGAAGTTTGGATCGGATCCGACGTCTAGACAGAAGATCCACTCAAGGTGAAACTTTCTTCGGTAAGTGGTTGGCTTGGAGGCGCGGTGTTGGCTCGCCTCAGGATGCGGTTCAGCTTGGGATGTAGTTCAGCTTGGGAGAAGCAGCTCGGGGCATCGCTCCGGAGTCAAAGAACGGTTGCAGAAAACGACGCTTCGTATTCTGCAGAAACGAAGTTCCGGGTATGTTTTCTTTTTTACATGCGTTTATAATTGCTGTTTGATCGGTCTATGTATCAGGATTGGTCGGACCCAACTCCAGGATAGTAGAGATTCTGGCTAGGGTTATTTCTTTAGGATTGTTCTTAAAATGGTTTTAAGATGTTTTCTGCCGCTTTCATGCTTTCATCGTCCGTCCGACTTAGGCCGGACGTTGATTTTATAGCCTTAAGGACCCAGAAAACCCTTCAACTTCTTATAGAAATAATTTTCGCAGAATGCAATCTTTCAATCTTTTTGCAAAATATTTTGAATACACAAAAAGCTTCATTTTTATTTGTCAAAAATAAAACCCAAGTAAATCTTATGTAGTCGTCCACAATGACAAAAATATATTTTCTACCATAAAGAGAAGTCCTAGCATGACCAAATAAATTCATATGTAATAATTCAAGTGTTGTTTTTGAGCTAAGGGCTCCTATGCTCTTAAATGTGCTCTTATGTAATTTACCATGTTGGCATGACTCACAAATTTATCTAATTTAAAGTTCATTTTGGGAGTTCTTGTACTAACTCTTTCCTCGATATCTTATTCATGTTTTTGATGTTGAAATGACCCAAACGTCTATGCCACGATAATGTGTCATTGCATAAGACAATTAAACATACTTTTGAATCATCATCTTTCCAAAGAAAAAGTATAGATATTTTTAAATCGGTTTCCTTGCCCTAGCACATTTTTCATAGTATTATCATAAACTAAACATGGTTCATGAGTGAAAAGAATCTTATAACCTTTATCACACAATTGACTAATGCTTATTAAGTTATTTTTTAGTCCTTTAACTAAGCTAACATTCTCAATAATAGGGTTTGAAGGGTTATCGACATTGCCGATTCCAATTATTTTTCCCCTTTTGTTGTCTCCGAATGTCACCGTTCCTCCGTCTACCATTTTTAACGAGATTAGCAATTTTGTGTTCCAAGTCATATGTGCGGAGCATCCGTTATCTAAGTTCCATAGTTTCTTGAATTGTGCCTGAAATAAAATATCTCAAATATATTGGTACCCATTAGAGATTGGGTCCGAAATGTTAGCCATAATTTCCTACTATTATTTTTAGGTATCAAAAATATAATCGTTATATGCATGGATACCAAAGAGAATTTTAACAAATCGATTTGGAAACCAAATCCTATTTGGATTTAATTTTCCATGAACAAATGAATCATTATAAAATCTATGCATGCATCTTACTAAATTTCGAATATAAATGTTTTTATCATGCAAGCCTAAGTGTTTAGGCACCCATATCATAGTATTTCTATCCTTGTGTGCAATATGTGATTTGTGCACACTATATGATTGTTGATGAGTTTTATGAGTAGTATTTTTATGAATCAAAGAATGGGCATTGTGAGAAATATCATGAGAGTTACTTCTATTTGCATATTGACTCGTCATGAAATATGCGAGCCCTACTCCCAAGTATAGAAGATCGATCAAGTAGTAAACCTGGAGAGTCAGGTATCGTATCCACGAAACAATTGACCTGTAAAACCATGAATTTCAGTTTATAAAGAGTATGAAATGATAAGAAACGACCACCTTTCGAAGGTGAAAAAAGCGAAGTAAAGGTTTTAAATAATAAAAATAATCCAACGATAACTATGGGGAAGTCGATATTAAGGTACCAAAGTGGAGAGGATGTGTTGATCGTGATTTCGTTAGGGGTTTGCAATGAATGGTAATTGATGTCTTGGTTAATCAATTGGTTCGTAATGTTCGCAATCAAGATTCATAGTTGAGCCTCGAGGATCATCGTCCTCTCGTGTCCCTACGGGTATGCACACATAGACGTATCCTCACGGTACGTCTTTCTCTCAGAATCCTCATGGTATGTGTGTGAATCAAGATCTAAAACATCTGAAACAATTGCTTAACCTCAATAGCATGACGTTTCACCCCGCAAGGGTATGAGAACGTCGAAAAATATTATGATAAAGAGCATGAAAGATCGCCAAAAGCATCGAATAGATTATTAGTTAACATAAGCTCATGTGGCCCAAGGGTCAAGGCGATGTCCTCAAGGATCACGCCACGAATAAGTCCGCAAAGGTCAGATTCGATCAAAGTACATCAACAACGAATATACTTGAATAATACGTGTAGAAACTAATAAAATACGCGATATAACATGCAAAATAGGGCGTAAGGACATCAAACTAGAGAATACAAAGCCCCAACTACATCAAAACCAATACATAAAGGTACTAGCCATGCATGGAGAGAAGAGAACTCATATTTATTGACAAATACATGTTCAAACGCTCAAAATACATGTCAAATACAAAAAAAGAGAGTAAAGTTAAGAATTCTATCACTAAATCTCCACAATTAAGCCCCAAATCTCCTTCAGCAATTTCATTAGCCTCTGTATCTGAAGCCCCCAAAATAATACGTAGAAATATATAGGGTAGGCCTCAAAATACGCACAAAACCCCTCAGAATACGGCCAAAAGAAGTCTGCATACTCCTCTGAAAACACACGTACTTATAGGGGGTATAAGTTCGGTGCAGATCCGAATTTTTCGCACAAAATCCGATTCAACACCCACTCAGATCCGACCCCGTGAGCTGTGCAATTGTGAGCCGTTGGATTCGAGCGCGATGGGCTCCTGTGACGATACGTGGCATAAGGGCTCCGCTACTTTTGCTGCTCGATCCAAATCCATGATGGCCTCGCTCTCGTCTGTCTGATCGAGCAGGGATGTGCTGTGATCGTGCCACGTAGCTATCAAATTCCCGCTCTGCTGCGCTACGTTGGGAGCAATGTCGGTCGTCAGATCTTAATCGAACGTTCGTTATGTAGCCACGTAGCTCCATCTTCTGCATCGTCGGATAGGGAATGAACTGCCATGATGCAGCCACGTGTCCCACCTTTTGAGCTGGTCACGTACATCGGCACCATATCTCCGTATTTCTCCCGTATTTACGGTGCATTTCAATCTTTTAAATGGTATTATGTGTTGAAAAATTCATAGAAATTAGCACAGATCTCATAAAAATATGAATAAATAGCCGTTGAAATCGTGAAACTGAGAACTACATATTAAAAATATTTAGAAGACCAGAATACTCAGTAGAATTGTATTATATGCATAGATAAAGATATTCGTCTAATACTTAAGAATAATCTAAATATGACCATATTAGAAGCTAAATACGCACCATATACACAAAAAATAACATTGAATGAGAGGTTAAAATGCAATATTTACCCTGAATCACATATCTACCATACATAAAAGCATGATTGTTTTTGACATTTTTAGGCATACTTGCATTGTGTGGTGGAGTGACATGCTTTGGATATGAGGAGTCTTAGCTTTAAGCATTAACTCATCGTGTTTAAGCTTGCTAGTAAATAAATCATTTTCAAGTATATTTACACGTTCATTTACAAGAGAAACATATAATACATGCTTTTTATTCAAAACTTCATGATCATGTACCAAATTATTATATCTATCACTAAGAGATTTAAAGTCACGAATTAATGTGTTATGTCCATCTTTATTGTGAATTAAAATACTATGTTCGTTTTTCAAGCATTCGTGTTCATGCATAATAGTATCAAAATCTACCTTTAAAGATTTATAATTATTCTCTAATTTCTTATTTTTCTTCCTCAAGTTTTCAAATTCAGTGTGAAGTTGTATATATGCATCTTCAATATCGAATTCTTCATCAGAATCACTAACCTCAATGTCGTCTTGTTGATCCACTATAAAACATTCTTCATTACGAAGGTTCTATTTGTAGTTGTCGTCGATTGCTCGTATCTCCATGGATTGTTCTTCAATATTGGGTTCTCCATATTTTTCTTCCAATATTTTCATGATTTTTTGTGCGGTGTTGGCCTTTGCAAATCATTGAATACATTATCAGAAAAACAAGCGTACAGTATGTTTATAACCATGATATTTATTTCATCGATCTCCTTTTGATCAGTTTTCCAAATGGATAGTGAGAAGGTAGGGGCTTCATATGCTTCTTGTAGAAATGATCCCCATTTAAAATTGTTTGCTTTGAAGAATACTTCTATCTTTGTCTTCCATATCTGAAAGTTTGTTCCATCGAAGCAAGGAGGTGTGCAATTGGAATGATTGGATCTGATCATGTTTGTTGATGCCATCGCCGTTAGCCTCTGTCACGCCATGCTTCCCATTATATTTGGGAGCGAGGACGCGAGCGGATCCGTATGGGTTGAAGCGGTGAAGCTCAAACCCAATAAACGTCTGTGAATATAAACCATATGCAGAAACTTGCAATGCATGCAGAACAACAGAGATAACTGTAAAAATTAAGCCAACATCCAGATAAGAAGTACACAAAAATAATAAGGCCCCAAGCATGGCCAACGCAACAGAGTTCTACAATTGGGTACATACCCAATAAAATGACATAACATGAAATTAAAGCAGCAGCAAGTGAAACTCAGCAACTAGTTCCCAGTGGGGAGAACTCCTGGGTCAGCGGGCCAGTCTCCTCAATCAGCTCATCCTCAATCTAACATGTCTAGTTACCTGACATACATTTCAAATAACATAGAAATGTATGCCAGCAAGGGTCCTTGGCAGGCAAAAGTTATGAGTAGGACCATTGGCAAGGGTTTTAAAAGATTTACATGGCAGTTAAAGCATTTATGATAAATGAGCAATTTCAATTTCATAGATTACGCTAGCATGACAGTTCAGTTATGAGTTTAAAACATGGCACTTCTAGTAAAAGTGACAACATGTCAGTTCTATTTAAACCGTTAAAATATGGTAGTCTACTAAAAGGAAACAGTAGCAGTTTTATATGTTAAAACATGTTCATTATAGCATTTCAATCTGTTCAATAGTGTGTGCAAGTGCATGTCTAAGGTTCATGCCTTTAGACGGCTATTAAGTGAATCCACCTTTGGGTGCATGTCTAAGGTTCATGCCTTTAGACGGCTATTAAGTGAATCCACCTTCGGGTGCCCCCGCAAGGTGTAACGGCCGCTTTCCGACCGTTCGTTTTTCCCGAGTACTTTCCTATTCTGTACGCGTATTTTTCTTAGTCCTCTCTTCTATCCGGAATACGCGATGTAATATATCGTTGTGACCGTATGGAAGAGTAGTTATTGTTGAGTATTGATTCCCCGGATTTGGTTTTGATGATGAACAAACATAAATATCGTGAACTAACTCTTTGTGAGCGCAGTTATGGAGATCGTCGCCAAATTACTTCGTACATCTCAAGCGACGTCTCAAGACTTCTCAAAGTGCGAGATCGTGTGCCTGAAGCTTGGTTGAAGCTCTAGGAGCATTATTGAAGTCAAGAGATTCGGATTGAAGCTTTGAAGACAGTTCGTCTAGTTAATCTTATAGTCTTCTAGATTCTTTTAGTAGAATGTTAAGCCTTGAGTAGGTCTTACATTATAATCTTCATAACGATCATATCTTAGAGCTAGGATTATTTTAGAAGCCAATAGAAACTTTCCCGAAGCTTCACGCTTCATTTCGCGGCTTCTAGTGCATCTTAGTTGGTTCAAGAAGAAGAACCAACCGACTAGTTTGTCATCTAGTCGGTTAAGAATCCTTCTTGAACCGACTAGATCTCCTAGCTCAATTCAGCATCTTCACTGTTGACCAATTAGTCGGTCCAAGAAGGTTCACCGACCGACTAGTTGTCAAACTAGTCGGTTTGGAATTCTTCTTAGACCGACTAGTTATGTCTTTCATTTCTTCAGCCTTGCTACTGTTTAATGTTAGTCGGTCCAAGAACATTCTTCGACCGACTAGTTGTGAAATTAGTCGGTTGGAATTTGTTCTTAAACCGACTAGTTCTCCTTGAATTCAGCCTATTGTATTTCAACTCTTAGTCGGTCAAAGAACACTCACCGACCGACTAGTTGTCAAACTAGTCAGTTGACAAGTATTCTTAGACCTACTAGTTCTATATCTCCTGAATTATCTTTCTTGGCTGTCAAGCTTTTAGTCGGTCCAAGAAGAATCACCGACCGACTAGTTGCAAAACTAATCGGTCAGTGATCCTTCTTAGACCGATTAGACTGCTTCAGAATAGATCCGTTGGAGCATTAAATGCATGAATTTTCCCTCTCTCTTCTGTCTATCCTATATATACTTGTGATGCTTCTTCATAGCATTCAAAGCTGACATTTATTGTGATTTAGAGATCAAAGAGAAAGCATTCAACTCCATTTCTAAAGCTTCATCATTTTCACATGAATCTCTCCAAACTCCTTGAGCCCTAATTTCCTCAAGAGAGATTCTCTTCATTGTGAGCCTCTCAAGCCAAGAGCTTGATTCAAAGTCACCAACTCCATCCTAGCCTTCGATCGCTGTTCATCTTGGTGGAGCTAGGGTTTGGTGACATTCTTCTTCCTCAAAATCCTTCTAGCCCTAAAATCTGTAAGTTTACTCAAGGGATAGGATTTTGTTGGTAAGTGATTTATTGTTTCATTTACTTTGCTTTTAAGTTTTTCTCTCGATTGTGAGAGAAGTTTGTGATCCCGGTTTGTGGGAGTCACATTTTCATTTGTGTATGATTTGATCTTATAGAGGTTTTCTACAATAATTTCATAGTGCAAACTTGGGTTAGTGGTTTCTAACTCAAGTAGCCAGAGGGGATCCGGGTATTTGGGACGTTGGATCATCGAGAACAAGTCGGGGAGACTTGGGTGGATCCGAACCCGTTATATCGTTTGTTTGCATTGTCTTTTATTGTTGTCAATATTTTCATTCCGCATTGTTGGTTGTGTTTGCACGATAATTAGGAATTATACTCTTGATTATTTTAAAGTACTATTCACCCCCCTTAGTACTTGTGCAGTAGCTATCAGGGCATTACATTTGGTAGCAGAGCCAAGTTCACAGCTATGTCTACCAACGACAACAAGAACGTTCGTCCACCTTCAAACTATAGCACCTTCAAGAACCGTGAAGGAGCTTCTTTGGTGATGGAAGGACACTCCTCAACTAGGCCTCCTCACTTCAACGGTACCAATTACGGGTACTGGAAATGCCGGATGGAAACCTTCCTCCGGAGCACTTCACTATGGAGAGCCTCGTTGATGGAGTATGTCGAGCCCGATGAAGAAGATTTCACGAAGTGGACTACCGCGGAGGTCGCCGCAGAGGTAAACAATGCCAAGGCAATGAATGCCTTGCAATGTGCGTTGGAGCGCAAAGACTTCAACAAGATATGCACATGTAAGAGTGCATATCAAATCTGGAACTCACTCCTCATCTTGCATGAAGGAACGAGTAGGGTAAGAGACTCCAAATTCACTGTTGTAAATAAAGAATTCAAATTATTTCACATGCAACAGGGTGAGAAGATGAAGGAATACTATGCTTGCTTCGTTCACATTACCAATGAGTTAGAGGCTCTTGGAAAGACTTACACCCAAAAGGAGAAAGTCTCAAAGATTATTGACGGACTTCCTTCTTGTTGGGAAAAACGTACCTTTGCCATCGAGGAAGGTAACGATATGAATAAGTATACTGTCGTACAACTAATGGGTACCTTGATGTCCTATGAGGTACGCAAGGACAGTAAAATAAAGATGCAGGACAAGATGAAGTCGTACTTGAAGCAAGACGAGCCAAAGAAAAAGGCGATTGCGTTCAAGGCCGCTCCATCTACATCTACCGATTATGAAGAATCGGAAGACGAGTTGGACATAGAATCCCTTGCCCTCATGGCAAAGAAGTTCAACCGATTCTTCCGGATAGGTAACTTCAAGAACAAATCTAAATTTAGTTCTACTAACGCCTCCGCTCCTTTGTGTTTTAAATTCAACAAGACAGGACACATCAAAGCGGATTGTCCTCAAAACAAATAAAAGGAGAAGTGGAAGTCGCCAAAGTTCGACAAGTCTCGAAAGTAAAAGAAAGGGTAC
>CM061135.1:93294361-93311364 GCA_030789695.1 Scilla litardierei | reverse complement strand
AGCGCCTACCGCATCCGATGCTGTGACCGAGAGCTTGCAGCCAAGCTCTCGCATCCACTGCACCCGACCGACAGCCAAGCCCGCAATCTCTCGGTCTGACCGAGAGATCCTCTCGCAGCGGCTCGGTCTGACCGACGGCCGATCGTCGCAACTTCACATCCTCCACACCAACTGCTGCCGTGGGCCACCCAAGTCCTCCAGAAGTGTTGTGGGTCCCCCATTGACCCATAGCACTGCTGTGGGCCCCACTTGGGTGTTCTACTTCGTGGATTTGCCGTCTACGCCGTTACGACAAGTCGTAGGACTTCGTCGCAAGTTTCAGCTTTTGGGAATTCGTGCGTGGACCATATTTGACGCCGAGGAGTTCTCCGTTCAGACACGACTTCCATCCTACGACGAACTCTGGTAAAGGTTGGTCCTCCGAACTCATAGAAACCCCCACAATAGCTGATTGAACCCTAAATTAAAAGTCGACAAATTGAACTAAAATTTATTTCCAGCACAAGTAAAACGTTGTACAAACATAGAAAATCGACGAACGGACTTTTTGCCTGTGCACATAGGGTAGATCGTCGATTAGGCTGAAACATCAAAATGTGACTTTTGACGAATAGGATAGTCCCGATAACCTAGAAACGAACCCTAATAGGATTTGATGAAATTGAGACCTGACACCGTCGCCGTGGCGCTATTTCAGACGGACTTCCGCAGACGAGACGCTTCGAGAGGATGACACACTCGCCATCGCAGGCAAGTGTATCCCACTTGCACTTTCGGCCGTGCTTAGGCCTTAGTTGGTTAGAACTAATAACTGTGAACAAATAGAACCGGACGTGAAATGATAGCGTCCGGGACGACCCCTGACGGCTCTGACTTGACGACGAAGTCTGAACCTGACAACAACAACTTTTGACATCGTAGGGCTATCATGTGTGTGCGTGTGTGTGGACACCCTAGAATAACCCTTCCCGTCTTGTCACGTCCCTTCCCGTCTTGCACAGCTTGCGGGCAATAGGGCACTCTCCAAGCTAGAGAGAGTGATCCCTTGTACTGATACAGAGCCCAGAGGGCAATAGGGCACTCTCCAAGCTAGAGAGAGTGATCCCTTGTACTGATACACAGCCCAGAGGGCAATAGGGCACTCACCAGTGAGTGGGTGATTCCTTGTCGTGATACACAGCCCAGAGGGCAATAGGGTACTCGCCAAGCTAGAGCGAGTGATCCCTTGTCGTGCTTGTCTTGTCTTGTCATACTTGGGGTTTTGGGTGGGTTGAGCATGCGCACGGCAAGAGGGTCCGATCCCCCTTAAACCGTAAGGCATGAACCCTTTCGTGTCTCACTTGTCTTGTCTCGTCTTGTTCCGTCACGTCCCGACTTCTCTTGACACCTGTAGGTTAGTCCCGTAGTTGGTAGCACACGCTACGACTACTACTTGTTACGCTTTACCTTCCTGCTACGTTACTTCTTTGGTTACTCAGTTATAACCACAACATGCTAATCAACCAGTAAACCGTTGCTAAATAGTTGATACACTTGTAGTTTGGTCTAACCCTTTTTGTAGACCTTACCTGACGTACAGTTCCTTCTTTTGGTGCTGTACGTCAGGTGTTGAGCCAGAGTACGTCAACAAGGCGGACTTGTCAGCAGACGTGGAGCCGGAGGGTGCTGATCCCGAGTACGATCCCAAGGAGGACCAGAGTTAGAGGCCTCTCGTTGTTGTTCCAGAGTTTCTGTTCCAGATTAGATTGGGTGTGTAGCACCTTTTGTTTTCTTGACTAGGTTGGGTGCTTGCACCGGTAGTTTCCTTTTCTGCAGTCGTAGCCGTTTCCGGCGTTTTAGACTCTCAGTACTTTGGATGATTATGTTTGAAATAAAATGATATGCTCTTTCCTTTCAGTACTTTTATTGTTCCGTACTAACTTGCAGTGACATGTTCTTTCGTTTTGGAATACCACAGACGCTTATTGGGTCTGAGCTCTCAGCTCCGGCCTAAGCGGGCCTTAGTCACGCTTCGCCTCCGTACTTTTGGGAAGCGGGGCGTGACAATTTTAAATATTCAAACTTCAAATTTGATATTCCAAATTAGAATTTTGAACATTCGAACGTTTTCATCTTTAAACGCCCATTAATCTCAGATCAAGAATTAACTCACGTTTGAACGTTTTCGTCTTTAAACGCCATTAATCTCAGATCCAGAATAACCTCGCGTCGTTAACGTGTCTTTTCGTTTTTCACCCGTCATTTTTTTCCTTATAAAAACGAGTGTGTGGATTCCATTTTTGTAGGAGCAAAAATCTCTTTTCGTCTGGCCTGCGAAAGTGTTTTTTTTTTTGCGCGAAAAATCTCTTCCCTGTTCTATGCTCTCTTCTTTGTTTTTTCCACACACGAATTCTTCTCTCAAATATTTTTTTTCCCCGAGCAGTACTTCATCGTTGGTGTGGTGTTTGTTATTGCCAATCATCTTCCAGTACAGAGGTGATCGTTGACAAAGGAGATTCTGGACTGTTTTATCCTGGGACAACGGAGGGATGTACACTGCTTAATTTGCACAAACTTGAGCAGAGCCCCGAAACGTCTTAAAGAGGACGACCTTGTCCGCGACTCAGCCCACCGCACACGGTAACTTCGTTCATTTCTTTTCGGTTTCTGCAACAACCAGTGGCGTAACCAGGATTTCTTTTTGCACTGGGCGAAGATAAAGATTATACAAAAAATAATATTTAAAATTACTATTGACTTTCTACCACGAATTTCATGTTA
Organism: Scilla litardierei; assembly: GCA_030789695.1. NCBI lineage: Eukaryota > Viridiplantae > Streptophyta > Magnoliopsida > Asparagales > Asparagaceae > Scilla > Scilla litardierei. Next base: position 93,308,604 of record CM061135.1, on the reverse strand, counting down.
AATAATGGTCACCATGTTGCAATTTCAGTAATGATGGAAGTTTATCACATCTAAGAATGTGCTTTTAGGTAATTATATAACTAATCTAAAAAATAATCATACTTATTTTTTATGTTTGGAAATTTTTTCTATGGAAATAATTAGCATACTCGTAAGTCCACACTAAAAATGGTAATATTAACCAATGATAATATTGAGAAATGAAGATGAAAAAGTCCATCACACATAAATGTTTTACTTGGATTGAAATATAAACAAAGACATGAAATCTTTATTACAAATCAAAAAAAGATATCAAAAAACATCCTATATTAAAATAAATACCAAATTCAATGCAAAATTCGGCTTTGCTTCCTAAAAAAATAAAATACTGAATTTACATTGAATAGTAACGCAGCTGAACCAAACTAAATTGGCAGTTTGCGATTTTAGACCATGAATAATAAATTGAATGGATCTGATCGTCAAAAAGGGGAAGGGAATGTTTGCATGTACTAGCCAACTAATACACATATTGTTCAATCGAAATTTACTATATTCACAACTTTGTTGATCCATATCTTCCAAAGGGTGTAAACATGTAATCAACATACTGCAATTAGAACATTGACATGGTGAAATATGTAAAACGCCGAAAGGGGTAAAAAGAAAATGGCTAAATTAAATTGTAGGAAACATTGGTGTCATACTGCAATTAGAATAGTGACAATGTCAAATATGTAAAAAGCCAAAAGGTTTAAAATGAAAAGGGGAAATCAAATTGTAGGAAACATTGGTATTGTACTGCAATTAGAATATTTGGCAATGTCAACTATGTAAAAAGTCGAAAGGTTTAAAAAGAAAAGTGAGAACTTAAATTGTAGGAACATTGGTGTAACACTGCAATTAGAATATTGACAAGGTCGAATATGTAAAAAGACGAAAAGTTTAAAAAGAAAAAGGGGAAATCAAAATGGGTCAAATATGTAAAAAGACAAAAGGGTTAAATAAGTAAAAAACCAAAAGGTTTTAAAAAATTAAAAGGGGAATTTAAAATTGTAGGAACAAGGTTTCGAAAAAGTGATCAGCAGTTTTTTAAGCTCACCTCTTGACCATCCACTCCACTACAAGGTAATGTTCCTATGCATAAACAAATTTTCTTTATTCTTGCCCTGGGCAGCTGCCCAGGGCAATCCTAGTGTAGTTACGCCCCTGGCAACAACAGGTTGTATTTCAACAACTTCACAACTTCGTCTTTTATAATGTTAAGGGGTTGAGAAAAAAATGTCATGGGTGACATTGTTAGAAAGAAGAAGAAAATTCATAGTATTTCAAACTTCAGCATGGTCATAATTCATGGGCCTGTTGGAACCCACCACCTTATTCACTGGATTACATTTCCACATGAACTACCAAGGGGTACTAGAATTCAGCCGATAACCATAGGCTCGTCTCAAATTAATCAAATGCCGGCAAGCCTGCTAAGAGTATCACCAGCACCCTGTCGGTTAAATTTAGCAAATTCACGGTATGCGTAGGGCTTGAACAGAGGAGGATGGTCCTCGTCGACCATCTCAGGCAGCGCCTCCACGATCGAGTCGGGCTTTGGCGCCAGAAACACGGCATAGGAGAGCCGGTCCTTCACTCCACTCATGCTCGCCTGATGAAGCGTTGGGCGTATCATTCCATTGGTCAAAGCCTGCATAAATTAGCGGACATCACGATTCATGCATTGGATTGTCCGAGCGCGCAAAGGCGGAATTAATCTACAGGAGGAGATCAGCTACTGACCCGTAGGGATTGGGCGACAAAGACCACGAAGCAATCTTGGCGAGGATCTACTTCGACCCAGTCTCCTTGATTGTTCTTGATCGTGAGACCGGACACGTCGTTCTGGCCGAGTACGGTGATGTAACCGGGGTCGAAGTGCGGCGGAAGGCCAAAGGCTTGCCCTTCCTTCTCTGGAGCAGAGTATAGGAGACTGCAGCATCGATATCCCCCATGAACGTTTCTTGATACTTCCCCAGTCCATAGGCGTCAAGGATCATGTTGAAGAGCACCCGGGTCAGGTCTGTCATCTCGCTGCCCACCGAGTGCACGGCATTGCTGAGAGATCAAGCCGAGAGAGACGAGTAAAATGAAATCGCATGAGAAGCGGGTGCAGGGGCGTAACTACACTAGGATTGCCCTGGGCAGCTGCCCAGGGCAAGAATAAAGAAAATTTGTTTATGCATAGGAACATTACCTTGTAGTGGAGTGGATGGTCAAGAGGTGAGCTTAAAAAACTGCTGATCACTTTTTCGAAACCTTGTTCCTACAATTTTAAGTTCCCCTTTTAATTTTTTAAAACCTTTTGGTTTTTTACTTATTTAACCCTTTTGTCTTTTTACATATTTGACCCATTTTGATTTCCCCTTTTTCTTTTTAAACTTTTCGTCTTTTTACATATTCGACCCTTGTCAATATTCTAATTGCAGTGTTACACCAATGTTCCTACAATTTAAGTTCTCACTTTTCTTTTTAAACCTTTCGACTTTTTACATAGTTGACATTGCCAAATATTCTAATTACAGTACAATACCAATGTTTCCTACAATTTGATTTCCCCTTTTCATTTTAAACCTTTTGGCTTTTTACATATTTGACATTGTCACTATTCTAATTGCAGTATGACACCAATGTTTCCTACAATTTAATTTAGCCATTTTCTTTTTACCCCCTTTCGGCGTTTTACATATTTCACCATGTCAATGTTCTAATTGCAGTATGTTGATTACATGTTTACACCCTTTGGAAGATATGGATCAACAAAGTTGTGAATATAGTAAATTTCGATTGAACAATATGTGTATTAGTTGGCTAGTACATGCAAACATTCCCTTCCCCTTTTTGACGATCAGATCCATTCAATTTATTATTCATGGTCTAAAATCGCAAACTGCCAATTTAGTTTGGTTCAGCTGCGTTACTATTCAATGTAAATTCAGTATTTTATTTTTTTTAGGAAGCAAAGCCGAATTTTGCATTGAATTTGGTATTTATTTTAATATAGGATGTTTTTTGATATCTTTTTTTGATTTGTAATAAAGATTTCATGTCTTTGTTTATATTTCAATCCAAGTAAAACATTTATGTGTGATGGACTTTTTCATCTTCATTTCTCAATATTATCATTGGTTAATATTACCATTTTTAGTGTGGACTTACGAGTATGCTAATTATTTCCATAGAAAAAATTTCCAAACATAAAAAATAAGTATGATGTTGAAGGAATTTAGAGAAGAGTAAAATTGTCTCAATCATGAGTAGTCATGGCACTAGGCATGGCTCTCCATATATATTCATTTCCTTAATAGATTAGGAGTCCAAGGGACTCCACACTAACTTAGTGGGGAGTAAATGGTGAGATGAAGAGAGGGGAGGGAGGCCAAAGGCCTCCCTCAACTCACAACACTCCCCCTCATCTCTCCATTACCTTGGTTTAAGCATATGAATTCTTCAGGATTCAGTATGCTAATGGGGTGGATACTTCTGGATCCAGAGCCACTGTGGTTGCCTCGTTAAAACCTTAGCTGTGGAAAACCCAGTGGGAAAAACCAGCAGCTCAAGGGAAAAGAGTACAACTATCGAGGGACTCTCCCTGATCTGTACAGGCTTCAGGCTTGCAGATCTCCTATGTATCTATACAAACAATAATCTCCTATTCGTCTATACATCCATCATATTCTGAAAGAAAATACAATCATCACTCATCTATACAAGTTTCACTCATCTAGCGGCTATTAGAAAGCAATGGCGCTCTGGAATGGAACGCTCTTTGAAGTTGGTAGATGACCTTACTGAAGTATTCTTTGAATCAGTCTTCACTGTGTTTGCAAGGTACTGTTGGACCTGGCTGAGCGTTTTCAATACTTGCTTCTTGTATGATGAGCTTCTCAGAAGATGTAGATATTGGAGGATGATGTGTAGATATTTAGGAGGTGGCCGGCCTTTTGTGTTTTAGTCATCGCGATGATCTTTAAACCTGCATATGCAATATATATTCCTTGACCCTTGGAAGTTGCGCAGAAGCAGCTTATCCTTGGTCTAGTGGTGCTCTCCAGGGCAACACTGTATCTGGTTAACAACTTTAATGCAGACGTTTTATCAAAGACACGTGCAGTTGGCCAGATAAAGAAATGTAACAAGTACACTAAGGCTAGGATCTTCGGGACCTAGGATGTCCTCCCCCTCTTCCAGCGACTGGAAGGTGTCATAAATACGAATATATTTGTAATAGGTTGCAAATGGACATCATTCTTCATAAACTCCAGGTGTATGAAGGATATTAACAAGTTCCACCATGAAGGTGTTAAATATATAAGCCAAGACAATACCTTGTAATACCTAGGTTTTTCATTTCCAATGTATGCTTAAAGCTATCTGATATATCAATGGTCTCTGCAGGAGATCCTATTAGCTTTAAGTTGATCACATGTACGGCAAATATCACAACTCCTGTCAACGATCTTTTGAAAAAGATACACGGTCAGAATATTGCTTAAGATCAACTAATGATCTTTGTAGCCTCTATGGAGAAGACGTTTCTACATCTCTCTTTCACCTCTGGGGGTAGAGTATACCCTTATGGAAGTTTTATATAGATCTCTATATCTATATTGCCGTATATCTATGCAGTCACAACGTCCATGAGCTGCATTTATTGGTTTTTTCAGAGAAGTTTAGGCTTTAGTAGGAAAATGATCATATTTCCTTCATTTCAATTTCTTATGAAATCCAACTTATATTCCACAGGTTTTACACATTTAGGTGTATGGACTACCGGTCCAAAGATTTTGCTTTTCAAGAGTGAGTCCAGCTCTACTCTTATTGCCTCGTCCCACTTTGGCCAATCTATGCGTTTATGCTATAGAATAGTGGGTTGACGTCATCGTCGTATTCAGCGACGTGAACGGCAATAGCGAAAGCAAAACCGTCGTCGACGACTGTGCTATATCTGTCCAGTACCTCTCCAATACGTACGTAATATAATGATTTTTCTCCTGTTGTTTCCTCTACAAGGGAAATTAGGATGGGAGAGGTTGTTGGTCTGAGCTCAGCATCCCGTGTGGTTGGATCATTTTAATATATCCAGGAATTTTCCTCTTTTGAGGAATTTTATATTTTGAACCTGGCAGGCGTCCTCTTTTCAATTGAGGTACAGCCAATTCTGCTGCTGGTGGATTGCATCCATCTTTGGGAATGTCAATCCTAGCTGGCGTATTGGCAACAGGGACGTGTGAACGAACAATCTTCTGGTTGTCCGCAAATTTATCCGTCAATTGATTACTTTAGTCTGAATGTGAAGGATCTTCTGGATCTCAACTTCACACAGAAAAAGTATGCGGATCATAACGAGATGAGGACTTTTGTTTCCCATGATATGGTCTCAGAAGCTTTAGGCTTCTTTAGACTGCGTGCCTATTTCAATGAGATCTTGCTCATCAAATTCACATTTATCAAGACTTGGTGGTAAACCAGAAGCAAGCAGCATCAGCAATAAGATATGGCAACAAGCGGGCCGTATCGTAATAAGTGATGTGGAATGCATTGTGTTGGTCCCTAAATACAACAGGCAACTGGGATTTATCAATGGACGTGAAATCCATTGGAGTCTCTTTACCAGAGACTCTGCAAACCCATTATGAGTTTGAACATGCTGCAGGATGTTCAATTTCAATGCCAGTTGCTTGGCAGAAGTCTTGAATGATATGTGTAGTAAATTCACCCACATTATAAGCTTTTGAGAAAGCTAGGTTGCGAGTGAATATAAAGGCACACATAATACGATCTAGTAGATGCATATATCAGTACAGTAATGAAGTACCGAAAATGGGCCATTTGCGGGGTGAATAGGCCCGCAAAAGGTCACCATGTATTATCTAAATGAAGCCAGGAGACTCCAAACCCACTTTCAGGATGGAAGGTCTCTCTATTAGTTTTCCCTTATGACAAAGGGGGACAAGGAAACTCAACCTTTTGAAGAATCTTCAGGTTCTCCAATGGATTCATTTGATGATGCGTCCATCATCGATGATCCAGGATGACCAAGTCCATTTTGCCAGAGTTAAAAACTATGGCAAAGAAAGGCACTTCTGGTGCTCAGTCGAGTTGGCTTTCTATAGGATGAATATCTATAATTTTAGAGGCCCGACGGGGGTCCAATGAAATCGTAAGTAGATGGTCTTCTGGCCATTCTCTTGACGAGTTACATATTGATATTCAATATATATTATCCACAATTTTCAAGTTATTTTCTTTAAAAGAAATATCTTTGAAAATTGGAGATTTCCTATATGTTTAAAAGGAGAATTTGCATCTTATAGTCTCGTTGTATGTGGGAGCAATATCAATGCTACATCAGTGCACCGAGGCACTGTCCACAATATTCCATACTTCATCTATAAGTAAAACGAGATTTTATTTAAGTCAATGAAAAAGACATTCAAAATAAAAGTTCGTAATTAAGCAAATTAAAGATAAAGCAACATTGAATTTTAAATGCATGGATAAAAGATGAAGCTTAATCGAGCAGGTCGTCGTTCTCGAAATCTTTTGCAGTGAACATCGTTGGTGGCTGAACAGCCACCAAGTTTGTTTCAGGCAGAGACTTCTGGCTCGCCTGATATAGTTCCTGGAGGTGGCGAGGAGTGCGGCAGATTCTGGACCAATGGCCAGTCATACCGCATCTATGGCATTTATCCTCCCAGTTCTTCTTAGGAAGTGACACTTGGTCAGTGTTCTTTTGCTTCCATATGAAGTTACTCTTTCATGTATTGTTGTTGTTGGACGGGGTTGCTGCTCCTCATCCATTCTTCATCACAGCTTTCCCTTTGTTATTATTAGCCTTATTCTTGTTTTTCCACTTCTGGGGAGAAACGTGGTGGGCTTCAGGGATAGGTGCAGTGCCAGCTGGACGTAAATTATAAGTGGCTAGCAGTAAATCTCGATTCTGCTCTGCCCTGAGTAGGCATAAGATCAGATCAGAGAATTTCGTGAAGTTGCGTTCACGATACTGCTGCATGACGATTGCATCTTTCTCGTGAAACGAGGTAAATGTCTTTTCCATCATGCGTTGTTCTGTCACTTCTTCACAGCACAACTTCAGGTGTGAGGTGATATTATGAAGTGCAGAATTATACTCAACGACGGACTTATAGTCCTGAAGTCTGAGATTTTCCCACTCATAACTGGCACGCGGTAATATTACATCAATTTGATGTTTATACCGTGCCTCCAGCGCTGTCCACAGCTCCATTGGGTCCTCTACCGTTAGGTATTCGGCCTTTACGGTCCGATCTATATGTTTCATAATGTAGATTATGGCTTTCGCCTTATACACATCGGAGACAGTGGTAGGAGTGCTACTGCTAGATGTAGCAGAAGCATCGGCCGCTGTTGGGGCCGATGAAGGAGCCAAAATGGAACCAAGGAGGGCCATCGAACGCAAGTGGAACTTCAGGTCCACTCGCCAACTCAGGTAATTTTTTTTGCAGAGTTAAGGACTTCGAAATTGACGCTTGCCAATTTTGCCATTTTATCTATGCAATTTAAAATAAGCATGAATTAATTAAAATTGAAATTCAAGCATTAAAAATTAAAATAAGTAAAATGTGGGGATCGGCCAGATACCCAAAAAATACAAAGTCCAAAGTCCGAAAATACAGTCCGTAAACAAAAGAAAAATACAATATGGAAACCCAGAATGGGTCCCTATAATTTCCAATTTATGCCGCCGTCTTCAGTTGTTGGTACATCGGTCTTTGAATAAATACATATAATCCTCACTTACAAATTCTCTCAAAAAGAAAATAAAATTGCAAGGAATATGAAGGGTATCAAATTGGCCGATCCCAAAAATCACATTTTAGCTTATATAAACATCCACGCAATTTATAAATGCTACAGGCATAAAAGAAACAACCACGCAGGCATATAACACAGGCATATATAATATGAAAAAAGAGACTATAAAATATAATAATCTCTCGGACCACGGGGAGACGTCATACACCGTTAGGTTAGTTGACTAACGGCAGAGCGGTCGCAGGATCCTTAAGATAATTATATTTTGAAAAAATCCTAATATTCCATAATTTAATAATAATGCAATAGTGTTATGAATTTAGCAATATGAAAGGCTGGACGACAGGCCCATGACAAGGAAAAATAAATTAATAATTTGAATGTGACTGCAGGCCCATAAAAATTAATCATATGTAATATTTTATTTATATTTGGGTTGCATGCCCATTTGCCAAAATTTAACAAATTAATTATTGCAATAGGATTTACATGGCTTCTGGCCCTAATAAGTCAAAATAACAATTGGGCTGCAGGCCCAGTGTCAAAATATTAATTAACACTTTAAAGATTGCAATAAGAATTACTGGGCTTCGGGCCCGTTTTGGTAGGCAAAAATAATTATTAGGTAAATAGGGCTACAGACCCATAGAATTTATAAACAAGGTTACAAATAGGCTCCAGGCCCAAATGAACAGGCTATCAAATTTATTAAAATTTTAGGCTGCTGGCCCTTAGACTGTTATGATCAAAAAAATTTAATTTAGGGAAATATTAACATAAGAAATATTAACATAAGTCCTAAATCAAAATTTAAGTTTATTTGTTACGGTATATGAAGAGTCCACAATAACCCAAAATCCAAACAGAGCCCCTCAGCCATAGCCTCCACACCCCCCGCCGATTACAATGGCCACCCCCCTGTCAATGTAAAACAGCGCGCCTCCTACTGGGAGGGGCGACAGCGGAAAAAGGGCCCCGGCAGCACAGATTACCTCACAGCGAGGGGGTGAGGCGCACAGGGAAAAACCCCAGCGAGGGGGGCGGCGCAGGGAACCCCTCGTCGAGGGGGTTCAACATCATGCTGATAATTCTGATGTTTTTGTATTAGTAAACCGCCAATCTAAATGCCAAATTAAACCGCCATGGGGCAGCCATCGCCATGGTGATACTTTTCATGGCACGAGGGTGATAGTTTCCAGTATTAGTAAGGATTCATAAGAGGGCAGACTCTTTAATATGAACAGAAACATGGTTCAACAGAAGCATCCGTCTTGTTCCAGGCACTTTCAGAAGCTTGTTCAGAAGCTTTCAGGCCATCAATTACCCGTCAATTAACAGCATGATGGCAACAGAAATATAGTGATAACAGGAAAACCCCCCTTCGGAGAGGGGTAGACGAAGGGTTTTATTTTTTATTTATTATTATTATTATTTGATATTATACAGAAATATAGCAGATTTAAACAAGCCCAAAGGAAGGCTGTGTAAAATCATAGCAAAATATTTGTTTGTAATTATCTACGGGATCGATAAAGTTACCTCTAGATCAAAGATCTAGGGACGATCATAATAAGAAAAATCCGTAAATAGAAATCCCGCTCTCGAACGCCTAGGGAACGCCGCAACGAAAAACCGCAACGGATCGCCGCAACAACAATTAGATTCCTTCGCGTAGGAGTTTGATTTAGAAGGGATTTGGAATAATTTTAGTGGCTCAAAATTTGTAGAAGACACGTGCTGATAACGTGTTGAAGGAATTTAGAGAAGAGTAAAATTGTCTCAATCATGAGTAGTCATGGCACTAGGCATGGCTCTCCATATATATTCATTTCCTTAATAGATTAGGAGTCCAAGGGACTCCACACTAACTTAGTGGGGAGTAAATGGTGAGATGAAGAGAGGGGAGGGAGGCCAAAGGCCTCCCTCAACTCACAACATATGATTATTTTTTAGATTAGTTATATAATTACCTAAAAGCACATTCTTAGATGTGATAAACTTCCATCATTACTGAAATTGCAACATGGTGACCATTATTTAACATGAAATTCGTGGTAGAAAGTCAATAGTAATTTTAAATATTATTTTTTGTATAATCTTTATCTTCGCCCAGTGCAAAAAGAAATCCTGGTTACGCCACTGAGCGGGTGCAAGCATGTGATATAAGCAACTGGGATTAATTATTTACCAGAATTCATCGTTCCCGTTGGGCCACAGGAACCTGGTGAAAGCCTCGGCGTGTTCTTTCTGCTCGGCCTTCTCAACTCGGAAAGATTCATAGAGCGGAAGAAAAGAGCTTTTCCCCAGATACCTCGGAAATGATTCGTCAAAGTTGGAGCTCGCACTCTTAGTTTCGACAGGGAGACTGAAGACTGTTGGAAATTTTGGTTTATTTCATAATTCAAATCCAAGTTTAGTCCCACATTGGACGTGAGAACTCCCTTGGATGGGTTTATAAGAGTCTTCTTGTTAATGGGCTATTGGACTTATTAATGGGCTAGAAATTGGGGGTAGCTCGCGTGCACATGAGCCCAAGCAAGGGGCCGAGCCCAATCCGGGTTGAGCCGAATGGAAAATGTGGACATCGGATCCGGAAAACCTTAGCGTGTGTGCGCTAGCGTCGCGCCTGCGCAGGGGGGGTTCACGGGTGCGCGCGCGGAGTGCCCGAGTTTTGCATCATGTTTTAGCCCTCTTACTTTTAGAGAATTAAAAGCCCATTATGTTTTCAACCGCCATATTTTTTGTTTTAATTGCTGTTTAATTTTTGCAACAACTATTTTTTTGTTGATGGCTCATTAAACTCTCCAACGGCCATTTTCTTATTAATGGATGATTTCCAACGGTCATATTTTGTTTAATGGCCGAATTAAACTTTCCTATTGATTGCAAATCCCATCGGTCTCAATTTTGCTCTATATAAACTCAACCTTTCTATAGTTTTGTTGCTGCGGAAAAACTCATTCTTCTATTCTAAAATTTGTTGATGCTGTTGTGCCTCTGTTCTGTTCGCCTCTGCATCCACAAACGCGAACAGATCCTCTCTCGCCGCAGCTTCCTTGTTGCTGCAGACTGCTACGTCCCCCTTGCTCTTCCTCTTCCTCTTCGTTCGAGATCGAAGAACAGTTGCTGCTCGCTAGAGCCTTGTATTGTGAGTGCACACTTACAAGGCCGTTGCCGTTGAATCCTGGAGGGTAGCCGCTGGACCTGACTTGCACCGAGTTCATACTCTGAGGGGCGGAAATCTACTCTTAAGGACAGTGCCTAGCACGCCTCGGCTCTCCGATAAGTCCTTTCCTTCTCTGATTTTTATAGCACCATCCTATTAAATCTGCAATTTTATCCAACAATCTTAAGAGTAGAGTTATGGATGTTGCTATTGTCACTAATTAGGCTTTGCCTGCTATCTCAACGATTCAACTGTTCTCTATTAGTTTCTTTCAAATATCGATTAAAAAAAGATAGAAAAAAAAAATTAATTTAGCACTCTTTATATATCAGTTTTTCTTTGGGGGCTATTTCCTTCCCAAAAGAATTCAGATCTATCTCTTCTTATACTTACATGTTTTTTATATATATACGTAGATGTGACACTTTTGTGTGTCTGGAAATGTATGCTTTACTCTGTGAAGATTTAAGGGGTACATTCATATTGGGCCCTTCTTTGCATTGAGTTCGGTCTGATATCGGACATACGATTCGCTTGCTGAGTGTCTGCTGTCGTTTATTATACTTGTGTATTCTGGTCACTAATTATAATTGTAAATGGTGCCCATGCTATTGTGTTTTTATACTTGTAAAATATGAACATGCTTACGTATCAACTCAAACTTGTGGTTGAATTTTAAATTTATATTGGCATAAAGCTTTCATGGCATTCGGATTTATATGGCTGTTACATCAGCGATCTTGGAGATGGAACTAAACAATGCAAATTTATTTGTGACTTATTAGCATTTAATTCATGAACACATATTTACGGAACCAACAAAGTTATCTGCAGAGTGCACTTATTTATTTTCTCCTATTGATATTTCTTTTGTTATAGAGCCTACTTCATAGCTAATTTTATAACTTTATTTCACGGACATCCCAAGACAAACAAATTTCAAGTTATAAAAATTATGTTCTTTTATATGGTTACTTTGAAGCTATATTTATTCAAGAATTGTTTACATTCTGATGGTCTTCATGTCATGCTCAATAGGAATATTGTATAAATGGGTTCAGGCCTATTTGTGATCATACATGATCAGCACATAGTGACTATAAGAATTTATGTTGAATTATATATTTTAAAAAAAAAATTCTTCAATGATATCTCATTAACTGTCCTAAAGTTATAATTGCTTAAAATGAAGATTTGGATGGATGACCTTCACTTGTATTGTATGCTATGTGCTACTTTCTAAAACATGCAAGCTCTCTAACCTTCTTTCGGTTTACTTAATATACTGAATTTACATTGTTGGCACAATTTGTATTTTATAGAAAATGTTTTATTGGAGATTAATTATCGGGAGGTAGCCTGATGTATTCATACAGATAAGTTCATTATAATGAAGAAACATAATTCTGCATAGTTTGGTAAAAGTATTTAGTAAGCTTAACTAAGGATCATGATTATATCAAGACAACTTTTCTTTTGGGGTCTCAAATGGGTCCATTGCACTTTCTATGTTTACATATGCTTTAGGTATGCGTAGTCTACTGTGTTTGACTCCCCTTCCGTCTTAGCTTGGTTGCATGAGCTTAAACATGAAAACTGTTGGCATTATTGATACCGGGTGATATTCTATATTTGAAACTTGTCTCTTCTCTATGCTCCTTGAGCCAACTTAGCCAAGAATTTGTTGTTGGTTGATAATGACTATTTTTGTCTAAATTTTTTTTAAGCCTTTAATATAGAGTTGTACTCAAAATTTACTGAGGAGTAATTATCTCATATTATGTGTTGTCTTCATACATACTTAACTATCATAAAATGAAAATGGGTATTTTCCTTTTGTGGATGATTCAAGTGATTATTTGTCTGCTTGGATTTAGTTTAAGGAGATGTGTAAATTTTCATTTGATTGATGTATTCGAAGACTGAAAGCTGAGAAGGCATTCTTCGTTTCATGAACTCTTTTATGGGCTTTATCAATTAGATGCAGGCTACTCCTTATTAAGTATTCTAGTATGAAATGCATATCTATTTATTTTTAATTAAAAAAAAATCTCTTTTTGTGTCAAAAGACGAGGTTTTGATTTCATATGCAAGTTGTTTGTGTGTAAAAGCACCATCAAGAAAATATTTTGTGGATTTCTGTGTCTCTTGCATTTTGTCATTGGGCAGTTGCTGGGGGTGTAATTCAAAACAGAACCTCATTTTCATTTATATTACCAAAATTTTGATGACTAGTATTTGCATGTTCTCGGATGTGAAAATAGAAATGAGGCATATTCTAAAATGTTTTTTGTTTTGTTATTTGTAAGTGAGGTTGTGATTTGAAAGCTGTAGGTCTTTTGCCATTTTCTTTGTACAATGTATTTTGGGCGTTTCCAATGAAACAGTCAATGTTTAATGGCTATTTTTTCTTGGATGGGTTGTCTAATTGTTTAGAATGGAGTGATGTGGATGCATGTTAACTAAAACTGTTTGTTACAATGATGTACTTAAAGTACATAGAAATTCATTTGCAAAATTGGAAAATGATCTGCTAAAGTTAAATGACCTTGCACTGCAACTGCTGCGGTGTATTAAGCATTGGCCAAGTTAAAATGATTACTTAGAAATAAAAGGGATGACTGCTCTTCACCCAGATATAATTTTCTCTTTTCTTGTATCTGATAGTATCAGATATATGTTAAACTTCTGGAAAATTTTAAGTGCGTGTTGCAAATTCAGTCATCTGCTTCAAAGTTGAAATGTTTATTTTTGGTTAGGATAAAGTTACAGGAAATGGTGTCATTCTTTTTGCATCCCTTGTGTATGTACATTAATTATGGTCAAACGATCTCTGACTGCTTCAAGTTGATTACTGTCACTGCAAAATATATATGCTCCATTAGTTGTGTGGTATTTTGAAACTTTTGTTTTATGCTGTTTTTAAAATATTTAGTTGGCAGGACAGTATACCCATTCTTGCATATGGATCATCTGATTTGCATGAACAAATTGTTGCTAAACTTGTCAGGTGTCTTGACCATTCGTAAGCATTGTGTCACAACAAGAGTTTGAGCTTGTTTTATAAATAAATAAATAAAAACCTTGTTTACCTCAATGTGTGGGGGTGCCTAGCTAAAGTTCTTTTACCAGAACCTAAGAAAAGAATTAGGAAGAAGACTAATTGCGATCCATCAGTTTTAGAAGGTTTACTGATGCAAACTGGATCTCTGATTCAGATGAACTTAAATCCACAAGTGGTTATGTTTTTACA
>CM061135.1:93278880-93293861 GCA_030789695.1 Scilla litardierei | reverse complement strand
GTCCTGGCCCCCTTCATGGCTTAGGTTCACCCTGAAAGGTGGAAAACTCGAGTCGTCGAAAATTTCATCTTGTTGGCACAAGTCGGCGGGCTCCGACTGAGGTAGGTTCGTAAGTTCAGCTGGTTTGGTCAGGGGCGAGCTCGGCTCGGTCAGCAGCTCCGTCGAAGTGGGGCTCGGTAATGATGCTTGGTAAGGAGGCATGAATGTTCAACGTTGATGCTCGGTAAGGAGGCTCGGATGCACAGCTCAGGGGCAGCTCGATACAATATGCTTGCCATGCTCCAGTACGCTCGGCACGGTCGGTATGCTTTGCTCGACAAGAGAATCTTGGTGCAGCTCCGCTCTTGAGCTCCTCGTTGGCCGTATATCTTTTTGCTCGGTCGATGTGAGCTTCGAACCCAATCAAGCTGCGATCTTGTCCTCGAATGAGGAGGATAATAGTTTGGGTCTCATCATAGAGTCGCTCTCCCCATCCATCAGCAACTTGCTGAACATGCTCATTTGGTTGAATCCTCGAACCTTCAGCCATCAGTGCCAGATCTGATCATGTCAGTTTATTCACTGTGTTCATGTTCTCAACTAAAGCAAAGTAGAATGAAGTTGAGAATGAATAATGGGACATGGGCTTGAGCATTTGGGATGACTCCTAAGATCAATTCCGACCGATCTTAGCCGATGAACAAGTGGAGACATGATTAACTTGACAATGTGCCCGCCGAGTGTGATTCCAAGTTGCCAAAGCTTGAAGTCATGCCGGTCTTAATAGCGAACATGCAGAGCTCGTGAAAGACGAGCTTAATGTTTAAAATGGAGTTTGACTCCAAGGAAAGCCCGAGCCAGTAGACATGCCAGGCGTGACAGCGGACATGCCGAATAGGCACGATTACCTAGGACCCAAGCTCATAAGCTCGTCGAGCTCTATACGGAAAATCCCACAATCGAATGTCCACTCGAGCGAAGTGCCCGAAGCTTAGTTTATGGTTTGACCCGCATCGCTTTCCAATGATTAAATGGGCGACGATTTAATGGAAGAGAGTGAATTTTTAAAATTCCTAATGCTTAATCAATTGTCGACGCGGAACAACAAACCTGTCTTGTCACGCTTACTTTAGCAACCAAATTTCACATTAAAACCATTGGCGCTCCCGCTGATACTCAGGGGGAAATCAACTTTATGGCAATAATGGGCGAGGACTAGGATATGGTTTTAAAAATGTTGAAAAGGCAAAATATATATAAGTTCACATTGAAACAACAAATGTTGGAAATTTTTATGCAAAGTGCTTTACATGTGCTAGTGTTGGTCATACTTCTATATTTTCTATAAGATATGAATCTTTAAATTAAATTATATGATTTTTATAGCATTATTTTGTATTCTCTTTTTTTTAGTGGAAGATGGCGATCTCTCGGTTCCAAGGGATATTTTTAATCGTCTCGTATATATTAAAATTCAGAAAAAGGAACCCATTAAAAACATGGAGGATTGTATAAAAACAGTTTGAGCCATTTTTTTATAAGGCCGACAAACCAAAAGATAAAATAAAAGTGGATATACAAAGAATATTCACAAGAAAGTTGGAAGAATCTCACCAACCACCCAGTAACCCAAAGTTAGTATAAAATGCATTTTACATGTGCTAGTGTTGGTTGCTACAATGCAATAATGTTGACTATCACCATTCCTCGCCGGAGGAATAAAGCTGGAACGATCTGATGGTGGGGAGGTTTGTTTCCTTCAAGTTTCTCCTTATTCCAAAGGGCTAAAATCGATGAGATGTGACATTGAGATACATAGAATGGTGGTTTATTTTTTCTTTCGCGTTATTTTAGAGAAAATCCTAATGCTAAGGAAGATAACTATCATGTCATTGAATTCTTGAAATTGTGTTTATGTCAAAATTTCTGGCGGCACATAGATGTATAAGGACCGCAAGATTTTCTTATCCATGAAGATGGGGTCATTAAGATATGGCAATTGAATTTGTGTGCCCTTTAGTGAAGGCAGAGAAGAGTTACAGAAGGAAGAACATAACTCTGTGTACTCTATTCATCCTGGCGGCACATAGATGTATAAGGACCGTTGTCAAAATTTCTGGTGGCACGGCAAGAAGAGAAGTGTTGCACGGAGCATAGCCAAATTTTTGGTATGCCAGTAGGTAAAGGCTGACCATATTGCATTGTAGGATTAATTCAACCCTTCCATATTCCAGAAAAGAATATTTATAGTTAGTTCACCATGAACCGTTCAAAAAATATTCTTATCCATGAAGATGAGGTCATTGAGATATGGCAATTGAATTTGTGTGCCCTTTAGTGAAGTTAGAGAAGAGTTACAGAAGGAAGAACTTAACTCTGTGTATTATCTCATTGGAATGAATATATAATGGTACTAAAATCTTCAAGAAGCCCGACGAAGCCAGTGTCACTCATCAAGAAGCCCGACGAAGCCAGTGTCAGTCCATACAATGTTGGATTTATACCTCCTTAGAATGAAGAACAATTTTGGGATTTTGATATCCTTTATAGTAGACTTTGATGTGAGTGAAATTTTTTGAGATTATATGAGATGTGATGTGATGTATTATAATGGTACTAAAATCTTTGGATCATTGTACAAATACATGTATGGGCACACTCTACTATCCGGATTTATGGCCATTGTTCCCGTACCACAAATCCAGATATCAGGAGCACTTGACTTTCGTCGTCACGCTCGTCTAACGCCTCCCCATGCATCGTCGTGCTTTTGTAGTCGACTTTGCACGGCGACGCGTGTGCATTACGCTCGACAACTAACCTTCGGGGAGAAAGTGAATGTTAGTCGTTGTCCCGATCTTCACTAAAGGGTATGTGATGGAATTGGGGGGATAGACCATAATGGTAATAATGGTCTATCCCCCCAGGAATACATCTATGTGTCGACAGGATGATAGAGTACGCAAAGTTATGTTCTTCCCATGCATTTTGCATTAGCATCAATGTTGGATGAATTTAGGGTTGCCCTATGGTGGTTTGAACAAGGGTTTTGGGGGATTGGCCTCGGGATCAGAGTATCACGACGTCGGTCATTGGGATCCCAACGTGATGGAAAGCATGCATCAAAGATGTTCTTCTAAGTAAAATACACGTTATAACTAGGTGGGAGATGATTTCTTGTCTGATTGTTTTCTTGTGTGCATTGAGAAAGAAATTGCTGGAAAATTTATTGTGGATTTAACTATTGATGATTTTCTTGACATGACATAAACAATTTCAAGAATTCAATCGATGCATAATCATCCGATAATGTGACATGTGAAGGTGTTTTGAATGATGAGAATGGTGGTTTATTTTTTTTCTTTCGCTTTATTTTAAAGAAAATCCTAAGGCTGAGGAAGATAACTATCATGACGTTGAATTCTTGAAATTGTGTTTATGTTATTTTCTCCACAATTCTTGACATCAAGAAAAGAATATTTTTTTGAACGGTTCTAGGTGATGTGAGGTTTGAAAATTTAGAATTTCTCCATGAGAGCTCCTTGAGCGGAGGTTAGTCACCATCTCCTACCGCCACTTTATCATCATAACCATCACCCCAATCTTCACTTGTTCCTCCGCCCTCACATTGAGATATGTAAATTGAATTTGCGTGCCCTTTAGTGAAGTCAGAGAAGAGTTACATAAGGAAGAACATAACTCTGCGTACTCTATTCATCCTGGCGGCAAATAGATGTATAAGGACTGTTGTCAAAATTTCTGGTGGCACGGTATGAAGAGAAGTGTTGCACGGAGCATAGCCAAATTTTTGGTATGTCGGTACGTAAAGGCTGACCATTATTGCATTGTAGGATTAATTCAACCCTTCCCTATTCCAGAAAAGAATATTTATAGTAAGTTCACCATGAACCGTTCAAAAATATTCTTTTCCATGAATATGGGGTCATTGAGATATGGCAATTGAATTTGTGTGCCCTTTAGTGAAGTCAAAGAAGAGTTACAGAAGGAAGAATTGTGGAGAAAATAACACCATGGGCTGTCAATGGAACCCACGTATGGTCTATTGAAATTGGTCCTTTGCTCTAGTTAGAACTCGGACTCGTAGCGGATGCCAAAAATTCATTTGATCATTTGCTCTCTACTATTCTCGTCATTGTTCCACATAACCGTGAAGCACCGCTGCATCCTCTTTCATTGAAAGAAAAGAGATAAAACGTTGGTTGTTTTCTATTAAAATAAAAGATGAAGTGCATATTCTTTTAATATATGGAATCATTTTATATCCATTTTCAATCTCTCGAAATTGCATCCTAAGCTCCATACTCTTTGGACCTTCTTCTGCTATAGGTGTTGCCTCTGGAATCGTCGGTCATTGGGATCCCAACGTGATGGAAAGCATGCATCAAAGATGTTCTTTTAAGTAAAATACACGTTATAACTAGGTGGGAGATGATTTCTTGTCTGATTGTTTGCTTGTGTGCATTGAGAAAGAAATTGCTGGAAAGTTTATTGTGGATTTAACTATTGATGATTTTCTTGACATGCCATAAACTATTTCAAGAATTCAATCAATACATAATCATCCGATAATGTGACATGTGAAGGAGTTTTGAATGATGAGAATGGTGGTTTATTTTTTTCTTTCGCTTTATTTTAAAGATAACGTGACATACTCCTTTAATACTAGTATTGCATCCAAATACTCTATTAAATTAAATCCATTTGATGTTTAAAAATTATTTAAAATAATTTTAACATCACAAAAATTAGAGAAAAATTATGGAAATACTCAAAAATTATACATTAGTATCTACGCCCAAGATACGTAGCAATACGAATCAGCTCAGCCCCTCCAACTGATCTGATCCCAATCATCAGTCCAGTGCCCTTCGCTAAGTGGGGATTTGTCACGCCCCGCTTCCCTAAAATGGAAGGCGAGACGTGAGAAGGTCCGCTCAGACGTGGGGCTGTGAAGCTGTAGTCTGATAAGCGTCTATAAAAATTACAAATAATAGCAGGTCCTTTGCATTGCGACGAAACAACAACAATGATAATAAAGCAGACAAAGAACATCCACCAACAAACATCCAGAAATTTATTCTAACATAACAGAGCAGTCACAAAAGTACGAGTCTGAACAATAGGCCTAAAGTATGGCCGAAACAAAAGTAAAGAGAGTCACCGACTGAGACTAAGGGTAGGACCGGAATCCTCGAACTGAACGTCAGCAACCTGTCGTCCTCTGCAACTAAGTCAGGCTCAAAACATGACATGTGACACCCAAAGAGAAAAGGGCACATGTCAGCAAAAGTCTCCCAAAAGAAAGCGGAAAACTTTTGTGCAAGGAAACTATAAAAGTAAAGCAACCTAACAGTTCTAAAGTAAGGTATGACATGGATATAAAATGACAAATGACATGGCATGGCAAGTAAACAAGTAAAAGACAGGTACTGGAATTGTAATCACGTCGTGCACAGAGATTCCGCCCTTTGGCTAGAGTGGCTGTACGGGCCAACTCTTACGCTCAAGTGACCGTTTATCCCTACCCCTCCACGTGTATCGAGCCAGGGCATTACCCCCGAACACGGAATGCTCACTTCTGGATCACGAGCCAGGAAGTGTTTTTAACACGGTTGGCGTAGGGTTATGCCCGCATAACGGGTGCCTAGCCGGTAACACGGAAACATAGATTGTACAAGTAGTGTAGCGTGTGCTACGATGCAAGTTTAACTAGGATGACATGTATGATGCAATGCATGGCAGTTAACAATTCAAATGCGTACAGTTAAGGAATTTAAACATGACAGTTATCAATGCATAAATGATATGGCAAGGTGTCGGATCTAGCTTCGTTGTCAAACTAGATCACAAAGTTGCGCCTAGATCGCTATCATTTCACGATCTAGTCGCTTTCACGCTAGTACGAGGAATTGGCCTAAAGACATGGCCTAAAGAAAAGTTGGCAAGTTTCACTTGCCTGCACAACCAAGCTGAAGTCACGATCAACCAAAGTCCAAACTACCTACGTGTTCAGATCGCAGTCCAGCCTCAACGCGACGCGAGAGCTAATCTGACGTCGGGTAGCGACGTCAGGGGTTGGATTCCTGTAGCGCGTACGGTACGGAACGAACGATTATCTGTTGATAAAACACGCGTTCGAATTAGGTTTGTTACGACGGAACTAGAATATTCAGTAATCCTGAAGACGTCTAACGATCCAGTTATAATTAGATTCTCTATCCTAGGGGTGTTCATATCATAACGTTCATTATTAAACATTACCATATAAGTATTAAGCTTACAGCATGAGCTGCCACTGATCATATAATTATTACAATTCATAACATATGTAACTCATTTTAAGGTATAGGCCCCAAATATAAGTTCTGTTTACATAGGAACTAGCTACTAAGTTAATTAGCATTACGGTTATGAATTGTAATATTATCAATGTGCCGATCCATATTGCACTAACTGCTTGCTAACAGCATGTGCACAATTAACTTACTGATACTTCACATATTATTAAAACTGACATCAAAAAGCTAACTTACAAAGCTAAATGTGAATGCTGTGAATTATTACTAACATAATTCACTAACCTATATGTATTTACATAACCTCTAAATATATAAAAACAAGACACAGTATTTTTGCATGGGGTGATACGAAGTGATATAAGATATTGTTTATTAAACTCACTGATATAAAGACTAATTAACTAATCTAGTTTATGTGATCCTAGGGAAATGTTCACACAAAAAGTAATACTAATATAATAAGGAAAACTACAAAGGAGACTGCTACAAAACCTATATAATTATGTATTATAACTTACATCTGCAATGAGTTACTGACCTTCACTCCCTCTTCGCATTCACGTGCAGGTGGAGGGGCGTAGCATGAACATCAACGGATGGAAGCGGGGCTTGGCGCTTGGAGAAGGCGGTGGCTTGTAGAAATGGAGTGGTGCGGTAGGCCGGGCTTGTAGGCTTCAGGAGGAAGGGAAGGTGGCGCTGGTGCAGCTGGAAACATGGGAAGCGGCGGCTAAGGCGGGGAGGTTCGTCGCCGGAGTAGTGGGGTCAAGGTGGCCTGGTTTAGAGGAGAATTGGGGAGGCAGGGGTCTAGCGGCGAGGTGATTGGACCTTGGGGTGAGGGTTCACCGCAGGCGGAAAGGGGAAGTCCGCCGGTGACTGCGGAGGTGGGCTGGAGGCACGGGACGTCGACTGGGGTCGGAGAAAGGTGAGTGCAGAGGCTCGGAGTTGATCGCCTGCCTGGGTTCGAGCAGAGGATCGACGGCGAGTTGTTCAGGGTGAGGTCGAAGGCTGGATGTGTGGGGGTCCGGAGGGCGGCGTAGGGTGGCTCGGAGAGATGGTGGACATTGTTTGGAGAGGAGAGTGGCGGACTGGACGCTGGACCGTTGTCGTCGGTAGGAGTTGCCGCGTGGGCTGACGGCGATGGGAGAGAACAGCTGTTGCCATTGGGTTCGTCGGAGACGTGGGTGGCTGGGGTCGACGCGTGAAGTTTGGAAGGAGCACCGTTAGATTGTTTGTGTCGGAGGTGGCGAGTTTGTGTCGGAGGTGGCGAGAGGAGGAGGCCGGAGAGAGATAGCGGAGATCGGGGATGAAGTCGACGGCGCCTGGGAGAAATCACGCAAGGAAATAAAAGCCCTGGCTATCGGGTGCAAGGAAAAGGCAGTAGGCCTGGAGTTGGTTGAATGTGTGGAAGCCCTAGGGAAAATTTCTGCCAGCTTGTAGAGAAAAGATTAGAGAGGAGAGAGAGAGTACGGGGGAGAGAAAGGGGGACGTGGGAGAGAAAGACAGGGGTAGTGAAACGTGGGTGACAGGGGAGAATGTGATGTGAGGGGATGTAGTTATGATACTCAGATTTGTTAGGATATTAGGTAAGTTTTTAAGGGATTCTCCCTTATCTTTTATTATTATAAAACATTAGAGTAGTAAACGTTTTTGTTTAGGTTTAGTTGAGAATTAGTGCTTGGATTTACGACATACAGCCCAATTTAAAATTTGAATTTAAATAAAGAAAATATTTTAACTTAGTAATGTATTAAGCAGATTGAACCCTCGACATCCAAAAATTACAAGGAAAATACCGGGGCGATCGCGCCTCCGCGAGAGTCGTGAAAACGAGGTTCGGTCGTGCGTCCGGACTACGGAAAACAGTAATAAAAATCAAAAACTAAAATACGCATAGGAAACAACAATACACGCTAGAAAAATTTGTACGATCGGAAAGTGACCGTGACAGGATTGGACATCCTAAGTCCGTTCAAGCAAGCAAGCGGACAATGAAAATTCCTGATCGTGGCTATTGACGACTTCACTAAGTGGATCGAAGCAGAACCCCCTGGCCCGAATTACGTGGAAGGAGGTCAGAAGCTTCGTATAGAAATCCATTGTTTGTCGGTTTGGGATCCCTCAGTCTATTGTGATAGACAACGGGTGGTGCACCAGATTAAAAAATACGTTTGGATAATGCTGGAGAATTCACTTTCACAAGTCTTTCAAGAATACTGCCATGCAATTGGCATTAAAGTTGAACATCCAGTCGCTTATGTTCACACCCAGAATGGGTTAGCTGAGTCTCTTATAAAGAGACGGCAATGAATTGCTCGTCCATTACTAATGCAATCGCAGTTGTCTGTGGATGCATGGGGACATGCCATTTTGCATGTCGCTTATCAGAATACGACCCTCTGATGGTCATATTTTATCACCGATGCAGCTTGCATATGTGCACCTCCCAATATTTTTCACTTGAGAGTATTCGGTTGTGCAATCGATGTTCCCATAGCACCTCCACATAGGACTAAAATGGGTCCTCAATGTCGTCTTGGTATCTATGTAGGGTATGATTCACCCTCCATTATTAAATACCTTGACCCCCTTATGGGTGACGCGTTTAAGGCTCTTCTTGAAGATTGCAAGTTTGTCGAAAATTCTTTTCCAAAACTAGGCTCACAAACCAAGAAGACTGAAGCTTCAGAGACCATTTCTTGGGACACTAAGACTTTGTCTCATTATGATCTGCGTACTACTAAGTGTGAAGATGAGATCCTGAAGATCCTTCACATTCAGAATACAGTATATTTACTCCCAGACAAATTCACTGATAACCAGAAAATTATCAGATCACATGTCCCCATTGCCAATACGCCAGCTAGGATTGACATCTCCAAAGATGGGTGCAATCCATTGACAGCGGAATCAGACGTACCTCAAATAAAAAGAGGACGACCGCCTGGTTCCAATGATAAATTCCCTCGCAAGAGGAAAATACCTAGAGAAATAATGAATATCCCACCACAGGATGCTGAGCTCAGACCAGTAACATCTCCCCTTCTTCAGTCCCCGAAGAGGACAATACAGGAGAAATATCATTAAATTTCGTACGTACTGGGAAGGTACTGGACAGAAAAAGCACGGCTTGTAGCTCAGGGATTTTCCCAACGACCGGGGATAGATTATGAAGATACATATTCCCTGGTTATGGATGCGATCACATTCCAATTCATAATAAGCTTAACATTAATAGAAGGCTTAGAAATGCAGCTCATGAACGTTGTGACTGCGTATATATATGGCAATATAGATAAAGACATCTATATGAAACTTCCAGATGGTTTCAAAATATCAACAGAAATAAAAGATAGACCTCGGGACGTCTATTCTGTTAAGCTTCGAAGATCATTATATGGTCTTAAGCAATTAGGAAAAATGTGGTATAACAGACTGAGTGAATTCCTTGTTCAATAAGGTTTCACCAATAATGAAGTCTGCCCGTGTATTTTCATTAAAACCACGGGAACATGATTCGTATTAATAGCCGTCTATGTAGACGACTTAAACCTCATCGGATCTCCGGCAGAGATTAATGATATATCTGCAAGCCTCAAGCTAACGTTTGAAATGAAAGACGTATGTAAGACTAAATATTGTCTTGGCTTACAGATAGAACACCTCATCGGAGGAATCCTGTTACACCAATCCACATACACAAGGAAATTACTCAAAAATTTTCATATGGATAAGATACATCCTTTAAGCACACCAATGGTCGTTAGATCTTTGGATGTACATAAGGACCCCTTCCGGCCGCTGGAAGAGGGGGAGCAAACATTAGGTCCTGAAATACCTTACATTAGAGCCATTTGAGCACTTCTATCTCTGGCAAACTGCACGCGTCCCGACATAGCGTTCACAGTCAACCTACTATCTAGATACAGTTCAGCGCCCACAAAGCTTCACTGGAACGGAGTTAAGCAGCTTCTACGCTACCTCCAATGGTCGATTGATCTGGGATTATACTTCCCGAAAGGTGGATCTTCCACTTTGATTGGTTATGCAGATGCAGGTTACAAGTCTGATCCACACACCGAGAAATCACAGACTGGTTTCGTGTTCACCTACGGTGGTACGGCCATCTCCTGGAAATTTGTAAAGCAGACCACCACAGCAGTCTCATCCAACCACTCAGAGCTCTTGGCGATCCATGAAACTAGTAGAGAATGTGCCTGGCTTCATTCAGTCATTCATCACATTCTAGTGACGACCGGCTTGAAGACGAACGACCTTGAGCCAACCATATTATTTGCAGATAATGCAGCTTGTATAGCTCAACTACAAGCTGGTTACATCAAGGGCGACAGGACGAAGCACATCTCTCCCAAGTTCTTCTGGACACACGAGCTACAAGAGCATAAGCAGATTGAAGTACGACAGATTCAGTATTGTAATAATATGAAATATCAGGGGTGTTTACGGGTGAATTTTTCCCGCAAATCGATAGCATGGAGGGTACGAGGTCAACGCGGTCAAAGGGGACACGCGGGACCCCTGTGTTGTCGTGGCTGTCACGTGAGACGGAGATGACCCGTGGGGTCGGTCGATGGCACGTTCGCTGGAGCGGGAAGGCGTGGTTCCATTCTTCGGTAGGCCGAGGGGTAGCCTCGGCGGGATGACAACATTTTGGATCAGTTGAAGACGAGGTTGCTCGGTAAGGGACGTGAAGATCTTCGCGTCGGCCTGCCGAAGGGAAGCCTCAGCAGAGCGACAACCTCATGGTGGGAGACACGAACGGGCTCAGGGACGAGGGTGCCCGGCTCCGGTTGGGAGGACGCTGAGGGGTAGCCTCGGTGTCGCTGGATCTCCTGGACCTGAATAGATGAGAGAGCTCGTCAGGTGGGTCGGACCTTGGTTCCGACCTTTCCCCTCCGATGCCAAAGTCATATTCGGTCTGATAGCTGATAGATGCTCGGTGGGATCGGACTTGGTTCGCGGAGAGACCAAGCACCGATCCTTGGACCAAGCTATGGAGGAGAAATATCTTAGGTGGAAGAAGGTGTAAGTGTGGATATGAGATACCTCCGTTGTAGATCGCGAAGATCCCCCCTCCACTTTGGATGATGCCAACCCCTTCCTCATATAGGCGAATCGTCCTAATAATGTGACATGATGTGACATCATGGCCATCATTCATGGGGACGTGCAAATGGGGAAGTGTTGACCCCCCACTAATTGCGCCCGCTTGATGAGGCGATGAATGCCATGAAGATGGAGTCATGGCCATAAGTGATTGCCATAATTGACGGGCCATGATGGCTGGAGTAATGGCATTGAGCGGTTGCCATATTGGCGAGCAATGATTGCTGGAGAGTGATGGCCAATAAGTGATTGCCATAATTAGCGAGCCATGATGGCTAGAGAGTGATGGCCATTAAGTCGGGCCATATTTTCCTCCACTATTGAAGTGGATAGTCTTTTGGGGCCTTTGTCTTGGGTAGAGAAGCGCGGCCCACCCGCGAGATCCTTGGGCCGGAGCCCAAGGCCGTAGTAGGCCTGGTTGACTGGTCGTAGTTGACTTGGCTCCTCCGGGCCCGGTAAAAATAGTCTTATCAATTTCCCCCATCTTATGAGCTCTACCATTGTTGAGGTAGAGGTCGGGAGATGTAGTATAGGGGGGAGATTGGCTGCTTTTATAAAGTCGGTCCGTCTTGCGGAGTTGGCTAGTGATGATAGATCGTCGGTCCGAGACTCGTTCGGTGGCGAAGGGAGTTGCCCCCCGACTTACGGCCGACAAAGGAGTTTGGTCGGCCAGCTGGAGGAGTTGACCCAAGAATTATGACCGATTTTATTCGTTCGGTGGCGAGGGGAGTTAACCCTCGACTTATAGCCGACGAATGAGTTTGGTCGGCCAGCTGGGGGAGTTGCCCCCAGACTTATGACCGATTTTATCCATTCGGTGGAGAGGGGAGTTACCCCTCGACTTATGGCCGACGAAGGAGTTGGTCGACCAGCTGGGGGAGTTCTTCCCAACCGTACGGTTGATGGGTCGATTGGCCTACTGGGGGAGCTACCACTCAATCTTATGGTCAGTCGAGTGATCAGCCAGCTGGGAAAGTTGCCCCCAGCCTTATGGTTGATCTGGTCGATCCGCTGGGGGAGTTGCCCCCAACCTTATGATCGACGGGTCAATGGGTCTGCTGGGGGGCGACCCCCAGTCTTATGACCAATCGAGTGATCGGCCAGCTGGGAGAGTTGACCCCAGCCTTTGAACTTGACGTTCTGCTAGGGGAGTTACCCCCAGCCTTATGATCGACGGGTTGATTGGCCTGTTGGGGGAGCTAGTCCCAGTTTTAGGGTCAATCGAGTGATCAGCCTGCTGGGGGAGTTGCCCCCAGCCTTACGACCGATCGTTCGTTCGGTTGCGAGGGGAGTTGTCCCTCGACTTACGGCCGACGTAGGAGTGATCGGCCTCCTGGGGGAGTTGCCCCCAGCCATTCGACCGATCCGCTCGTTCGGTTGCAAGGGGAGTTGCCCCTCGACTTATGGCCGACGAAGGGGTGAGGACCTTGTGAAGACTTTCGAAGATTCCATGGTGGCGCTCTGCAACTACTTCGTCCAGCTCGGGTGGATGCAGGAGCTGTTCGGCAAGCGGGGTCCCATCAGCACGGTCGGAGGAGCGGTCTGGATGCTCGAACTCGAACGGTGGTGCTTCGGCCAGATCGGCTCGGCCACGGTCGGAGGAGCGGTCTGGATGCTCAAACTCGGACAGTGGTGCTTCGGCCAGATTGGCTCAGCCACGGTTGGAGGAGCATTCTGGATGCTCGAACTCGGATGGTGGTGCTTCGGCCAAATCGCTCAGCCACGGTCGGAGAAGCTGCTTGGTTGCTCGAACTCAGACGGTGCTTCGGCCAGATCGGATCGGTCCGGCTCGCATGGAGGGCTCGGCATGGCTGGCAACTCGGGTTTGAGCTTGGTCGATACTGGATCGAACGGGTGCCGGGAATCGAAAACTTCCCTCAGATCTTGTGAAGATGAGTATCTCTCAGGTTTGACCTTGGAGATAAGCGGCGGCGAGCATCTCCCTGGTCAGTCGATTCTTGAGGTTGAGATGCTTAAGAACCTTGAGATGCCCCTTGAAGTGTTGTTGCTGGAGGGTCGTTTGGGAGAGCTTGGAATGCAAAGGTAGTAGGGGCCCCACCCTGTACGTTATCTTGGTTTAAGCAATCCGTCAGATCTCTGGGCATCGTCCCAATCTCCTTGGGAACAAGAGTAGAACTCCCGATAGCTAGAAAGTTTGGACCCTCGGCCGGTAGTGGCGACCGTAAGACTGTTGAGGACATGTTCTGGGGGGGGCAAAGAGGGAACGGGTTCCCAGCTCAGCAAAGGCGATCCGAGCTCCGAGACAGGCTCTGCGAAGGCGAGGCGAGCTCTGAGATCCGTTCAGCTGAGGCGCGGTGAGCTCCCAGCTTGGTAATGGTGGGGTAAGCCGAGCAGAGGGGCATTTCAGTACCTCGGCAGTTCGGTGAGGGAGGTGCGTCTAATCGTTGGCGGCGGCGATTTGACCCGCCTATTTGACATCTCCATGGAATTTGATGTTCTAAGCTGAACATATTCTCCGTCAAAGAAGGTAGGTGGTGGTTCCCTCGACCCATGGCGGCTCAGATCTGGGCTCACCGTGGGAGGGTAAGCTTGCCTGTCTCATGCTAGTTAGGATCGGACGCTGACGAGTCAAAGCGAACTCGAATGCGGGTTCGTCTGGATCATGGTGTTCGATTCCCACAGACGAGGCTAGATGTTGCGAGTTGGAGATTGTCCCCTGCATCTCCACCCCAGGGGCCGGAGCTTTGCTCGAAGCGCTCTCAGATTGGACAACTATTTAGAGGGTCGATCTAAGGTGCTTGTTGCTTAGCTCAGATCTCCTCTAGGTTGGACCGGAGGTATGTATCGGTCTCCGACGAAGCTCGGGAGCCGGGGTCAAAAGAGTGACAGGAGCTGGGTCCCGTGTGTCGACGTCCCCTCTGGTGGATGCGGCTTCTGGTGAGGCCTGGAATTCGACGCCAACCTCCGATGAGGCTTGTAGAGGCCGTGAGCTTTGATGAAGGATGGGCCGTGAGCTTCGACCAGGCTCGGAGAAGCTCGGAAGGGTCGCGAGCTCTGAAGTGGTGTAGGCATGGATATTAACCTTCGATGAAGCTCATGGGTTCAGATCGATCTCTAATGAGGCTCGGAGAGTGGATCGATGAGCTCAGTTGCTGGGTCAACGAGCTTGACACTGGGTCGGTGATCTTCGATGAGTCGGTGAGCCCAGCGTCAGGGTCGTGTGAAGATTTGGAGCTCTGATCTGTGTCGAATGGAGACACGGGGATCTTCTCTACGCCGGACGAGGGTTCCGATGGTCGAAATTCGTCAAATCCAAAGCTTCATTTTGTCAATGAGGCTTCAGGTCCTGCTGGTGGTCATGTTCTGCCCTCGATCTTCAATTGAGGTCTCAAAAGGCAGTGGAAGTTTGACATCGGCATTAGATGAATTACGTCGATGAGTTGGATCAAATTGGTTTGCACCAGAATTGATCGACGATCGTCAATCTCCAACTCACAAAGCAATTGATGGACGCATGATGTAACGACTGGTTTTCATGTATCTGGATTTATTATAATATAATATATGTTTTGGTGGATTTTCTCTTTTTGTGTGGTT
>CM061135.1:93263246-93278380 GCA_030789695.1 Scilla litardierei | reverse complement strand
ATTGGCGACGACGCTCGCTCACGGCGAGCGGGCTCGTTCCTTTCTGGATTGTAGCCTCGGCGCCTCGGTTCAGCTCCTTCCTGTACAGACGAGAAAACTCGTCAGGAGGGCCGGACCTTGGTTCCGGCCAAGTCCCATCCGATGCCTAAGTCAGAACGGATCTGTGTTATACCCAGCGGGATCGGTACGGCTCAAGAAGAGGCCAGCACACGTATCCTCGGA
Organism: Scilla litardierei; assembly: GCA_030789695.1. Classification (NCBI taxonomy): domain Eukaryota; kingdom Viridiplantae; phylum Streptophyta; class Magnoliopsida; order Asparagales; family Asparagaceae; genus Scilla; species Scilla litardierei. The sequence continues at coordinate 93,278,158 of CM061135.1, read as the reverse complement.
CCGAGCTATGGAAGGGGGGATAATGGGGAAAAACTAGGTCTTGTTAATGGAATACCTCTGTTGTAGGTCTCAAGGATTCGACCTCCTTCCCGGTTGCCCATGTCATCCCTTTATAGGGTTTGGCCCACGATTGCCCCCCATCCACGTCCTCTGACCGCCTCCATTCACGTCCCCGCGACCCGCCTCCATCAAGGCGCCTGCGTGCGTCGTGGTGAGGGTCGATTAATGGGCCCTTAATGGTCATTAAGGTGCCGCGCCTTTAGGGGGACGGTTATCTCCGAAGAGCGTGAGCTGATCGTGCGTCTTCCAGGCCGGGGCCGGTCTGACTTCGAGTCCACCCGTGGGCCTCGTCAAGCTGGCCCAAACCCGTTCGTGGGCTTCTCGCTCTGGGCTTGGGCTTGGGTCTCTGGTTCTCATGTTTCTCCAAAATAGTTGTATCAATTGCCCCCATCGTCCGAGCCGTTCGGATTCTACCGACTCGGTTCGGGCGATGTGACTCTTGGGGATTTTGTCAGGCGCGTCAGTCGAGGCCAATCCTTTAAATGGCAGTCAGTATGACGTGGCCCGGTTGAAATTCTCTTGGTGCGGGTTTCGAAACGCCGTCGATCTTCAGATGCTGCCACGTGCTTCCCTTCGGACGGCCGTGATCCTGTGGTTGTCTTCCATATAAGGGAGCCGGCCTCCCAAGTTTCGATTCTTTCGCGCATTCCTTCCTGATCCTGGTCTTGCAAGCTCCTTCTCTACACCGTTTGTCTTCCTTCGGATTCTTTTCGAGGTAAACTTCTTCCTCCTTCGCTTGCCCCATGGCCACGCTTAGGATAGGTGATTCCGCTCCGAGATCGGGGGACCCCCCGACGCCCGTGTCTGGTGACCCCTGCCTTCGATGCCCGGCGTCTACCCGGGGACACGTCCCGCATAGGACAAGGGGAAAGGCTTGCTTTTTGTGGACCCCATCGGCGATGACGCGGCTCGGGCAGCTGAGAGGTTTGACGTTCCCCCCATGGTCCTTGGGTCGCCGTCTGTGGTCCCCTTCTCGAAGGTTGCGGAGATCCGGAAGAAGTACTTGTCCATCCTTACGACGTCAGGATCCCTTTTAGCGACGAGCGGATTTGATTTCTGCGGAGCAGGTTGGTCGGCGTCTATGTCGAGATGTTCCGCCTGGGGCTCCGCTTCCCCCTTCATCCTTTCTTCATCCAAGTCATAGAATTCTTGATGGTGGCATTGTGCCAGTTGACCCCGTATTCCATCGCGGTGCTGACCGAGTTCATCATGATCTGCTGCGTCCACGGCTTGGAGCCGTCTCTTCCTCTTCTATTTCACTACTACGGGGTCCAAACGGTCGGCCAAGGGTCGTGGCATCACCTCCGGGCCCGTGCAGGGAGAGAGTGTTTGCTCGGTCTACCCCGCTGGGTGGGGGACTGGAGCTCGATCTATGTTTTCGTTGTTTTTCCCGGGGACGTCGAGTTCTTGACAGGCTGTGGATGGTTATGTCAATATGACTACGTTAACCCTCTCTGAGGCTGACCGGGCCGCTGTCCAGTTTCTGTCGTCTCTTCCCCTAGAGGAGAGGTCAGTCTGGCCTTTGCTGGACAACTTGCTTCTTAAGACTGTTCTGTGGTCCCCCGGTAGGTGTTCCCTTTTTCTATCTGTATTCTCTCTCGCTTACCCTGACCTTCTATCCTTCTGCAGAGATGGCTGGTCGTGAATTTGCCCACAACGTCGACGAGCTCATCCGCCGGGGATTTGGCCGAAGCCGAGGCAACCCTTCGGGTCAAGCACCCCGTCGAACGGTTGAGGAGGAGGTGCGTCAGTCCGAACCTGCGGTGGGAAGGGTGGAACCCGCGGTCGCTGCTGCGCCGCTTACCCTGGCTACAACGGATCTCTCGACAGCGGAGGCTACGAGGGACGAACCCCCCTGCCCTGTTCATGTAGAGGGAGGCAACGAGGGTGCCGGGCCGGCCCCTCGCGTGCCCACGGGCGGTCGCAGTGTGGGGCCTAAGCGTCCCCCCCCCCGAAATCCGCAGGTCCCAGCAAAAGGAAGAGGAATAAGGAGAGTGGGGACGTGCACCCTTCGGTGGCTCCCGGGGCTTCGGTTGCCTCGGGCGAAACCCTCCCGTTGACCCTGGTGGCCAACCATGTAGCCTCCGCCAAGCCGTCCTTGGTGGGAGCTGGCGGTAAACTGGCGAGCCATCTGGCGGGGCCCGAGGTTACGCCCGGGGACTTAGTATTTGTTGACCTGGCTGTGGCTACCTAGCTGGCACAGTGCACCGTCCTTCCAAGGGACCGCTCTCTGCTGGAGAGAGCCCCCTCCGACCGACTGTCAGATTCCTTAATCTGGCAGCTTCAACAGGTTTGGTCGCTTTGTTGTATTATGACCTATCTCTCGACTCCCCTTAGCGTAACTTTTTTCTTTTCTGCAGGCCACCGTAATGGCCGTGGAAGCGCAACGTCGGTCGGCCCAGGTGAAGGACCTCGAGGAGTACTTGGCTCGGGACCGTTTGAGGGCTGGGCGGCCGAGGTGGCTGCCGAAGAGGCACGCATGGAGGCCCGGCAATTTCGACGCCGGGTGGACGAGCTTGCCTCGGAGGTGTTGGACCTTCAGGGGGCACTGGCCGACGCTCGGAGGTCGGCCCAAGAGGCGGAAGAGTTGTTACGTCAAGAGAGGGACAATCTCTGGGACGAGCTGGGAGCCCTGCGTTAGATTGCCCGTTTCGTCCAGGAGGTGGAGAGGGGCGTTGACGGGGTCCTGAGGCCGCGGACAGCGGAGGTCCTGAGGGAAGCCTTCGGCTCCTACGAGGACCTCCTGGCCCCCCATATTGTTGGGGTCTTCCGCGACTCCTTCCAACGGTTTGCAGAGCGTGCCCGGCAGCCGTTCCCCCAACCCCCGGCAGGTCCCACTGATCCCCCACGCTCCGAGCAAGGCGAGGTTCCGAAGGACGCTTCTTCCAGTGCCACAGGACCTTAGGTGGCGCTTCCCTTATTTTGTTCCCCCGCCCTTTGGCTTGTAATACCGAACAATTCATGTATAAAGCTTTTTCGTCAGTGCATGTACCTTTTGCCGGTTTTCTTGTCATCTGGGTACTCTTTTGGCAGAGCTGCCCCTCAGAGGAAGGGGAGGCCCTCGGCCTATCTGATCTTCTTTTGCGTTTGTCCTGGTCGGGAAAACGATCCGCTGGTATCCCTTTATCCTTCATGGTGAGTGTAAAGGGTCTTCAGGACTTTATGTCCGCCGGCCCAATATGTAATAACCTAAGAAGCTACTGCACAAGTACTAGAGGGGGGGGTGAATAGTACTTTAAAATAATTAAAAAGATAATTTCTAATTATCTTGCAAACTCAACCAGCAATGCGGAAATGCGGAAATGTAAATATTGACAACAAAGAAAACAATCGCAAACAAGCAATTTAACGGGTTCGCTTCCACCCAAGTCTCCCCGACTTGTTCCCGGTGATCCTACATCTCAAACACCCGGATCCCCTCCGGATACTTGAGTTAGAAACCTCTAACTCAAATTTGCACTATGAAATACTTGTAGAAACCTCTACAAGGTCAAATCATACACAAATCGAAATGTGACTCCCACAACCCGGGATCACAAACAAACTCTCCCAACCGAGAGTACAACTTGCAATATTCAATGTAAATTGAAATTGAAATTCTTACCGACAAAATCATATGCCTTTAGTATACTTACGAATTAGGGCAAAACGGATTTTGGGGAAGATGAAGGCACCAAACCCTAGCTCCAAGATGTAGATCAGCTATGGAGGGCTAGGAAGATGTTGGTGGCCTTGGATCAAGCTCTTGGCTTGAATGGCTCACAATCAATGTGAATCTCTCTTTGGACGTAAGAGTGGAAGAGAGATTCTTTGGAAATGAATGAGCTTTGAATGAGGATTACATGCTTCTCTTTGATTCTCTAAAGATCAATAAATATCAGCCTTGAATGCTATGAATACAGCACTCCAAGTATATATAGGATAGAGAAAAGAGAGAGCAAAATTCGTGGCATTTAATGCTCCAACGGCTCTATTCTGAAGCAGACTAGTCGGTCAAAGAAGGATCACTGACCAACTAGTTCATCAACTAGTCGGTCGGTGAAACAACATGAACCGACTAAGAGGTGAACAGTGAATAGAAGAAGTTCAGGGAATGAATAACTAGTCGGTCCAAGAAGACTTGCCAACCGACTAGTTTCACAACTAGTCGGTCGGTGAGTCACCTTTGACCGACTAACAGATGAAATAGTGAAGGCTGAACTCAAGATGAATTAGTCGGTCTAAGAGCAAATGCTGACCGACTAGTTCATCAACTAGTCGGTCGACAAATGTACATAGACCGACTAACGATAAACAGTAACTTAGGCTGTACAGTAGAAGCTCAACTAGTCGGTCTAAGAAGGATTCCTAACCGACTAGTTTCACAACTAGTCGGTCGGTGAACCTTCTTTGACCGACTAACTGTAAACAGTAACTGAGCTAGAATTGAAGGAGGCAAACTAGTCGGTTCAAGAAGATTTGCCGACCGACTAGATAACCATCTAGTCGGTTGGTTCTTCTTCTTGAACCAACTAACATGCACAAGAAGTCGTGAATCGAAGCGCGAAGCTTCGGGAAAGATTGTATGGACTTCTACTAAGATCCTAGCTCTAGGATATGAGCGTTATGAAGATTAAAACGTAAGACCTACTCAAGGCTTAACATTCTACGAAACGAAGCCAGAAGACTATAAATAAACTTGACGAACCGTTTTCAAATGCTTCGATTCAAATCTCTTGACTTCAATAATGGTCCTTCAGCTTCAACGAAGCTTTAGGCATACGATCACGTGCTTTGAGAAGTCTCGAGACGTCGCTTTTGTTGTTCATAGAAGTTTGGCGACGATCTCCATAACTGCGCTCACAAAGAGTTAATTCACGATATTTATGTTTTTTCATCATCCAAAACCAAATCCGGGGATTCTCCCCCTTTTTGGTGATGACAAACCTGTTGGATATGGAAGACGTTTGTACACCCTTGTGGGGGATGTACGAGGGAATACGGACCTCGAACGTCGCGCACACGAAGTCATGTGCAAAGGGAATCTGTTCCCTTACGGAGAGGATCTCTGTATGAGCGGGAAAGTCGCATTATATATGCATAAGTGCATGCGACATATGGCTAATAAAGGGGGAATATCTTAAGCTTATGTTGTACCATGCATATGGTACAACTTAAGCTTATAATGTGCCATGTATCATGGTACACCTTAATTAAGTTGTTCCAAAGGAACAACTTACCCTAAAATAACTACCTTGGGGGCTATAAATAAGACCCAAGGGTAGCCATTTTCCTTACACATTTTGCATGAAATTCATGCATGCATCTTCTTCATAGCGAAGCTCTGCAGAAATATTTCCTCTCCCTCCATCCAAGTTCTTAATCTAAAATAGAGATTTAGATTGTGGGATTAGTAGCCTTACTCCGTTCGTGAGTAGACTCGATCCGTCGTGGCGAATCCGAAGGCGAAGTTCGTAGACTACCGTGCCGCGTACGCAAGCGTAAGTCTAAACTTCATGTTATCGATCCTAACTCTGTTTTGGACAGGATCCTACATTGGTATCAGAGCCATATGGGTTCGCCCCGGTCAAACCATCGCCCCGTCGAAACTACGAACGAGTCGTTGTCTTTTTCACGAATGGGTCTCCTACTATTACGGATATAGTAGGAACGCTTCGTGACGAAGAGAACGCAGCGGTTGTTCTTTTCACGTTAGGGTCTCCTATCATTATGGATATGGTAGGAACTCTCCGTGACGGGAAGAACCGACCGTTCACGTAGTAAGTTATTCATTTTTGGCACACGGCCATTAGAAAATAACTAAATTCTCGACGAACGGGTGCTTCATCGACGAACGGGTGCTTCATCGAGGAAGATGATGGAAGTTATTTCCATCGGGTAAGAGGAAAATTTGGTGCATGTGCACCATGGCCAAATGGGCCATGAAGGCCATGCACCCCCTCTCCTCATGCGGAGGGGGTTGGCTACGGCCAATAACCACCGGCGACCACCCCATCAAGGGGGAGGAGAAAGTGCGTCAACCCCATTCAAAGGGGGTGGCCGGCCATGGCCAAAGGGGCCATGGCCGGCCAACGCCGAAAGGCCTTGACCATGGCCGGCCATGGCCAAGCCATGACCGGCCATGGCCAGGCCGGCAGTGGCCGGCCAAGGCCGGGCCGGCAGTGGCCGGCCTTGGCCAAGGGCCTGCCGGCCAGGCCGGCCTGCCGGCCCTGGCAGTGGCCAGGGCCGGCCCTGGCAGAGGCCAGGGCCGGCGCCCTGGGCACTGCCAGGGCCAGGCCGGCCCTGGCAGTGTCCAGGGCCGGCCTGCCGGCCCTGGCCGAGGCCAGGGCAGGAGCCCTGGCCCCGGCCAGCGGCCAGGCCGCCCTGGCAAGAGGCCAGGGCAGCGCCCTGGCCTCAGGCCAGGGCCTGGCCGAGGCCAGGGCAGGAGCCCTGGCCCCGGCCAGTGGCCTGGCCGGCCGGCCCTGGCAGAGGCCAGGGCCTGGCCGGCCCTGGCCGAGGGGGGCAGGCCCCCTGGCCGGCCAAGGCAGAGGCCCTGGCCGGCCATTGGCCAAGCCCCGACCAGGGCAGAGGCCCTGGCCGGGAGAAGTTGCAGTTCGAATATTGGTCGACCAATTTTGTGTTTTTGGTCGACCAATCCGACAGATGGTCTGGGTCGATTGCAAACTTGCCAAATGACCCATACGGGGTGACAAAAGGCATTGGTCAAACTCGAATGTGTCGATTAGCCCATACGGGGCTAACCACAGTGCCGACTAGTTCATACGGGACTAACGTTTGAATGAAGTTTTTAACTTGGGCTCTACTCCTTGAAGATTAGCCATAGTGCTCTACTTCATGCGAGATTAGCCAAGTCATTGTGCTCTACTCTTCGGAGATTAGCCAATGTACTTATGAAATTGTGCTCTACTCCTTAAAGATTAGCCGTAATGCTCTACTTCCTGCGAGATTAGCCATGTCATTGTGCTCTACTCTACGGAGATTAGCCAATGAACTTATGACGTTGTGCTCTACTCTACGGAGATTAGCCAATGTATTTTATATTCGTTTTGAAAACATGGGCCTGGCTGCTGGCCTGGCTGATCGGCATTCGCCGGCAGTGATTCAGACCAATTCGGCAAAAGGCCTTGGTTGAACATGAACGTGCCAACTAGCCCATACGGGGCCAAACGACAGTCGTCTGCATCAAAATTCTCTCATACGGGGAGAAACGCCTGGATCCATACGGGAGACAACGACGATAGTTTGCAGAAAATCCCAAAAGGGGGATCCGACCTAGGCACGGCTACGGCTCACTCCCGACAAATGGTCAGGAAGTGCCGAATGTTTCACTAAGTATCATAAGGGTACTAAGATGAAATATTCATTTTTTTGAAAAATACTTTTTCATACGTTTTGAAAAATAAGTTTTCAAAAACGCTTTTCCGCTGCAAAGTACTATAAGAGTACTAACATTTGATAAAGTGAGGGAGAAATATTGAAAGTTACTCTAGATGGTGATTGGAAACAAAGTGACCTTTCCGATTCTAGAGTAACATCTTCAATATTTTTCGAAAGTAACTTATCGAATTATGAATATCATTCCAAGTGGGAGTTGATTTTAGAACTATCCATATGGGATATTCTATTATCATTTCAAGTGGGAATTATATCTGAAAAATACGTTTTCAAACTCGTTTTCCGCTGCTAGTACTATAAGAGTACTATTGTTTGATAAGTGATGGGGGAATATTGAAGGTTGTTCTAGATGGTGATTGGAATCGAAGAGACCTTTTCGATTCTAGAACAACATCTTCAATATTTTTCGAAAGTAACTTATCAAATATAATATAATTCCAAGTGGGATTTGAATTTTTAGAACTATCCAAATGGGATATTCTATTATCATTTCAAGTGGGAGTTATATTTTAAGAATTTTTATGCAATGTTTTTGATCAAACCTTCGGTTTTGTGTCTTTTGCAGCATTTTAAAAGTAAAATGTCTTCCGCTTCAAAGAATATCGTCGCTGAGTTAAACAAAGGTGAAAAACTCAACGGCGATAATTACAAACTTTGGTCCATTAAGATACAATACGTTTTAGAGGAGCAAGAAGTGCTCGAAACTCTAAAGAACGTAATGATTGAACCCGAGTTGGGCACTACGGCCCAACACCGAAGAGACAAGGAAGCTTTTGATGCTTGGTCTCGGAAGAATAAGATAGCGCGCATTACGTTATTAAGCAGTATGGCTGATGACATAATGTGCATCTTCCGAGAACATGACCTAGCTATGAACATATGGTCCAAGCTAGAGGAGAAGTTCGGTGGCACATCGGTGTCCAAACTTCGCGCCTTAACTATAAAGTTCGATACATATAAGAAACGTCCAGATCATTCCATAGGGAAACATCTGCGACATATGGCGAACCTTATCTCGGAGTTAAAGGACGCAGGTCATGTGCTCACAGATGAGCAACAAATCCAAGCAGTCATACGTTCCCTACCAAATGGGTGGGATCAGATGAAGATGCATCTCACTCATAATGAGAGCATCAAGACCTTCAACGATGTTTCCAAGCACCTCGAATTAGAGGAAGAGCGGCTTGCGGCTGCCAAGCCAGGTGCAGAAGTGCACATGGTTGCTAGTTCCTCACACGGGGGAAAGAAACGTAAAGATCGTTCGAAGTCTTCTAATGAACGTAATAAGCAACCTGAGTCTACCAAGGAACCCAAACATAAGGGTGGACACAAGAAATGGCACAAGAAGAAAGACTTGAAAAGAATCAAGTGCTTCAAGTGCAACAAGCTCGGTCACTATGCTCGTTCGTGTACGAGTGGAAGTGACGAGGTAACTTGTAATACTAGTTACATATGTGTTTCTAGTTCACTATTTCTTGTGAAATCTAATCCATTTTGGGATAATTGATTCAGGTGCCACCGACCACATAGCAAAGGACAGACGGTCCTTCGTGGAGTATCACCGGATACTCAAGGAATGAAATGGATCAATGTAGGAAACAACACACGTGTTGAAGTGAAAGGCGTTGGGACTCGCAAGCTTGTCTTGGACAACGGCCGCACTATCCTACTTCATGATGTTCTCTTCATTCCATATATTCAAAGGAATATTAAAATTGTGGTCAATTTATTGGGTCTTGGTTAATGGTTGGTTCCTTCATGTTTGTAATATGGACCTATTTTTGTAATAATTCCTTTATTGGTTCTGGGTTATGTATTTAAAGGATTCATTGTAATAAGTACAATGTATGATTTCTCATTTCCTTATGACAAATTCTTTGACTAATGAGTCTAATATAATTTGTTGGCAATCAAGGCTTGGTCATATTGGACCAACGCGTATGGATAGACTTGTTAAACGTGGCCTTCTATCCAATGTTTCAAAGGTTGAAATGTCGACCTGCGAACATTGCCTTGAAAGGAAATCTTGTCGCAAGCCGTTTGGAACCGGCACAAGGGCCAAGGTTCCATTACCGCTTATCCATTCGGACATATATGGTCCGATGAATGTCAAGACAAGACGCGGGAAGTCCTATTTCATCACTTTTAATTGATGATTTCACCCGATTCGGTAATATCTATTTGATATCCCACAAAAGTGAAAGCACTAAACCTGCTTTAAAAACTATATGAGTTTAGTGGAGAATCAATTAGATCGCAAGATTAAGGTCATGCGAACCGATAGGGGCGATGAATATCAATCAACAAGTTTAAAGGAACTTTGTGATGAAAAAGGCATAGTACATCAAGTAACTATGCCTTATACTCCTCAACAAATTGGTGTTGCAGAAAGGAGGTATAGGACTTTAATGAAAAATGGTCTGTTCAATGATGGCGCAAGCTAACTTGCCAATCACCTTCTGGGGTGATGCATTATTGACAACCGTTTTCATTTTAAACCGCGTACCCTCGAAATCAGTTAGCTCCACTCCTTATGAGTTGTGGAACCAAAGGTCTCCTAACTTAAACATTTTACCTTGAGTTTGTGCATTCAACGCACATATTTCCTCCCATAAGTATGGCAAACTTGGGCCATGGGGAAGGAAATGTATCTTTAAACGATACGCATTAAACTCCAAAGGTTATGTTTTTGTTAGTCAGGAAGACAATGGTGTGCTAATTGAGTTTGAGTCAAGGGATGTCACTTTCTTGGAAAACGAGTTTCCAAGACAGGGCGAGATAAGTCAGGACTTATCTCTATTTGAGATTTGTGATCAAGAAGGATTACCTCATTCGAGTGGGAGAATTCTTGGTGAAAACGAAAATACTTTTCAACCTTCACCAATGGATTATACGAATGACGATTATCCTATTCCATACGGGAATAATGATCCAAGTGGGAGCAATTCTAACAACATTTCAAGTGGGAGTGATATTAGAATTGATCTAAATTCGAGTCAACAAGGACTTGAAGAATCTCAAATATGCCACATCATGCCCTGCAAAAGACAAATGGATGGAAGCGATGAAGAAGGAATTGAAATCCATAAAAGTTAACCAAGTCTGGGACTTAGTTAACTCACCCAGAGGACATAGAGCAATTGGGAACAAATGGGTTCTCGAGATCAAGCATAAGGCTGATGGCTCTATAGATAGATATAAAGCTCGCCTTGTCGCGAAAGGTTTTACGCAACAGGAAGGGATAGACTACAAAGAAAACTTCTCACCTGTTGTGCGTTTTACCTTGATTCGCAATGGTAGCTTGCTTAAACCTCGAATTACATCAGATGGATGTAAAGACTGCCTTTCTCAATGGAGAATTGGACGAGGAGATCTATATGGAACAACCAACAGGGTTTGTAAAAGAAGGAAACAAACATAAGGTTTGTAAACTTTGTAAGTCCATATATGGTCTTAAATAATCCTCGAGGCAATGGTATATACGATTTCAAGAAGTTGTCTTATCAAATGGATTTTTTCCATGCTTGATGAAGATAACTTAGTATATATCAAGAGGATTAAAAGCAAGTATATTATCATGTATCTATATGTAGATAACATTTTAATAGCCAGAAATGACAAGGGCTTTGTAATGAGTATCAAGGCTTGGCTTTCATCAGTATTTGAGATGAAAGGCATAGGAAAAGCCGCATATATCCTTGGAATTAAGATTTCAAGGAATCGTTCGAAGAAACTTCTTTCTCTTTCACAGGAGACTTATATAAAGAAGGTCCTAGAACGATTTAATATGCAGGACTGCAAGTCCATTGATATTCATATAAGCATATGCGATAACTTATATCTGGAATCGTGTCCAAAGAACCAAAAGGAAAAGGAAATTATGGAAAAAGTTCCATATTCCAGTGCAGTTGATAGTCTTATGTACACTATGGTGTGTACGAGACCGGACATCTGTTTTGCCGTTGGAAATGGTAAGCTGTTACCAATCCAACCCAGGGCAAGAACACTGGAAAGCGGTTAAGAGGATAATGCAGTATCTTAAAGGAACTGCAGATTTGCAAAAGACTATGATAAAACCAAGAAGGTAGACATAAGGTACATATCTACGCATGAGACGATAGAGGATCAGCTTACGAAAGCGATCCCCAGAAATGTGTTTTATAAACACTTATCATCTCAAGGATTGCGTATGGGCTGAGTTGTACCAAATATATATTCCCATGTCTAAGAAATGATCAAAATTAATAAAAGAATAAGTTCTTTTTCCAACATTGCATATGAATTTCTTAAGAAATGTTTGTGTACATTTTTGAAATCTCAGCTGAATTGTGTGTATGTCGGACAGATTAAGGTTGGCTCTCTCACATGAGCAACCGCCTTATCTTATCAGATGGATAAGATAGAGATGAGACTAGTTTAAAGTCAAAATCATTAGACGAATGATTTAGAGTCATGACTTTAACAAGATAGTCGAATGAAAGATCTGCATCATATGGATGCTTACAAAAGATCTGAGATCTGTATCACAAGGATAAAAAGATCTCATTGGATTTTATAATCCTATCTGTCTTATGCAGGATGAGAGTCCGGGAATATTTCCTGAGTAGTAAGGGGACTCAAAAGATAGGCACTATGGTGTCTGATCTTTCATCCATACAACATCATTAAGACATACTCTCCCTTGGAAAGGAGTGATGTTGTAATACGTGTTCATACCACGTATGCATTTCGACCACTGAGTTAGTAGCAATAGTGTTTGCTATTATGTGAGACTCAAAGGCCATATGGGTCTTAACTCTTACCCTCAAGGACTCCAATTGGTTCCTTTAGATTTGACGAGATGATCGCTATCTTAGCGTGTTACTAATGGGCTATGGTAATTCGGCTCGGCGGGGCACGTTAGAAAAGCGAATCAAGTCAAGATCAAAAGGTTCACAAGAAGAGGAAGATTGATTTCATATTCGCATTTGGACTTTAATGATTCAAAGCTGGCCAGCCAATTGTAATCCAGATGGGATTCAATTGTTGAATATAAAGTACAAGAAAATGTGAAGAAATAATCTAGGGTAAAGCATGCGTTGAACTACTCAACTTTGCACCTTCGAGGTCGTTGTGTATCTCTAACAAGTGCACAACAACAGACTCTACGCGCATGACGGTCACACGGTCTATTTCTCGGTATGATAGATGAAAGAACTAAGGGAAAGACGTTCTCTTACAATCCCCTCAAGTGTGAGTGGGAGATGTTGGATATGGAAGACGTTTGTACACCCTTGTGGGGGATGTACGAGGGAATACGGACCTCGAACGTCGCGCACACGAAGTCATGTGCAAAGGGAATCTGTTCCCTTGCGGAGAGGATCTCTGTATGAGCGGGAAAGTCGCATTATATATGCATAAGTGCATGCGACATATGGCTAATAAAGGGGGAATATCTTAAGCTTATGTTGTACCATGCATATGGTACAACTTAAGCTTATAATGTGCCATGTATCATGGTACACCTTAATTAAGTTGTTCCAAAGGAACAACTTACCCTAAAATAACTACCTTGGGGGCTATAAATAAGACCCAAGGGTAGCCATTTTCCTTACACATTTTGCATGAAATTCATGCATGCATCTTCTTCATAGCGAAGCTCTGCAGAAATATTTCCTCTCCCTCCATCCAAGTTCTTAATCTAAAATAGAGATTTAGATTGTGGGATTAGTAGCCTTACTCCGTTCGTGAGTAGACTCGATCCGTCGTGGCGAATCCGAAGGCGAAGTTCGTAGACTACCGTGCCGCGTACGCAAGCGTAAGTCTAAACTTCATGTTATCGATCCTAACTCTGTTTTGGACAGGATCCTACAAAACCAACATAAATAGTAATAAAAAATAATGATTCAAATGAAATTTACTTACTCCCCCTACATTGGTGACACGTTAATTCCAAATTAAACAATAATCATATGCATCAAGCAGACGAGGAAAGTAAACAATGAGAATCCAATTATTGAAATTTTGGATTTGAAATCCATTTTTATATCTTAACTCCCCCTGAATCTAACATATCAAATTAGATTCTTGGAAAAATGCTTTAAATTATCATTTAGCTCATCGTCATTATTATATCTCTCCCCCTTTGGCATTAGCAAAAAGAGTGGAAGGAGATCACCGACAACAACAATAGCTTCAAATAAAAGCACGGGAGTCGTAGAATACGACCACTGTCCAAATGACACCAAAGGAAAATACGAATTAAATCAAAGCGTGCCAACGGGACTATAGTCGAAAATCGAAAAAAATAAAATCATCAAAACTCAAATCAATTTTACGGATTGAGTTATGGAATATACTCTCCAATATCAACATTCTTGGTTAATTAAGTGCATGGAAAACTATTCTATGTTTCCATAGAAATAATTTCTATTTAACCAAGTTATTATCGTCGAACGACGAAATCAAACATCAGAGGCAATAATATAATGTGCACAAGAAATAAATGTCAACATCGATGTATATATATATATGAATCATGGGTACATCAAAAGTATACATCGCCAACATACATAATAGCGATCCGCAGATCGAAGCACAAAATACATCATATCTCACAGCAGATATCGGAGTATCACATACATACAAAAATATCAAAAACTCCATAAGAGATACATCAAAATACATCACTAAAATATCAAAAATCCACAACCACCATCTATCCTACCCAACACTCTCACACTACATATATCATCCAATGTGCACTAGGAGAGTCCTCCAAAGAAGCTCAGGAGGCAGCGAGAGGATCTGCAGCAGCAGCAGGCTCTGCAGAAGGAGTGGTGGTCACTTGGTCAGCAGGAGTGTCCACGGTCGCAACAGTAGTGGCCTCGGGAGCACCAGACGAAGTATCCATCGGAAGAACGGTGGCAACAGGTATGCTCTCGGGGGCACCAGTAGACGAAGCAGCAGCAGCTGATGTACCCTTTGGGGGCACGAACAGCAGATCCAATGAGCTCCTTAGGCTCATCATCATCCATCTCCTCGTCTTCAGAAACAGACGGAGGAACGTCAATGCCCATGCGGGAGAAGATGCGAGCTAGCATCGCCTTCGAACGAGCACAACGAGACTCCACACGTCTCAACAAACGGGCAAGCTCAGCAAGAGTAGGAGTAGGAGGTGGAGGAGCAGCTGGAGAAGAAGCTGAAGGGGTCGTCCTCTGAACATGACGAAGCGCCGCAAGAGACTTCTTGACGGCCGTCGCATTCAGAGGGGGACCGAGGGGATGCTCATCATCTGGAGGAAGAGGGACTCGGCAGTGATGAAAGACAAGTGTCAGAAGGCACGGGTAAGGGATGTGAGCAGATTTCGTAGACTTTCGGATACACTCGAAAGAATCCATCTTATCAAGAATAATCCTAACCCAATTGATCTCACTGCTCAAGAAAATGGCGTAGATCAGCTTAAGGAATGGCTGGGA
>CM061135.1:93245611-93262746 GCA_030789695.1 Scilla litardierei | reverse complement strand
CGACATCAGACTTGCACGTAATCGTCGAACTAGGTTGGTGTCCATATACTCGTAGAAACCCCCACAGTAACAAACTGAACCCTAACTAAAATCGGACAACAGTAACTAAATTTACTTTTCCGCACCAGTAAAACGCTGCTCGCCGTAGAAATCGACCATCGGACAAATTTTCTGTGCATATAGGGTAGTGGTCGATCTAGGCTGATAAAACATCAAATTGTGACTTGACGATTAGGGTAGTCCCGACAACCTAGAAATGAACCTAAATAGGAATTATTGAAAACGCGACCTGACATCGTCGCCGTGGCGATATTTCAGACGGACTTCTGCGGACGAGACGCTTGGACGAGACGCTTCGAGAGGACGACACACTCGCCATTCCAGGCAAGTGTACCCACTTGCGTTTTTGACCGTGTTTTGGTCTTAGATTGCTAGAACTGTTAGACTGTGAATGTATAGAACCGGACGTGAAATGATAGCGTCCGGGACGCCCCTGATGACTTAGACTTGACGACGAAGTCTAAGCTCGACAAACAACAACTTTTGACACCGTAGGGCTATCTTGTGTGTGCGTGCGTGTGGACACCCTAGAATAACAATTCCTTACACTTGTCATGTCATGTCCCTGTTACACAAAAAGCCTTCGGGCGTTTCGGATGCTCTCCATGCGAGAGTGATCCCCGTGACTGTTATACAAAAAGCCTTCGGGCGTTTCGGATGCTTTCCTTGCGGAAGTGATCCCTGTTATACAAAAAGCCTTCGGGCGTTTCGGATGCTTCCCTCCGCGGAAGTGATCCATGTTACCAAAAAGCCTTCGGGCGTTTCGGATGCTTTCCTTGCGGAAGTGATCCCTGTTATACAAAAAGCCTTCGGGCGTTTCGGATGCTTTCCTTGCGGAAGTGATCCCTGTTATACAAAAAGCCTGCGGGCGTTTCGGATGCTTTCCTTGCGGAAGTGATCCCTGTTATACAAAAAGCCTTTGGGCGTTTCGGATGCTTTCCTTGCGGAAGTGATCACTGTTACACAAAAATCCTTTGGGCGTTTCGGATGCTTCCCTAGCGGAAGTGATCCCTGTACTCCTTGTCCTGAGTTCCTGGGTTGGGGTAGGGTTGAGCGTGCGCACGGCAAGAGGGTCTGATCCCCCTCGAACCGTAAGGCGTGAACCCTTCGTGTCACACTTGTCTTGTCTTGTCCTGTCCTGTTTGTTCTGTCTTGTCCCGCCACATCCTGACTTGTCTTGACACCTGTAGGTTAGTCCCCGTAGTTGGTAGCACACGCTATGACTACTACTTGTCCCGTTTTACTTTCCTGCTACGTTACTTCCTGTTGTGTTACCCTGTTATAACCACATCATGCTAATCAACCAGTAAAATGTTGTGTAAAAGAACCTCAGCATGTTAATCAACCAGTAAACCGTTGTTTAAAGTTCGGTGCACTTGCAGTAAAGTCTAACTCTTCTTGTAGACTTTACCTGACGTACAGTTCCTTTTCTTGGGTGCTGTACGTCAGGTGTTCAGCCAGAGATCGTGGACGAAGCAGACTTGCTGGATTACGAGGAGCCGAGGACGCTGATCCAGAGTCCGTGCCTGATGAGGACCAGACCTTGAGGTCTTTTAGTCGCCACTTCCCGAGGGTACTACTTTTTGGTTTGTCTTGGAACTTGTGTCGCCATGCTTAGGCTTCTTTTAGACTTTGTACCAGTTGGATATTATTTCTTCATGTAAGTGAATGCAAATTTCCTTTCCGTACTTTTGTTGTTTCGAACTATAAAAATGCAAGAACCTGAAAATCTTTTAAAATGGTACCTCTACAGACGCTTATTGGGTCCGAGCTTCTAAAGCTCTGGCCTAAGCGGGCCTCGTCACGTTTCGCTTCCGTCCATTTTGGGAAGCGGGGCGTGACACACTCGCCAATTCATCCCAAGTGGTGAAGATTCCTTCAGCTTGTGTCCTAAACCAATATAAGGCCTTGTCCTTGAGTGTGAAAGGGAAGAGGCGCAGTCTGATAGCATCTACGGAGACGCCCGGCATTTGGAAGGTGGCACATTTTGATAGGAAGAGCTGGATGTGGTAATGAGGGTTTTCTTGGGAGTTCCCATGAAAAGGATCTTGTTGCATAAGAACCACCAATCCGGTCTTCAACTCGAAATTTTTGTCGGCCGCCAACTCCGGCATGGCTATATACGAGGTCGTGGAAGAAGTCTTAGGCCGAAGCCTATCTCTAATGGAAATGATCCTTGCCATTCGCTCTGCCAATTCTTCGGGTGTCTCAGGATGGGTCATAAAATTTCCTTCCGTAACGGGTCTCCTCTCCGCTCGGATCCTCCTTAATGTACGCTCGATCTCCGGATCGTATAGTATTTCTTCGGGGTTCGCCGAGGATCTCGTGTACATGCAAGGGAAGACAGAGTTTCAAAGAAATAGTTAGCACAATGGAAGGGCAAAATAAAAATAGAAATAATAGAACAAAAAAGAAAAATAGCTAGGTAGGTAGAATCAAACACTATTGCCTCCCCGGCAACGGCGCCAAAAACTTGATCGCTTCCAAAATGTAATCCAAGAGCACAACCTAGTATGGCGCAAATGCACGGAGATAAATCCCCGACAACGGTACCAAAACTTGATCGGAGCCTGGATGCACACCCGGGCATGCGACTTGCTAGTCTTACCGCAAGCGCACGGTGTAGTGGCGAGCGGGTATCGAACACAGGGAGGCCTAATGACAGTGTCCTCTTCAATCCACCTGGCTATATGAAAAGTCGAGAAATATTCGCTATAAAGCGGTCACAGTCGTTCAATTGTATAAAAGAAATATCAAATTAATAAAGACGCCTAGGGGATAGGGAATCCCCGCTACAAACCGTATCTCGTCATTGTGATTCGTAGGTGTCACAAATTGCTAGACTTGAAATTCAGGTGAACTAGTTGCAACTAAATGTAGAACCAAGCTCACGCTCTCGTGCTATTGCCGGTCTATAGCAAACCTAGGGTAGGGTCCAATCTTTTGCAAACCCTAACCTAGGCAAGCTAGCGTGAAGAACAACATCATCGTTCAATCGTATCTCGAGCCCACTCTCATGCAAACTCGAGCTACGACCTAGGTTGTGATAGTTCCTACCCGTCCAATCTCTTGCAAACGGGTATTGGTATAGATTTACAATCGAAAACCCTAGTTTCGGTCCAATATCTTGCAAACCGATTCCGGAGAAATTCAATTGCAACCCAATTCGAATTTCTAGGGCTTCCTATCGAGTCGGGATCCAATCTCTTGCAAATCCCAATCGGTATGAATCCCTAGCTATTCGTATTAAATCAATCCCAAACTAACCCTAATCAATTCTAGCAATAATTTCACCAATTCATCACAAATTAGAAATAGGGTTCGTAGGGTTCATCCCTACGCCCTAAGACGATAAAACTACTCACAATTCATAATAAAATTCAATAGAAGTTCACAATTAAAATCAATAGAATTCATAGCAATATTCAATATATCAATAAAAATGGAGTTTTTGATAGGGAGAGAGACAAACCAATGAAGAACAAAATAGCATCCAACAAATTAACACTTTTCTCTCCTCCCTAAAAGCTAAATCTAATTCCTAAAAAGTAATCTAAAAAAAGCTGCAAAAAGTTCTGAAAAAGCTCTCTAAACGAGGTTAAAAACTGGGGTTAAATACCCCCCAAAATCGCCGAAAAAATCCTGACGAAAATGCCCTTGAGTAGCCTCAAAATCGCAGTTTACGCTACAGGCAGCGCGGCTCACTCGGCCGAGTGACAAATGTCATTCGGCCGAGTGACAAACCCTGACAATTTCCAGTAAGTTCGGACTTTTTTGGGGGTCGGTTCCTCGGGAGTCACTCGGTCGAGTGACTTTCTTCGCTTCGACCGAGGGGACTTCTTCACTCGGCTGAGTCAAAATCTCGGGATTCGACTGACAATTTACAGTAACTCTGGGATTTTTGTTGCCGTCGTCTTGATGCCACTCGGGCGAGTGGGGTCTCTGTTGTTTGGCCGAGTGGGATGGCGATGCTCGGCCGAGTGCACGCTGATACTTAGTCTTCTGCGTGTCCGATTTGTCCGGCCGAGCAGGCTCTCGATGGTCGGCCGAGTGACTCCTTCACTCGGCCGAGTGACATGCTCAAAATGCCCAAACTTCATATTTTTGCTCCCTCGTCATTCCTACGACATTCTTTCTTCTCCCACTCCTCTCCAATAGCAAAATTCCCCTCCAGGGAGTCATGGGTGACACTCCGGAGTGGGTGTATCTCGGAATCACTCAAAATCACTCGAAATCTCCTGAAATTCGACAAAAACAAGAAATCGTGAAAAGCATCGCAATATTGCCGAAAAATCGTGAAAAGCGCGATTCGAGCGATCAAAATGGCATGCAAACATGCAGAAAAAAGGTGTAAAATATGAAGTGATCAATGGACATGCCGGAAGACAAGCATACCCCTATTATCCTTGGACGGCCCTTTATGGCAACCGCCGGAGTTTTGATAGACGTGAAGAATGGGAAGCTTTCCCTCAATGTGGGCCAAGAAAGAGTCGAATTTGACTTAGGCTTGTCGATGAAGCATCCAAATCCCCCGGACTATCCTAGTATCAGTATGCTTGAGAACAAAGAAGATAAAGATGTTGAAACTAGTGCATGGGAAGTGCTCTTGAGGAATCCCCCCGATAGCTTGGGGGACCTTGGAGAGCAAGTTGG
Source organism: Scilla litardierei (assembly GCA_030789695.1). NCBI lineage: Eukaryota > Viridiplantae > Streptophyta > Magnoliopsida > Asparagales > Asparagaceae > Scilla > Scilla litardierei. The sequence continues at coordinate 93,258,033 of CM061135.1, read as the reverse complement.
CTCCCCCAAAGAATGAAGTTGCTAATGAGGCGGTCGCGTGACATGTGACCCCTCCCAGATTCCCTAAGTCTCCCCCTATGAGGAGAAAAGGGAAAGAACCCATGGACCTCACCGGTGATGAGGTCCGGATCCTGAAAAAGATGGCGGTAGACGCCAATTTGAGGGAGAAGCCCCCGGATCCTGTCGACAAAGGGATGGTAGTTGAGCAAATCTTCTTACATCCGTCGACTACACCAATAGCCACAAGCTCTGGAGTTGAAGAGATGCCGGATTTTGGGCATCACCCGTATCACCCACCATGAACATCATCAACGGGCGTCGAGCTAACGACGTTAAACAAAAGAGCTTCATGGGAGGCAACCCATGCTCTAAACTTTTGTTTCAATTTTTAGGATTATTTTCAACTTTATTTTATCTATTTTTATAAATAAATCCAGCCGCAAGAACTTCCGTCGTGGAACTTAGGCGATTTTTGGGTTTTTGCAGAAAACAAGGCCCCAACCGATCAGGTGATAACTCACCCGATCGGTTGGGATGTATCAGCTAACAGCCGTATCAGTAACTAAATGAACCGACCGGGTGGAGAAAGAAGAGACCGGTTGGCAGACCGGGTGACCGGGGGAAACTCTCGGGAAAATTTCAGGGATTTGTCAACCGACCGGGTGACAAGAAGCGAGACCGGTTAAGGGACCGGGTGAGAAACCCTAAACTTTCGGGAAAATCTGTGGAGCGGCCAACCGATCAGGTGAGTTATCACCCGACCGGTTCGTCTGTAGCGTTTTTTCAGCTTAAAATTTCGACCTAAAGTCAACCGATCGGGTGACTTCTCACCCGATCGGTTCGACTTAAACCCTATAAATATCCTTCGATCCACCCGTTCACAGCCCCTCGCCTGATCGCCTCCTCTGCCGTCGTTTCGCCTTCCAACTTCTCCCAACGGACAAAAACTCCCCTCCCACTTCCTCCACTCCTCCATTAGCCTCTCTCTCCACCTCCCCCTTGCATTTCTCCATCTCTCTCTCTCTCTCTCTCTCTCTCTCCTATTTCACATTTTTCTAGCCCTAATTCCCAACAGCCACCCCCACTTTCGAATTTTTGCTGAAAAAGAGTGTCGCGGCTCCACACTTCTCTCATTGCACAGCATTGGGTCATCTACAAGCGAGGAACTCGAATTTCTAGGGTGTAACTTCGCTCCACTTCTCAACTTTCAATTTTTACCCTAGATATTTAATTTGCTTGGTTATTCGTGTGTGTGCACTTCAATAGTATTTTGCACTTATTTGCATCACCCACACGCACACATGGCCCGGGAGAGAGATAAAGGGAAGGGTATCTTGCGGGAGGAGGAACCGTCTCGAAAGAGACGTAAACAAACACGTCCTCCTCCCCACACACGTGAACTGACACTTGCCCCTTCTCCGCCTATCATTCCCCCTGTGGACCCCATGTTGGGCCCGCATGGGTACCTATTTAGGAACCAAAAGCAGAAAGACTTCTACCACATACTAGATACTCGGGGGCATCTATCAACCAAGTTTGCCCACACCCAATCACTCGTCGACCTCGGTGTCTTCACCGAGTTCGAGACTCTTTTTGCTAACCTTGGTTGGTTGGCCTTCCTGAATGCCTCTGCGGTATCCTACCCGTCACTCACCCTAGAATTCATTTCCTCCCTCGTTTGTGAGTCGGGGTCGATCGTCACTTTCCGGGTGCGTAACCAAACCATCCGTACCAACCTGGATACCATCTGTGATATATTTGGTTTCCCTATTCTTGGGAATGACGCTATCCGACACTACGGATATCCCCTGGAATTTGACGTCGATAACTTTTGGTTCCGCCTCACCATACTCCCTCGCTATCCCCGGGGTAAGGCCAAGGCCTCCTCATCATCCATCCCATATTTCGTCTGGCCCATAGGATCATATCCTCTTCTTTTTTCCCGCGGGATGAGTCAGGCACCGTGACTATCCCCGATCTTTTTATTCTCTGGGCCCTGACTTTCCCCTTTGTTCGTGATGATGATGGAGTTAGCTTTAGGGGCCCTACTGTCCCTGTTCATGCTGGCGATTGGCTTGTTTACAAGCTTCTCGAGATTAGCAGGGCCGGGAAGGGCAAGATCTGTTGTGGGGGCATTATCACTATTATTGTTTCTTCCCCACAGTTTAACATTCCCATCCCCCAAAATCTTCCTACTGCCGCAGGACCCTCACGTCTAGATCTTGACATCCTGCGACACATTCAAATGATTAGGCCCCGCCTCGATGGTCGTTTCGAATTCAATTACGGCCACCCCCCTCGCCCCTACACCATTCTCCCCAACCCCGCTCAGATGACCATAGCTTTAGTGGCGGATTGGATTTTTCCGCCCGATCCCGAGTTTCTAGCAGGGTTGCACCTTCCTTTCTTTCCACCGGACGCATGCAGACCACCTTCCCCTGCCGCCCACTTAGGCGAGCAGGATATTCCTGTGTCCCGGGGAGATATTGGGGCTGGCCCGAGTCACCCTGTTTCTGCTCCTGGCCCCATTACTTCTGAGCACCTTTTTACGGCCATCTCTGGCCTTGTGTCCAGTGCCGGCATGACCACTGCCGCCGGCACTACTTCCACATCACCTGCCGGCACCACTTCTGCCTCACGTCAGTTCACTTCCTTCGGTCACCGCCAGGTCTCTGCCCGTCTTGCTCTCGAGAGGGAGGTCGCAGCCCTCCGTGATCTTGCCATGTCCTCTGCCCCCTCGGACCCATCACCGTCATCCTTTCTCACTCACCCACGCTTCCTCGCACTTGAGAGGAACATGGCCGCCATTCTTTGCCTTCTCACCCACCTCTACGGACCACCACCACCCACACCACCTCGACGATCTTCCCCTCCACCCTCCCACACATCCCCACCTCCATCACCTCCCCCGCAACATTCTTCTCCTCCACCATCCCACCCATCCCCACCTCCCCCACCCCCACCTAGGCGATCATCTCCCCCACCCACATCTATTCCCATCCCGGTATCCACTTCTCCTCTCACGACCACTTCCGTCGCCCCCACACCACCTCCTCCCACCTCCACCGTCACTTCATATGTGCACCGTAAGAAATTGCCGATGCGCTCCAAATCTCTCCTACCGCCACCCACTACCGTCACCATCACGTCTTCTCCCCCCATTTCTATCCCTTCTACCACCGCTTTGATCGCCGTACTTCCACCACCACCCACCTCCACCGACACTCTACCCATCGTTCACACCACCACTGCACCTATTCCCCCACCTCTGTCCCCACTTCTCCGCACACCCCCCGCATCCCCCGACCACCAAGCCACACCCTCTTCCGAGGAGGGTGAGGATTCGCCTTCTCCTGATTTTTGATTTCACTTTGTTTTTTTTTGACATCCCCCTTGCATATCTCTGCACTTTCACATTCATATCTCATTGCTAGCATTGTCATGTCTAGCTTGGGGGGAAGTCTATTTTGCTGTGTTGTCGTGTTTTGTTTTCTTTGTGTGTGTGCTTGTTTTACTTTTTGTCATGTCGTATCATTTTCTGTCTTTCTTTTTCTATTTTCTTGTCGTGTGGTTTGATTTTGATTTTTCTTTATTTTCATTTTCGTATCTGTGATTTTCTTGTTTTTCGTTTCTTTTTGTGTCTGTGCGTATTCCCCCCCATTTTCATTGCCCTCCCGTACTCACTCTTATTGCATTGAGGGCAATGCAAGCTTCAGCTTGGGGGCGTCGCACTTTGTGCGTCATTTGAGTCTTTCTTTTTCGTTTTTGTGTCGTTTTCATTGTGTTTTAATTTTTCTTTTCTTCTTTTTATCTCTTTCTCCTAGAGATGAACCCTATGATGAATTGCCACAAAATCACACACACCTAGCATATCATCGATAATCACACTCACTAAGCCTATGATATCGAGTCCTCTTGCATTTCACGCATCGTGGGTCCACTTAGCTTTTTGTGAGTCGTGCGTCGTGCCTAGCTGTTTGGTGTGCTTCTGCTTTGTGATTTTACTTTATATACCTGTCCAGGAATGACCCCTAGATTATCATGAGTCGATATGAATAATGCGGTATTTGCTTCTCTTGCCTGTTTCTGTATGCATGATTATATATATATCGTATGCTTCACTTCACATGTGTCGGGATTCCACAATTAAGGACTAGGATAACCCATTTAGCCCATGCTATATTTTGCGAGAATAGTTTCCTTTGCCCAAGTGTTTAGATTCTGATTTCTTTTTTTGTTTTACTTGGTGCAAATCCCCTCGTCGTGTACCGTTCTCCCATTTGGGAGAGTACACATGTGTATAGCTAATATCCCAAAAATAAAAAAAGGAGAATAGAAAAGAAAAACCCAAAAAGAAATGAAAGAAAAAGATTGTATAGCCAAAAATCCAAAAAAAATTTACAAATACCCAAAAACCAAAAAAAATTCCAGTGTGAATATCTTTTCCTACTTGCCGAGAATAAAGGGAAGGCGAGAATTTGCACCGAGTGTTCTTCTCCACATCATCTCAACCCCCATCGGTCTCGAAAACACTTGGCTTAGGAACTTTTTAGCTAATATCTAGGCTATAGTGGTGTGATTTCCTTAACCCTAGTTGTGGAGTCCCTGACGCATGATATGTTTCGATTCTCTCTCTATTCTCATGCATGCTTGAACTATATATTCACCGCTTTATTCAATTCGAATCGATATTTGGGTCATTTCCTGGATTTGTGTATATCGAGCTTTATCGCACATCGTAGATAGTGACATGGACTGCTAGTGCACGACCACACTCACTCGAGCTTCACCGCGTGGGCCCACGGCACTTGTCTGGACTCGTACTCCTTGGTTTAGTGATGTGATTTGGCGTTTACTTGCTTGGTGTATCGTTTTTGATTTTGTTGGCCCTGATGGGCGATCTAGGATATAGATTTTTCTTTTTCTCTCTTTCTCTCTATTTTTCCCCTCCGAGCTCCTACTCTCACTCGTCTTCCTCGAGGACGAGGAAGAGTTCAGCTTGGGGGATTTTGACGTGCGTTTATATTTCATATATTTACGCATGTTTATTTCCGTGTTTTTCCGTATTTTACCGCCGTCTTATATTCGTTTTCTCGTGTTTTCTTGTTTTCTTTCACTTTTCCGTGTTTTCCGTATTTTTCAGGAGTTTACTGGCATATGAGGCATACAACGATGATATCGCAAGTCCCCGGAGCAACGGGAGGAGTCACGCGTGATCCAGGGGGTCAAATGACGAAGATAGCATATTTCTGCCCCTCACCCGATCGGTTGATTATCTTCAACCGATCGGGTGGTGCACGCGTGCACCACCCGGACACAGCTTGGAGCTCACGGGAAGTCATCCGGTCGGTTCAGTGACCGGGTCAAAAGCTCAAAGTCTCTGGAATTCGAAGCTGATTGCCAACCGATCGGGTGACCTTCACCCGATCGGTTCACCTTTAACTGAATTTCAAAAGCCAAGACACGAAGATCCAACCAGTCTCCTTACCCGGTCGGCACCAAGATCCAACCGACCGCATCCATGTTTCAACCGACCGGTTCATCCTGACCGGGTGAAATCCCTCATTGCGCTGTAATTCTATGAAGCGGTTCATTCGATCGGTTGACTTGTCAACCGATCGGGTGATGTCGTTTTCTATATATAGAACCATAGGTTTCCCAGATTTGGGAGTTGGTTATTTTTTGCTGTTTTCTTCATTTTGTGATGGCTGAAATTTTCCAGTTTTTGTAAGTTTTCAGATATTTGTCAAACTTTAGTATTATCTTAATTGCTTTACTACCATTGCATTTCTATTGTCTGATCATGATTTTTACAGTCGATTTCTGTTTAGATCGCTTTTTACTAAATATGTGTGAGTAGTTTCCAAATCTGGGATTTTGGCGGAAACCCCTTCGTGGGCTCTTCCCGATGCGTCCATAGGGTTAGGAAATCGATAGGGATTAGGAATCTAACGGTTACGCGGGGTGTTTTATTGTCATCGGCAGGAAAAAGACCGCCTTTGACCGTTGGGCCAAGGGGGAATAAACTTGGCGGTTGACTCCCTAGCCATAGCTCACGCCCTTAGTGTAGACGTCGAATACTAGCGCGCGGGAGCGGCAGGATGAGACGTTGGGAGTTATCGTTGCAATCTTAGTGCTCCCAGAGTCGATCAGTGTTAATGGACACGGGAGTGTCCACTGATCGAACCTGGGAAGTCTGGCGTATCATCCTGGGCACCGACCGGAATATCGGGCCCATGGGATGCCGGTACCACTTTCAGAGGCAATGTCTCACCTTTAGACCCTAATTCTGATCGCTATCCTACCCGTAGGCCATATCGGCGAGAGTCGCTCGATAGGGTGGAAACCAAAGTCCCAGGTTTTTCCTTCATATTGTCTATACCTTGCATTCCTTTACCGTGACAACCCATCATTCGATCTGGGCTAGCTCGCCCATGGGGTGATTTTGATCCTCTTTGACACAAGCACATCCACGCCTCCCTGAGTTCGACCCCCAAGCCATACTACAACACCGTGCGCTTGCGGTTACAAATATTTAAATCTCATGCCCCCAATCGTATCATTGCACACATCTAGCGCGCAGCTGCCGGGGGGGCGGGTCAACAGGTTTTGTTGGTGGCCCATGCAGGTTTATCTTGCAACTATGAATTATCGAAACAACGATAATAACTATGGAATGTCCATTAAATAAATTGCAACATCCGAGTTATAAGCCTTGAGCCTAGTCATTTTCCTATGTCACTTGGTGGTAAGAAGACTTAGTTAGACGTCTGTGCTTGCTAGTTAGAGGTCCCTGATTGTTAGTTAGACTCCCAGCTAGGAATTGCTTTAATCGTCTTAGGAGTTACCTTAGTGGTTCTTGCCTAACTCTGACCATATTAGACTTCTAGAATTTCTTTAGTCGTTCGCTTGGGGTTCATCGATTTCGGGCCAAGCTGAATGCATTTCATTACAGTCTTGTTCCTTAGGAAGTCGTAGCGCCAAGTTTCTTAATCTTTAGTTGGTTGACCGTAGGAGTTTCCCGTAGATTTTCCTGGGTCATATCCTAGGCGTACGTATGTTTTGATCATCCGACCATTTTCCTTGCCTCGATTCACGAGATCGCCTCATGACGATCGTCGTCAATTTTCAAATCTCTCCGTTACAAATCTTGAATCTTCTGAAAGTATTTTTCGATTCCCTCTTTCCCTAAGTTTAAATTTGTTCGAAAATTTTAATATATATATACTTAGACTTCATACTCTTTCGTTGACTTAAATTTTTAACTTTTGTCGAAATTTTTGAATACTAGCTTATGACATTTTCCAGCCAATACTTTTCGTAACTATGTAAATACATTGTCCCTTCATATACTAATTTTATTCTGAACAGTACTCTTATTTTGCCCAATTCGATTTATAATTTTCGTTTCTTATTTATGCCATTCGAATGACACATCGCGCTTACTTTTAATATACTTTTCAAGTCACATGGAATTTCAGCTTTCAGCAAGTCGATTTTATGCTCATCGTTTTCCCTATTTCAGATTTTTGTAAAATTACTATTTCGTAATCATTTCCTGATCTAGACACTCCATAATTCGGTTTTAAAGCTTTATTACCAATTTTGGTAATTACACTACTAAGTTATTATTATCTTTCTGTTCACCATACATACTTTTAGAATAAATTCTAAACTAAATAGAATTTCAATTATTTTTATATATCCGTACCAGGCTCGTTGTGCTCGTATGTTAAGATCTTAGTATAAATCAGTTTCTGTTGGCAAATCCGGGTTCCTCTAAAAGTAATTTTAATATTGTTTATTTGAAGTTTTTCTCCAGTTTTAAGACTTGGAAAACATTTAGCGTGAGCTTAAATTCTCCACACTATAGTTGACCTGATTTCATTCTTTGAATTTCGAAACTCTTGCCAAAATTTTTAAATTACTGCCGCATAGGATTTTCTAACCTATGTCCTTAATGTTCGTGTAAATGATTTACTTTCCTCCTGATAATTTTATATAAGACAATAAACCATTTTCTCTTATTATGTATATTCGACTCAAACTTATTTCGAACAACTTGTTTTATCGACCTCCAAATATTTTTATACAGACGAGGACTCCAACCTTTGAAGTACACCAATTTTCAAATTTCACGTATTTTAGCTTATGTTATTTACACTATTTTCTTTCTGTATCCTATAAGAGTATCACTACATCCCCCTTCCTCTACTTAAACATTCACAATTGAGTCACTGTTCCACCCAAGCAAGCTGTCTCCTTGTATCCGTCCTATCTGAACTCGTGCTTATCGATCCTTCCCTCGTCACGATTTCGACCTCGGTCTCCTTATATTGCTTAGGCTTTAGTGCTCGTCAATGAATGTGACAACTCTAATTTGTTAGTAGGCCCTTGGACCTTTGTGGTGTTGTCGTGGTGCATGTACCTAAGTTGAGTGCGTTGGCTTGAATGAGTGTTCTCCCATGTAGTATATTAATGTTTGCCTATTGTGTGATATATACATACTCAGAGTTATTCATGATGTTATGAAGTTGTATGTGTGTTAGTATTTATAGATATGGGTGAGGATAGCTATACCAGTCTAGGGACGTCTGTGTATATAAGAATCAGCGTTGGTATGTCGAATGGGGTGTATGTAGTTGGAGATACTTATAATGGTTGAAATAATATGTTCGTAAAGCTATGTGTATGATAGATGTGATAATAATAGGTGTATGTATAGTTAAGTGGGTAGGCCTATTATATGACCTATATGTTAGTACGTGTGAGTATGTGCTCGTGCGTAGATACGAATTGTGCTTAGACGTAAGTAGTTATGTATTTGCTGCATGAGTATATAGGTGATATACATATGGTAGCAGGATTATAATTTTGATTGGTGTTGCTTGCTTTTACGGGATGTTGTATGCGTGTATTCCATGAGGTATACACGACTATTGCATATCTTAACTATGTATGAAGTAGATGTGTTGGTATACTAATTATAGGTAGTAGGATATGGTGTGAATATATATTCTACGTGTGTGTGACTATACGGTGAATGCATGTATTAGTGAGGGTATTATAATTATACGTGTGCTGATGTCTGTATTAATACTATGGGATATAACATAATTGAACTATGTGGGTGTTACCTGACTAAATATTAAGTGTGATTGACATATGGTATGTATATGGTTATATTGGTAGATGTGTATACATTGGAGTGGTATTGGTATATGTATAAATACCATGTTATGTATATAGAGTATTCTGATATGTGTTTCGAGTCTCACTCAAGCTTGAGTGGGTATACTCTAAGTATATTGTTACATATGTCTGTGGTCTGAGTGTGGTACCATGCATATAGTGATGTTTGATGTATGTATAGTAATAGGATTGTTTGTGCCTGGTGGTGTTACACACATGATTGTGAGTCGCTATACCAGTATATAGTTACAGGTGTTGGTCTTGTAGTATAGTTATCTACTAAGGACTTGCATATGTGAACGTCTGTGTGCTAGCTAAACCAGGCGTGTGGATGTGCTGAGTATATAATGGTATGATTGGTATATAAGAATGTTATATTAGTGTGTGTGGGTGTGCACCATGCACGGGTAAGTATGTGCTTAGTTATAGGTATTGGTGACTATGGTATGAGTGGCGTGTCGTGAGTATAGTTATAGGGCCGTATGTGATGTGAAGTTATGGTAAAATGTTTGCATGCATTTGAATGACTATATATTGTGAAATTATAGTAGTGGTGAATGTATATTAGATATAATAAAACTTGATTTAATAATGGTATGGTATGACTACATGTGTTGAGGTGTTTTGTTATCGAATGAATATTAGGGAGTAGTATACCCATGTTTGTTTTGTGCATAAGTAGCTATCTATACGTAGAGCAATGATAGTATTTGCTAGTGTGAGACTAATCTTAAGAGAGTATCTGAACTATTGTTTTGTGCTAGGTAAGTAGTAGTTATATGAGGGATGTATGCATATGATTGAAATAGGTGCATGAATATATACATGTTAGCAGAGTTATTGTTTGACTACCTAGTGTAAATATAAGCATTGGTAATGACTATACCTGGTTGAATTATAGTGTGATGTGATCAGGATAGCTACTAGCCTAGCTAGAGTTATATTTATAGTTAGAAAGTCTGAGGACGGACTTTATTCTAAGGTGGGGAGGATGTAACAGTCGCTTTCTGATCGTACCTTCTTCGTGCACATGCTGATTGACCGTGCACGTATTTGTTTTAGACTTTGTTTGTTGTTGAACACTTTGGTGTGATATGTCGTTGTGATCATCTCTGAGAGTATTAAATTGTGGCACTAATTTGGAACGACTTGTCTCGGGTCGTTCTCCCACGATTTGATCTTATTCGAAGAGACGTTGTGATTCTCACTTTTGACGTGAGACGTTTCTATTTTTAGTTTCCTCACTCGACGTCGAAATTGAGATCCGTCTTCTTAGTTTTCTTTCTTCCGTCGTCCCGATCACCCCAATATTTATTTCACAATTTTTGGATTTCATTTGACCTATTTTACATTTTTAGCAAAGCTTATAATATTTTTAACTACTAAGTTTTCAAGTATTTTCGACCCAATATATTTTCTACTATATTATAACACTTCAAATTATTTTTAACACAAGCCCCTAGCCTTGGTCGCACCCACGCATGCTTGGGAGTTGGAGAGGGTGAATATTTGGGCGTAAAATTGATTCAAAATCAATTTTAATTCAAATAAAACCCTAGACTTGGTCATACCCTTCTACACTATATAAATACCCTCTAGGATAACCTATTTTCCCAAGAAATCAAACCCTAGCCGCCCCCACATCTCAAATTTCCACTTGCGACGTTCGTCACAACCGCAGCTTGCAGCCGCCAGCACCGACCGAGAGCCTCCCTCTGTCTGACCGAGGCCCCGCCCCGCATCCCGCTCCGCTCCGCACCGCAGCGCTCCGCTGCAGCCGCCCGCTTCGCAAGCCCCGCATCCGCCCGCGACGATCGAGAGATTCCCCCGCTCTGCACGCTTCCCCGCTTCGTTGCAACCCCCGCTCGCTGCAAGCCCTGCTCCGCAGCGCCTGACTGACCCGTTCCCCCGCATCGCACCGTACTGCCGCTCCGTTGCAACCCCGCTCGCTGCAAGCTCCGCTCCGCGGCGCCCGACCGACAAATTCCCCCGCATTTGCCCGCTACGACTTAAAGAACCCCTCGCTCTGCACCAAGCCCGCCTCCGCTGCGCTGCAAGCCGCCCGACCAAGAGCTTCTCTCGGTCTGACCGAGAGAATTCTCTGCAGCGGCTCGGTCTGACCGAGCAACTTTCGTCGCAACGTCGCAACTTCCATACAGCTTACCACCGTGGCCCCCCAAGTTCTCCAGAAGTATTGTGGGTCCCCCATTGGCCCCTAGCACTACTGTGGGTCCCACCTAGGTGTCTTCTCTTCGTGGAATTGCCGATTACGACGTTGCGTTACGTCGTAGCCCTTCGTCGCACGTCCTAGTGTTGGAATCTTTGTTCGTTGTTCTGGTTGCTGCCTAGACTATTCGAGCGAGAAATCTGATCTGGAAATTGGACTAGGAGCGCATTCTTATATTCCAACCCCTGGCATCGCTACCCGACGCCAGTGTAGCTTTTGCGTCGTGTTGAGGTAACGTTTTGCATCCCTAGGACCCCCAACCACAGCCTGTTAATCAAGACTAAAATTGATGTTTTAAAGTTGTTTTAAATTCACTAATCAAGATAATATAAATTAGGAATGTAGGCTGGTGGACTTGTGCACATAGTGTGACTTGTGGATGATCACTCCATATTTTACACCTTTTTTCCGCATGATTGCATGCCATTTAGATCGCTCAAATCACGCTTTTCGCGATTTATCGACAATATTGCGATACTTTTCACGATTTGTTGTTTTTGTCGTATTTCAGGAGATTTGGAGCGATTTGGAGTGATCCCGAGATACACCTACTCCAGAGTGTCACCGATGACTTCCCCGAGGGGTATTTTGTGATTGGAGAGGAGCGGAAGAAGAAAGAACGTCGTAGGAGCGAAGAGGAGGCAAAAACAATCAGAATGGGCATTTTTGGTGTCTCACTCGGCCGAGTGAAGGAGTCACTCGGCCGACCAGCGAGAGCCCGCTCGGCCGACCAGATCGGACACGCTTCATGTCTGCACTCGGACGAGCATCAGAAGAGACATCGGCCGAGTGACGAAACCTCGTCCGCCCGAGTGACACTCAGACGACGCCCATCAAAAAGAGCCAACTTACTGTTTTTCGTCTGCCTGAGCATCAGAAGACCCACTCGGCCGAGTGGAAATTGTCGACCGCCCGAGTGAATAGAAGCCATCGGCCGAGTGACGAAAACTCACTCGGCCGAGCGACGCCCGAAGTGAAGACCCCCAAGACCCCAGACTTACTG